>ML178865.1:102501-139360 GCA_004369125.1 Pterulicium gracile
AAGCACAAGAACACATTCACACGACGAGACGCTCGTAAAGTGGACGATGGAGGTTTGGGACAAGCTTTGGATGACGACGCCACCGCCGTAAAGCATTAACTACTACCTTCGCCGGCGGCCAGTGCACCTCCTCCTCATTGAACTCAACGTCTAGACGCAATCGAGACCTAATACTCCAACTTCCTTGCTCTTCCAAGCCTACACGAAGCTGCTTCTAGCGAGCAAGTACCATCTTATGCCTCCAACCACCCTGCTCATAATCGCTGTTACCTGATTCGCCGGTCTTATCTTTATTTGATTCATGACACAGTCCCATGGCCACTGATAATCTCTGCGGGTGGCAGACGTGCGGCATGTTCTGATCAAGTCGACGGCGGACTCCACTGCTTTCCAACCACTCTTAATCTCGAACCCCCACTATCTGAGGTCTCTTCAAGAACTATCATGCCTGGAATTGCTCTCTATCTGGCCAAGGTATGTGTATCTGTCCTCGCTGCGAGCCTCGAATGCTAATCGTACGTACACACCTGACAGCACTGCCCATTTTGCCATCGAGTCAGTGCATCTCGAGAGTTACGCTTATCCTGAGGTTATTCTGGACTCATTCAGATATCTTACGCAGGTTGAACTCGTCGCAGAAGAGCTCGGAGTGCCCGTCGTGAAGAACTACATCGATCTATCCGCCAAACCGCACTGGTACACCCAACAAGTCCACGCCGAATCCAAGGTACTTACTCACTCCCCGCATCTCATCTCCCTCTATCCAAAGTCCATCTACGATCCAGCCCACAATCTCACCCCCTTTCTCCTGCTCATAGGTCCCCGCCCTAGCCTACGGCGGCTCCATCACCCCCGGCATCAACTCCGACCCCCAACCCCCCTCCGCAGGATCCATCATCCTCACCGAATCCTCCCTCATCTGCGAATTCCTCTCCGACATCACCTCCTTCCAGAACCCCAAATTCAGCACCATCCTCCCCCCGTCTAACCCCCTCGTCCGATACCGTATCCGCTCCTTCGTCGACTCCATCTCGGCCTCGCTCCTCCCTGCGTTCATGGGCTTCCTCCGCATGGGTAAACCCGCTGACGGTATCCTCGCGGGCGTGGAGAAGTTGCAGGATAATATTGTGGCGACGGGTGGGAAGAAGGAGTCGGGATACGCTGTGGGTGGTGGGTTCACGCTTGCGGATGCGGTGGTCGTTCCGTTCTTGGCGAGGATGGAGGTGACGTTCTCGAATGATATCGGGACGTATCCGGAGGGAGAGGGGAAGAAGTTGTGGGAGACGTTGACGACGGATCCGAAGTACGAGGTGTTCCAGGGGTACTGGGGCAGGATCAAGGAGCTGAAGAGCTTCCAGAAGACGTTTGATAGGGTACGTGCTTCTCGATGCCAGGTTGATTTTGACTAACACGTTGACTCTCCTAGGAATCCGTCACCGCGACGTTCACTGAGAAGTACAAGGACAGGAAGGCGCAGTAAATGTATAACCGTATTGTAGTCTTCGTTCCCTGTAGATGTGTTTTTTTGCAGACTCCAACAAGTTCAGCAATGTAGTTTCGATCTTTCAGCTCATATACCATCAGTCGAAGAACGATGAGTGTACAACGCGAAATCGCGTATGTCTATTTCAGCTTTGGTCGATGACCAGTACGGAAGAAATGAAGCAGGGAATATCTAGTAGAAACTGTACGATATTGGGATGGGAAGCGTGAAGCTGACACGTCTAGAGAGCAAATGCGAAGCGTGGTTAGAAACGGAAGCAAGGTTGAAGGTGAATAACAAAAACAAAACATCACAGGCGAGGAAGTTGAAACATGAGAGCAAGAACGACAGCGAACCAGCGCCAGAAAACGAACAAAGCGCAGCCATGAAAGAACAGAATGCAGTCAAGCAAGAACGAGAAGCAGCCAAACAAGCACAAACCATCTCACAGCGCCGTCCACCCCTCCCCAGGCTGCACCAGCCACTTCATCGAATCCCTCTCCACCCCCCTCCCTCGAATCGTCCCCGTCGGCCCCATCCCTCCTCCTCCTCCCCTCGCACCAGAGCCCATCTCCCCCTCATCCGACGAATCATCATCCGAATCGACCGCCGACCGCGAGCGCCCATTTCCCACCCTCCCCGCCGCCCCATTCGCGAAAGGAGCCCCTTTCTCAAATGGACTGCCCTTCTCAAACAAGCTCTGCTGATCATCCACCCCCCTCTCCGAACCCGCGCCGCCCATCAACCCCATCTTCTCCTCCCTCTCCCTCTCCCACTCCACCCCATCCAAACCCATCCTCTCCCCCTGAACGAACCCCCTCTTCGCCATAATCCCCGCCTCCGCTTTATACTTCGCCAACGTCAACTTGTTCAGCGTGCGCTGGATGTGTGATTCCGCGGTTGATAGAGACATAGATGATGAGGAGCGTTGCGGGGGTGGATGGTGGGGCGAAGACTGGGAAGAGGAAAAGGGATCAGAGAACGGGCTCTCATCGTCCTCATCGCGGTGGGGAGACTGTCGACGCCGATGATCCGACTCGGGACTCATCTCCCCCCTCGTCCGCACGCTCCTCAACCCCGCTAACGCATTCGCACCCATCGCCTTCCCAGCTCCAGCACCTATCGTCTTCCCCCCACCCGGTCCCGGTCGATCAGGCGACGTCGGCGACGGCAAGAAATGCAACGTCTCCGGCCTTCTCCTCGGCGGCGGCGTCCCCACAACTCCAGACGCAGACAACGGCGGCGGCACAGGCGGTTTCCTCCCCGACACGCTCCTCAACGGTGGCTTATCGCCAGCCGAGCTCGGGGAATTCGATGAGACGTGGAGAGATTTCGATCGGAAGATGCGGGGAGAGGGTGTCGATGCGGAGGCGGAATGTAGACCCAGAGGATCGCGACGTTCGTCTCGGGGTGTACCGAGCCCCTGTAGAGGAGCGGTAGCAGGTGGTCGATCAAAGGGGCTAGAAGTCCCGTAGATCGCTTCGAAGGAGTTAGCGCTCCGTGGTGAATCGAGGGATGCGGAGGGACCGTGGTGGTATGCGTACTGACTGCTGCTGGATGCGTACTGCCCACTACTAGAAGACGAAGGGACGCGATTCCTTAATCGATCCGGGTGCGTAGGGGGCGGAGACGAGACGGACTCGGATGGATGCTGAGGCGGGGATGACGGCGAAACAGAAGATGATCTAGAATGGGACTTGGATTGTAATGGTGGTGGACGTGGTGGTGCTGAGCTGTTCGAGCTGAGGAATGCCGGCTTTGCAGGGGGAGGTGGTGGTCTGCCGTTCGTCGAGGCTGCTGCAACTTGCTCCATTGACGAGCTCGACATCGCGTCGACGCTATCAAGCAGCTTCCTCCTCGGCAACGGAGGCGCGACAGCTTCATGGTGGTGATGCGAATTGGAGGATACCGAGGACGACGCCGTCTTAGTCGGGCTCGGCGCGCGTCTAAACCCGTCGTTCCCGGGATGTGGTTGTGGTGAAGAATTTTGCGACGAAGACTTGAGCACCTGCATGATCCTCTCCTTCTCCAGCATCTTCTCCGCATTCTTCATCGTCTGCCCAGTCTTACTCGCCTGCAGACTCTGCTTCATCAGAGTGGTCGTCACATGAGGAGTATGTATCGAGGACGATGAGCCAGCGGCGGAGAAGCTGCTTCTTGGTGGTGGTGGGGGCACAGGAGCAGTTTTTCGAGGTGGTAGGATTGGTGGAGTGGTACTGGCGGATAAGGAAGGGGTTGCAGTGAAGGGATTGGATTTTGTTCGATGGGAAGACGCGACTCGTTGCGACTGCGAGCGTTGCGGTGGTGGTGGATGGGAGCTCTTTCCAGGTGACGGTGCTCGGATAGGAGAATGAGAGCGATTAGACGGCGATTTTGGACGAGCTGCGGAGGTGAAAGTGGGTTAGCCAACGCTTCAGAGATGATGAGCACATAGGTTTGGAGATATGATGAACGCGATCAGGTGCGCAATCGCAGCATCGCCCATTATCGGTGTGATGTCCAACAGAACGCTTGCCAACCCGAGCAGATCGGTGGGTGACAGGCGCAGCAGGCACATAAAAACGGAAACACGAGGGCTTGGGCACGCTGACTTCCAGAAGCCCGACACTGACGCATCTCCTTCCCCATCGACCGACGCGCAGTCACCGTAGGTATCTCCGCAATGAGTTGCGTCTGCACTGACAGCCATAACCGCGCGCAATTAACCTAGAAGAGTCACGGTCGACTGACAGCGTCCCTGGCAACACAATTGCCTCGTGTACCAAGCCCCAAGCCCATGGCATCACCGCAACGAAGAGAACTTGAAAAACGAGGCACGATGAGAAGGAGATACACACCTTGCACAAACGCCAACGCTTTGTCGATTGCCTGCCCGCCATCCACATGAACTGCCAAGCGCACCGCAGCATAGAATTGGCCGGGCGACAAGGTGTCTGCTGGAGCCAGTGTCGGACTGAACATCTTCAAGATCTAGACACGTACATCGACGACATGAGTCTCTCCACACGTCGTGATATGTTTAGAACCTACCGCATCAACGTCCGCAGACTCGAGAGAGTCAAACTTGCCCCGCATCCAAGCTCGGACCTCTCGTACACCGACGGAGGTGTTGGTACTATCCAAAGCGAGATCAGACAGCGCATCGTTGTATAATTTGTACTCTTCGTCGTTCAGAGCAGATACGTGAAGACTGAGTCGCCTGGAGCTCATCGGCGTGATGGTCGTTGTGAACAGCGACGAAGGGTGGGTTAAAGTCGAGCTGAACGATGAGCAAAGGGTGGGTGTGGAACAAGCCTAAGCTGTTCAAGGCTGCGCCGAGGGTCCGTGAGAGATCCGATCATAACAAGCGCAAACAAGATGAGGTCATCTTGATGGCGGATCAGATGGACGGATCAAGGCAAGGCTGAACTGTAACGGCAAGGATCTATCCCGATAACCACGCCCTCATCCTCTCCACCTTGTCCTGTCTCCTTCTTACACAGCACCCACTGAAAAGACACCGCCCTCATCAATAAAAATTACGTTAAATCTCTCCATCTCGGCGAAATGTAGACTGGGGCTGAAGAAACTCATCTCGACGTCCGTCTTCACTTCAAGCTGTTCATCAACGCGAACCGTCCCAAGACACTCCTTCTGAACTTGAAGTCGAACCGGCGATCATCCATCTCGTGTAAGGATCTGCGGAGTTTATGACGTGCCTTAGCCAAGTCTGAATGGCGAAACAATGCCGCTTCCTGTCGGATTTTCAGGTACTCAATTATTGCCCGATACATTGCCACTCTCGCAAGACACCAAGTTCGGTCTACTCCAAGCTTTACCTCAAGAAGGGAATTACTTCGGAACAGATCAACGTACTTACACCATCTGTCTCTCAATAACGGGCTCTGTGGACTCGCTCTAATCCTCTTTTTGTTGATCTAGCGATCGCGCGGTCGTGCTACGGTGATCAACTCCACAACTTGAAGTTCGTAATGTCAGGATACAGTTCTGGCGATACCTTCTTTGTGCTTTATCGAGATACCGCGGTCTTTGCAACGTCAAAATACACTTCTCGGAAGCCGCTTCCTTGTACTTGATTGAGGGACCTCGCGGTCGTGTTACGCCAATCAACTCCAAAACTTGAGGCTCGTAATGTCGAGATACACTGCTCACAATGATCACTGCTTTGCTCTCTATCAAGCTCAGGACAGGCTGTCTCTCACCGTGTTAGACTCGGTGAAGACAACCGGGTTCATGGGGCACGAGGCTGAGGTCGGTCAATCACCATAACTTTGGGAATAGCGAACTATTCTCAACACGTTACACTGAGTCGCTTCTCGAGCATCGGTCGCGACGAGGCTTGCTCGATCATATCCGTGCAAGGCGGTATTTCAGGACGCGCAGTGGAAGAGTCGCACCTATCCGGTCATCAAAATACACCTCCTCCTCAGTTTGGTCTATATCGTTAACACCTACGTCTTGAAATCTTTCCAGGATCGTACGCCCCGATGAAGCTGAGTTCATCTCCGCTTACGACGTTGTTTCCTCCTCGACGTACAGTGCGCCGTTCATGTCATCGTTCGTCTCCCAGTGCTGCTCCTCGCCCACGAGCTCTAACGCCGACCGTCTCGAAATCTTCGCTTGATCGAATCGCACCCGACAGATCTCCGCATTCTCTGGCTGAACAACCCAGGTCCCAGAGTGAGCCGAGCTGAGACTCGTCCACCAGAGCCCTGCGCAATGCCCATCAGGCTAGCCCTAACACATGCTTCTCGAGATCTTCGCTTAACCAAGATGAAGTCGGCTCCCCGCTCTGATCGACAAAAGTACCTGTGCGATGAGGAACTCGACTAGCGGAGTTCTATTACGCAAAGCCCAGGATACTTACATGGCCTAACACTTGATTCTCGAGATCTTGCTATTTCCAGCCTGAGCGTCAGTCGTGCGCATGCTTGCGTTCTGATTGACTCCTTGGAGACACCACTTTGGACGGAGCCAGTTTTCTCGTCAGTTCTGAGAGCTCGAGCGAGTCCCAACGCACTGCTTCTGGTTTTCTACTGGCATCAAAATCAGTCGCGCTATGTTTTCATCTCCACTCCCGACGGTATGATCGTACGAGCTGAGCTGAAGCTCGACCAGCAGTGTTCTATTCTCGGGTTCAGAGCGAATCGTAAAATTCTACTTCTGGATTGATAGCCAGCTCATGATCAACGACGTGCCTTCAGCGGACTCATTCTCATGAACGTATGCCATGCTAGTACTTCTAACACCAGTACACCAGTACGATTGACGTGCTCCACTTGAGTTGACCACTTTCATGAATATGTCCCGCACTACGTCGGCGTTATGAAAATCAACGACGTACCCCACCTAAACGTCTAATAAGAGCGTGGCAGCTACGCGGATCGCTTCGAAAATGTGTGGATTCGGGGTTGGACCCAGCGGTGGGATCGACGGCGACGTCACTGAATAAGAGTTTGCATTCCAGCTGAGCTCTATACCGGATCCTCGAGACATCAGAGGTGGCAGAACACGTCGATGTCAGATAGACGGGGTTATCCGTTTAGTTGTAGTTTCATACTTGTTACATAACGTTGTGGTGCTTGAGTGCAAGTCGGTGCTGTCAACCAGAAGTCGAACGAGGATGGATCGGTAACTCAGACTAGATGTCAATTCGACATCCGCAGTCCGTGAATCGTGGCACTCCGGTGAAAAAAAGTTTTGTACCTTCATAATTCTATCCTCTAAAGATTCCCAAATTGGATATGTTGTAATCCCTTTGGGAGCTCTTGTACTTTATACGCTATGCAGGAACTGTATTGTTTTTCTGTTTAGGAGGTACGACATCATGATATATGAAAAGTAAGGAAGGGGCAGCATAGAATACAACACTTCTAGTGTTGTAATCTTTACTGGATAGAATTACGAAGCTCCTGGATATATTTTTTTACCTGAATGTGGATGGCGCGGGTTGGTGCTTGTTTTCCTGTGATTGTGAATGCCGCAATATGCCCCTGGCACATTGGCACACTGGCGCAGCGCTGATGGTGGATGGTGCGGATCAGTTATCATTCTCTCATCGTGCGCGGCCACTTCGACGTCACCAGCAGTGGTGGATGTTGCCTGAGAAAGCGGATGTAAGTACTGTAACTGTCCCTGAGCCTGAATACCTATTAGACGTGAGCCTCAACGAAGCACCGGTGGATGCCGCGAGTCTTTGAGTCCAACTCAGTGGGGCGCTAGCATCGCGCCAATACATCCACCATCTTTTCGGCCAGGCTAACGCGAACCAGTCGACACCGCCAGAGGAGCTACTCCGTTGTAATACGGAGGTTAGCGTATGCGTGACTGCTAGCAATCGCCGCTGTGATCGACCAATATCTCATCGCGAGCTACCCCTGCCGCTCGCTGCAAGAAGCCATAATCTTCACCGACTAGTCAAATGGAGCATCAGCTTTTGTTACGAAAGAGGTTGTACCATTCTAAGTCAGAAAACAAGGGCCTTTCTTCATCAGGTTTAAGATGCAGAGCTCGAGCGTAACAGACCTGCTTCGTCGCATACGTACATGAGACCTGAAGCAGAAAGGCTGGGGCTCGCCGCTCTGATCGACTTGTCGATGAATCTGAGCTCTCCGGCCGAAAGGTTGGGCGATTCCGTTCTAGTTCGCTACTCAACACAGGCTGTATGTTTCTGGAATGCGTATTGCTGGTCATCGAGGTCTTGCGCGACCTCTTCAGCGTAAGTGGTCCGTGAGTTTGCTATCACACGGCGGCATAGCAAACCCGCTACTACTCGGTGCGCAAATTGCTGCGGATGAGTCCGAGCTATCCGTCATGCGCATGGTATACGCCCACTGTGCTCAGACGTTCCAAATCATGCAAGTCGGAAAGGTGGCAGATAAACGTATAGAAACATGCTACTCGGACGCGTATTAGACTCTGGCGCGACATGTAAGCAAGTAAGTTAATTCAAGATCTACAAACATAAGCGCATGTACAACAAATGTTAGTGCATACACTCATTCTAGATAAATATAAACAGACGAAGGAAAAGCGGGTCGGCAAAGATGGGAGTGGAGTGGGATCGAAATCTTTACACGGTGTAAGTACAGTATAGAGGAAGGGTCGACGGTATCGGCTCTACGGCGGAGGAGACACATATGTTGGCTTACTGCCTGCGAGAACCTCGCTTCTTGAGTGGATCGCCTGTTAGCTCCAAAGGCCTGTCCTTCCCCTTCAACTTTCTGTACACGCCGCAAGCATTGCACAGAAGCTCGCCGTGCTCTCCCCTCCTCCATGATCCCGTTTCGGTAGCCCCGCAATGAGTGCAGCTCCGTGCAGAGCCGACGGAGGGGCCGCTCTGCGCCTGCATGATGAGTTGGTGGGAACGATGTGCGCCGTGGCTTTGCATATAAAGCCCGCATGCGTTGCAGAGACGTTCATTCGTAATGGGATGGCGACGCCACAGAGGGCTCTCTCCGGTCCGGCAGTTGACGTTCGCGCAGTACTTGGGAGATACTGAGGGCGACCGTTGGGCGGATCCCTGGAAAAGTGGCTGTCAGTAGGCCACTTCGAGCAGAGGATGATGTGAATGCGCTTACCGTGGTGGATTCAGTAAGATGCATGCTCTCGGTGTAACCAGCTTGATTGGGATGGACGTATTGTCCCCCGGGCGCGTTGTAAATCGCATTGTGAGGGATAAATGAGGTGTTCTGGCCCTGGGTCTGCGACGATGGCACGTATGCGCTGAGAGAGCTCGAGTACTGAGCTCCGTGGGTGTGCGAAGAAGAAAGGCCGTCTGAGAGCTGCCCGGTATAGGCATATGGATTGCCTTGGAATTTGGTAAGCCGGACACATCTGGGTTGAATCGACGAGGTATCGCTCACCAAACTGTCCAGAGCTCGGATATCCCAGCTGAGATTGTTGCTGGTGAGTGGAGCTATGGTTATACTGCGGCTGCTGCTGGCTCGAGGTATGGTTGTGCCGGAACGTGTTGGGGACCCACACCCCACGCTGATGATCCCACACGTAGTCGGAGTTATTCTCAGACATAAGAGGCGAAAGATGCTGAGATAGAAAGAAGAGTATGTCGAGGAAGTTGTTTTGGCAAATTGCTCTCGTCCGTGCTCACATATATATGTTCCAGTAATGCCCGGTGTTCAACGAAGTTACGCTCACCGAATAACAACACCATAAACTGGTGATAAATCTGATGGTGTAAGGGAAGAACGATAACTTGATTTACATTGAGAGTGGTTCGACTCTTGGCTCAGCTCGATGCGTAATCACCCCCTCCAACAAATATGTCTGTCGATACTGCCTGGGTAAGCGCGGCCACAGGTATGAATCAACCACGATCGATGTAAGAAGATCCATCCACAAGGTGGGCTGACAGTCAAAATTTCGAGGTGAAGTGCTAGACAAGCTCCAAACCGCGAGTGACGACGTCCAAGACGGAACAGGATTAATGATGCGTATCTGCAGGAGAAGAGGCTTCTTCATGCGCCCAGCGTAGAGGAACCGGGCAGTCTCCGGACTCATCCACCGACCAACGAGCAGGGACATTCAAGGGCGGAATAGCGATGAAGCAGCTGCCCCTGGATGTAAATAGATCGCATCTGACATTGAAGAAACGCCATGGGGATGTAGAAGTAGTTTGCAGGCCCCATACGCAAGATCAGTGTTTTTGGCGTTTTGGCGAATTGGTCGATAACTCTGAAGATCGTCATGGCCTAGCCACGCGTAATTTGGAAGCTGAGAGGCTGAAGACAACGTAGAGAAGTGCTATGTGCATTGGAAGCTAGCTGGGGGCGTGGTAGACCAAAGAATGCTAAGGACTCGATGTTGCGTCAACGTCATGATGAACGGAAGAAGGAAGCGGAGGGGCAGTGCCAATGTTCCTGCTCTCACCCACAATTAAACGGCGGTGTCGGGCAACATACATGCGACCAGCATTTATCTTGTCTCTATTCCCCGAGCCGAAACTCCGACGCGGCGATGCGAAAGTACTGCAGTAATCTACGGAATTTCGAGGCTCACATATCGTTATAAATTACGCTGCTAAAATCTCAGAACCCAAGGACTTCTGCGCCTTGAGGAAGACAAGCACCCAAGTTGTGATCGGCACTTTTCCCATTGATTCTCTAGAACAGGTTGTCGTTGACGTTGTTCCTACAAGATGGGCGTAAGTGACTAAGTATGCACATACTCTACTCATCTGCTCATCGCGTCACAGTCTACACAGATGTAGAGAAGCTCAGCGATATGAGGTGACTTGAGCAGATGTGGATATCGCTCAAAGGAGCAGCAATGGGCGAGGCACTGATCAGTGACAAATCGATGACAACTTGAACGCTGGCAGAGACGAGGAAGAATGAGGACATCCTTATCTTCGAGCCGCTCAGCTCCAGGTACGAGTGAACGCCCTTAGTATGGATCAACAAGTCTACATTCCGTTCGTGAGTAGAGCAGGAGTAGAGGTAGCATGAGACCTCGGACTCAGCGCGGCGGGTAGCCTAACAAAACAATTCCTTTCCATCCCGAATAAGTAGAATCGCATGGTGATTCAGGGAGGTAAACTAAAGTCTAAAATACAACATTGAAACACATGAAAGACTCCATGGAGCACTTGTACAACAGAATGATGAATGAAGACGCTCGACGTCGTGCCTGCAGACTCTGTGACATACGCAGCTCGCCCAATCCAAACCTAAAGCCGAACCCAAGACGAAAAACGAAACCGTCTACCTCTACTTCTCCTTCTTACTCCTCTGAACCCGCCTCTTCACTCGATCAGCTCTCAGCTCCAAGGGCCTCGCCCTCCCCCTCAGCCGATAATATACACCACACGCGTTACACAACATCTGCCCATCCCCGCCTCTCCTCCACACGCTCGTCGTCGTTGTGTTGCAATGGCTGCAAATCTTCCCATCGGAAGTTGGCGGCGGCGCCTCCTCTTCGTCGATAAGCCTCCGCGGCCGAAGCTCGTGGTTGGCCTGGAGGTACAACCCGCACGCGTTGCAGAGGAGTGCGTAGGTCTCGGGGTGTCGTCGCCACAACGGACTGTTCTGGATTTTGCAGTGCGAGCATTCGCGAGGGGTGGATGCCTCGTTAGAGGTGAGCTCGTCGAGTAATACGTCGATGGAAGGAAGTGTTTGTGGCGCGAGTGGAGGTGTTGGTAGGAGTGGGGTAGCGGAGCGTGAGGTACATGACTGCCTGTCGGTGGAAGCGGACGGCTCGCACCGGAAAGGCAGTGTATGGACTGAAGGGGAAGATCTAGAGGCGGGATGAGAAGGTAAGGAAGTCGGAAGAGCCTGTGGCGACGAGGTCGAGGACGGCGGAGGCGTTGGTAGAGATGGGGTCGGGGCAAAGGACGGAGCACAGGAGGTACCGGACGGCGAGGTTGGTATTGAGAGAGGTGAGGGCTGACTCGGTGACGTAGGTGCGTATGACTCAAGCAGTTTATATGCGAGAGCGCTATTTTCGGGTTTGCTAGGAGTATTCGAGTGACACGCGAGCGGGATGTAAGGGGAGTGAATAGGTGTGAGAGGGGAGAAGTCGTGTTGGAAGGCCTGCTCGTGCGCGCGGGAATAGCTAGGCATGACGTGCAGTGGAGGAGGCAGATCGACAGAGTGTGTGGGGATGTTCAGTGAATACGTGTTGTGGATTTGCTGGGTGTTTTGATCGATGGTGTACGAAAAGTAAGGGTGCGATAGTGCGCTGCCTCCGCCATAGGTTGAGATGTAGGCCGGTGGAAAGACGTTGGGTTGCGGATGTGTGCTCCGCGGCTGAGGCGCAGGAGGAACTGGAAGCTCTATGCGAAATAGCATTGAAGCAGCAGAGCAATAGTGGTGAAAGGTGGCCGGGAGGTGTATATGATGTAGAACGGGGAGAGAAGAAAGGTCCCAACGGTGTCATGGACTATATATACTGGTGGACAGGCAAGCAGAAATTGATTGGGCGAATTGACCAAGTGCTGGAATGACAAGGTGAAAGATAGATAGTAACCAGCGTCTATCACACAACGGGTCGGAGGAAAACCTCTACTGAATTGCATTCTTTCCGCGGTTGCACGCTTCCCATGCGGCGAAAGCAGTCCAGGGTCTTCCTGTCGATCAATGGGCACTTTCATATGCGAAGTGGAGGATTCGAGGCCCTGAAGATCCTCCTTTAGTTTTAGTGGACTCCAGCTGAGTGTCAAACTTGACAGGTATTAACATCTGGTGAGACGTCAAAGCAGCTGTTGTTGTTAGCGGTGGCATGTAAATGTCTCGCTATTCAGCAAGAGAACTGCGCGCGAGAGTGTTTCATCGTCAGAGAACATCCACACCATCTACATGGTCTTCCGGTTATACATCCAGTTGGAGAGCGCGATCATCCAGACGCATTTCAGCTGTCCTTTCCAACTTGGTGAGCGTTCAGACCGAAAGGATCTACACCAAGGCTCCATCAGCGCTCAGTACAAACACACTCATACATATCATCGATCGATCAGCGCTGTCGTGAGCATTCTATCAATAGATTAACATGTTTGCCGCCGGTACGAGTACTTGCTATTTCACCCCCCGCTCGTCGCATCAGCCACAGCACGATGATATCCATCAGTCCTCGACGAAACTTCTGGTGGCGTCTTGTACCCTAAGTAAGTAAAAGCAGGCACCAGCAGGAAATAAGCCATGCCCCGCCGATCTGCCTGAAAGGAGGGTTGGCCAAGAATCATAGTAGAGCACGCGTCGAGCACCGTTCTGACGCAGATTTGGACGTTGGTGAAGGATAGAGCACTACTGAGAACATGAAGATGAGGTTTTGAGGGGCAAGTACGACCGAAACTTGACAGGTAACGATTGAGCTTCTCGATCATGTATCCAGAAATGCGTCCTGACCTGCATCTATGTTCCAGTTAGAGAGCGGAAAGTCCCATGAGCTTCATTAACTCTTTGGACCTCTTGGATGGACGTGCTTGACCGACAATGGACCCGGGGGAGCAAGATCCCAACGCGTTGGCGTTGGCGCAGGCACTGCTGCTTAAAATGGGCGATGTGCTCAGTAGTGCATTGTAATTCGGTGGCTATTGAGGATGTACAGTGGATGAACCTGAAACGATCAGATTATATCGTTTCGTCTTAGCTTCCTACCCGGCTGTGCGAACCTACCAGTCTGTCTCTACACCCACGCCAAAACCCCTCAACCCTTCCCGATTTGGTATCCCGTTGATCCGAGCGATCGGCGACCTTCTCATCCTCGTACCTGTTTTCTAGCCCCCGTTTTCACCTCATACTGCACCTATACTCGCGTTGTTTGTGTTCAGACAGTGTGTGGATGTGTAGAGTAGACAAATATGCAATATTACAAGCTTGTGCCATCTTCAACTGCCTCCATGGCGCGATCAATGTCCTCTGTCGCCAGCTCGCGGGGCCTTCTGGTCCTCTTTCCGTAAGAGTAGTACCCGTGCTCCTTCGCCGTCTTGTCATTCCTCCGGATCGTTTCCTTACTGGCAGTTAAGTCCCGAAACTCTGGCGCTTCCGTGGCGATCCAATCAAAGGTTTTGTCGAGCAGATCATGATACATGATGATGGCCTTTTCGTTTTGTAGGCGTGCCGAATACACCCTTGCTTCCTTGCTGGCGGCCCATGGTCTTACAGTGAGGGTTGGGCGACATCATGCATCATGCATCATCACCTACACAAATTGATTTGCACATTTAATGCATGCACTGTGACCGTTGCAAACGGACCTTTCTTCCAACTTTGCCTCCGCCGCTGCCTAAGTCCATCTATCCAGCACACTACTTGTGTGTGTAGGCACCTCCTGGGGATGTCCTCTCACCACTGAACAAGCGCATGCTGGACATGCGCCCATTCTGACTAGTACGGTCTATCCTGATGCCTGCGTATGTACTCTCTGCACTACAGACACATCAACCAGCTTCGTGATGCGATGCTCACAAGTGTCAGAACTAAGTCCGATCAAACGGAGTGCCATCCCTCGACACCGATTTCACGGACAACACGTCACAAAGCGGCGTCCTAAGTGCTTGACATCCACCTCGCGGATCCCGAGAAGCGCTCATGAACGACGTCGACAAATTCCAGATCCAAAGCAAACCTTACTGTCCCGACATCTGTCTGCACGACGTGCTCTCCTACTCCTAACCGTGAAGCACCGCACGGCCGCGGGGCTCAAGCAGATCCTCGCACTCACATACGCACAAGGAGGCGTCGTGTCTAAGCATTCTCTTCTGCCCTTGCTTCTTAGTCGTGTCTAAGCATTCTCTTCTACCCTTGCTTCTTACCCTTCACTGGATACAAACTGTCCAAGATTGCTCCCCAGCACCTACGTCGCATTTCGTAGCACCAGTAGTCGCGTTCAGCACGTTCAACGGAGGCTATTACTGTGCGAGCACTGTTGATCCGCCACATTCCTTCTCCTCGGATAATTGGGTTATATCCTCGGTCGACGTCACACCGCTTTCCTACCACAGCGAACGACTCGGACTCAGAGTCCTCCGCCGATGGGCTACCACTGACAGCCGAAGCGTCCGGGTATCACTAGCAGGAATACCAAGAAGATGCTGTAGAGACGGGGGTCACAGCTCGCATTAACGGAGCTGGTATACCACACCTGCGGCAATAGTATCGATACCTGGGCTGCGCAGCGGGAGGATTGAATTGGTGAAGTGGCTAGAGCTTTCCTAGATGCGGGATTCAGGGAAATCTAGATTGAACGGGAAGACGGTCGGTAACGCGTATAGATGTACTCGAAGATGACGGATAAGAAGCGCGTCGTAGAGTTCGGAGATGACATCAATCAGTGGATATATTGGCACAGACGGGTGGCGGAAGTCGAGGCAAGCCATCTACCACTGCGCTTGGAGGTGTCAAGGGATGGTGCATGATGTCTGGTCCGACGGTGCAGCACTGTCACGTCGTTTCTGTATACATTGACCGACTCTGGCAGATCCTGCGCTGCGGAAGCGACTGGCTTGGTATGCCCAGCGAACTGCTACCGCGGTAGCGCGAATCAACGTGCATGGTGAACCACGCACTTGCGCTTCCTCCAACTGTCAACCCTCAACAGTAGTATCAGATGTACAGTACTAGCACACGAAGCACGATGTAGTAGCATTGATGGGAGCTTGTGGGTGATGCGAGGCCGAGGCAAAGGTGTAGTGCATCTCCGACGGCACAGGACTTCAAGTTGGAGGCCGCGCTGACGTTCGAGGAGCTCATCGTTGCTCGAGACCACCTGTCGTTTTTGCAGGATCATCATCGATCATCACTGACATAGGGTTATATAGATACTCGGTGACTCCAGTTCTCGTTTCCAGACATATCAAGTTGTGGTGCTTACTATGTTGTTCTCCGAATCTTTCCCTGACGTCGGGATCTGTCAAAAGACTGGCCACCTGATAATTTATGTATGGCAACATTGGCGATGTGAACGCTGATGCAGTGGAGCAACAGCAGAGCGCATGCGCGCACAGATAGATAGCACTTACTCGAGCTAGAGCAATCCGAGTGGAATCTTGAGTGCACGAGCTCCAGATCCGATATTGAGCGCGTGCAGAGCTAGCGTCTGTCCATGTGCATCAGCGGTAGAGTTGAGGGAGAGGCCTAGGAACCGTATAGATGTGATTCATAACAATCATGATCCATTGCAAGAAGAACACAGAACTTGCGGCAGTAGACTCGATGATAGTTACAGCACTCCGTTCGAATTAGACGGCATTATATACAGATCGAGCATGAGTTTGTCTGGAAAATGCGAGAGGCACCAGGAGCGCGCGTCAAGTACTTGCTTACCTGAAGGTGAAGACTGTCCATCTCCCTATACTCTACATCAGCATCTTGCAATGCGGCCCATGCGAACTCGAGAGCTGACGAAGGGATCGAGCTTCAAGGCATGTTCGAAGAGTCCTAGTTTGCACACGGCAATCAACGACTTGGCTAGCCCATGCGGACTTTAATGCTCACATTATTATTACCATTAAAGAATTTGCAGCATCGTGCCCCCTGGCTTAGTTGGTTAAAGCGTCCGACTGTTAATCGGGAGATCGAGAGTTCGACCCTCTCGGGGGCAGATCAAATCCACACTTTCGACCAAGTCCTTTTTGGAGCAAATTTTTGTTCTCTATTAGAGTATTCCTGTATGTCTTAGGGTAAAGGACATCCCGTTCAATTCCAAACCAGTGACCGTCCTGAGTCCTGACAAGTTGACAATGGTCGCTTCCAAAAATATGCAGAGCTGCTAGGCTGAGCCTCTGCCGGTACTTGTAAGTATATGCATGTTCATTGCTGCTGCATGCAGGAACGAAGTACAGCGTCCTCAAGCAATCCCCACATTGGGCGACGTCAGATCCAAGGTCAGATCAACCAGTCGGCGCTCGGGTCAAGAGGAACCGTCGTTGAAAGCCAAGACGTGCAGTTCTTCTTCCACCCCACAACAACATTAACTCGACAAAGTCCGACTCCATGATATCAGTATCTAGTCGTTGATCTTCAAGGCCATCCCCACCCCTTCGTATCTGCCAGGATTATAACAACGACATAATTCATACTATTGCATACTGCTCATAAAACTCATAATTTGCCAAGGAGAAACTACCAACACACGACAGATCATCTCTTTCAACTTCCAGCATCGCTCTCCTATTTCTTCTTCGCAAACATCTTGGAAAGATCACCCTTAGACTTCACCGAGCCTTCCGTGTTCTTGCCCTCATCTATCCTTCTCTTACCACTTGCGGAAGCTTTGGGCACCGCCCGCTCGAGGTGAACGATCTGCGGTCCCCCAACACTGGAGCTCATCTTGTCTTTCGACTTGGAGGATCCGGACTAGAACAGGTCAGAAGCATCATCGGTATAATTGCCCGAGAACGCGAATGACGAATAACGTACCAGGATCTTCACCTTCGTCCCCGGGGCTGTCTCGAGGACAGTGATAGCGATGGATCCGTCGGCATCAGTAAGCGCCGTGAATTTGACGCCGCTGCCTAGTCTGTAGGAGTGGAGCCCCGGAATAGGAGGAACAGGGGGGCGGCGGTACTCGTGCGTTCCGTATCCGTAAGCGTGCTGGAATTCCTGAGCGTGTGCACGAGACGAGGGGGATAAGGCGGAATGGGACTTGGCGCGAGTCATGGAGCGATGATCACCTTTAGTAGATCCTGGGATTAGTGCCATCGCATCATCGTTACCACGCACGGTGGGGGTGTACAGAGTCAGCGCGAGTCTGTCTGCGTCGCCGTTATTGGAGTGGGGAGGGATTTGGAGAGGAGCGAGGGGCGCAGCGGGCGAATCGCCTCGGGAGGAGTGGAATCTCCTCCTGCTGCTCAGCGAAGGAGCTAGTTTGCTCTTGCTTGCAGAGCGATAGGACTCGGCAGCCGACGCGGGGCGGAATCCCGTAGGAGGGCTGAGGAGGCTGGAGTTGGACATCGCTGGCGATCCCGGGACGTCGAAGTAGGCGCTGGGAGCATCCGAAGTGGGAAACCCGCCGTGAGGGTAAGGCGAAGCAGGGTACTTGGGCACGGTCCTGACGACCTCGGGTACAGCGGATCCAGTCTGGCTACCAGCGTATGCAGACATCGCGCCACCTCCTCTCATGGAACCGCCGGCCCTGAGCCCATTCGCATGAGAGCGGGCCCTGGAGATCGATTTCTCGGAACCGGAGCGGCTGTGAGTGGTGGGAGGGTGGCACGATGGTTGAGGGAGAAATCCGCTCTCAGATGCAGGAGCAGTGCCGTTCGTGTAATTCGCATTCATACCGTAATCGCCATGGGCAGAAGGGTAGTACGCAGGAGTAGCTCCACCATCGTTCTGACCGCCATACCCACCTGCATACCCCGCATCCGCTCCTCCAAAGTGTCCAGGAGGAAACCCGTTGAACGAGGCAGGGCTTCCAGTACGTTGGGGCTGAGGAGCAGCGAGGTGCGGGGCATGACGACCATGATCACGATCTCTGCAAGTGGTGGAGATACTGTTGTTGTAAGAATAGGAACGGGCGACGGGGAGAGGCTCATCGTATCGAGCGTGAGGCTGGGGAGTTCCGGACCTGAATGGCGGGTGGCTCGAGATGGACGAAGCCCATCCTGCGGCGTGATTCTGTCTGCGCTGGTAGGCGCGAATGTCCTCGGGGGACGGATTGTATTCGGTCATGATAGCGTACGAGATGGAGAAGAAATCGTTGGAGGAGGATCGGTGAAGGGGAAAGAGGCCGGGAAGCTGGGAATGGAGCGTGTTGGTGTCGATGTTGATGTTGTTATAGTTCGAGGGAAAGGCTGGAATGATGAGGGTCGTAGGAAAAGCGAGGGAACGGTAACCGTCCTTTGGCAGCTCTTTATATAATCTCCTACTCACCGATGGCCATTGTCAAACAAACCACTCGGCGCAGTCATGATCCTAATGCGCTTTCGCCAGGCCCATTGTGTTGATCAGCTTCTGCGTATGGCCGGGCCAATCCGCTTTCGCGCCCTTGCCATTGTGTTTAAGTGGTCCGAAAGCGTCAGGGCCGCGTACGTTGTTCTGGTGGCCGACCCGTTGGCCAATGGGGTACTGTCACAATGGCCTCTCGATCTGTGAATGGTCATTGCAACCTGCTGGAGTGGCACCGATCATAGACACTGAATTCTGGCCTCCCTTTCAGATGCTGTGGAAACAAGATAAAAAATGTTTCGCAAAGTCAGGACTTTGCAGCGAGAATAACCTTCATGTAAAGCGATCTCAGCGACATGAACACAATGTTATCCCTACCACAGCACCTGAAAAGAACGAGAGAAGCTGTTCAGAGGTCTAAAGAGCGCTGGGAAGAAGAACTCGGATAAATTGATCAACGCCACGCCACGATTAACAGAGCGCACTGAAGAAGGTTGGGCTTCGAGATGCGTGGTAACAGCGCCGCGAGTTTTGGGATAGGGCGACTTCGGGCGAGGCGATGTGCAAAAGAACGTTGCATCGTCTCTTGAACATACGTTCAATTCACCAAGCTGCATAGTGCTAAGATCGTAACTGCAAATGCATTGGTCAAATGTATTCCTGAATTTCGACTGCAGCAGACGTACCTATAGCCGACGAATGAGGGACCAACGATCACGGAGAAAGCCTCTCGACCTTCCAGCCCTCCCCATCTTTTAGATACCTCACCCGATCATGCAACCTCGACGGCTGCCCGCCCCAAAACTCGACTTCATCCGGCACCACCCTCCACCCACCCCAAAACTCCGGCAACGGCACATCCCCCTCCTCGTCCCCCTCCTTCACCCCAAACTTCTCTTTCACCTTCGCCAAATTGCTCTCCAGCTCCCCCTCACCGACGACCTCGCTCTGCCTACTCGCCCACGCACCCAACCTGCTCCCAAGCGGTCGACTCTCGAAGTACGCCTTGCTCGTCTCTCGATCCAGCTTCTCCACGCGCCCAACCACTCTAACCTGCTTGTGGATCTCCCGCCAGTAGAAGTTCAGAGCCGCTTTCCCTGCTCCTTCGAGTTCCTGGGACTTCCTGGATTGGTAGTTGGTGTAGAACACGAAGCCTGTGTCGTCTAGCTCTTTGAAGAGGACAGTCCTTGACGAGGGCGTCATCGTCTTCGCGCAGACTGTGGAAAGCGTCATAGCCTCTGGTTCTTTTACGTTATTCTCCGCAGCCAACGTGAACCAGTCGTGGAATTGCTTTAGAGGGGATGGATCGAGTGAAGTGGGATCGATGTGTTCGGGAGTGGTGTATTGGTTGTGTTGTAGAACGCGGAGTTTCGAGGAGGTGGGGGAGGTGATTTGGACGTCCATCGTGCTGTGGAATAGAGGTCGTGTTAAAAATGATGAAGATGATGCTCGTGATGAATATGAGAAAGCTCTTGATTTGAAGGAGGACGAGAGAAGGTGGACGTTCATCCAAAAGATTGAATCTGACGTCCTTCCTGGCTTGCATCAGCACTTGATTGGCCCACGGCCAATCATCGTCGTCCTCGAGTCCATGTAACCTCCTCGCGAAGTTCATGCTGAACGTTGAAGACGCATTGCGTTCGCAACAAGATGCACAACTTAAACGCACAAAGAGCTCAGTTTTGTTGGCCGGTAACTGAGCTCGTTTGTCCAACCAAGTCACTTAGACTGTACGTGGCCCGAGTGGCTGCGACCGCATTTTTACAATTACCGTGCGCCTTCTAGGACACGTTCAGACCCGAACGGGCTGAGGTCTGGTAGTGCGATGGGAATGAGTCCATCGTCGAGAGACTTTGCTGGATCTGCTGTACCCGAGAGCGTCAGAAGCGGCGGTGTCAGATACGCCTCTACTGGTCCTGGATCAGCCGAGCCCGAGAGCGTGAGATCGAGTAGTAGCGCCAAAGACTCGCATACCCCGGTTCTTCCTTCCACCCAACAGGAGGATTCCATCATCCCAGCTCCACAGGCAGTGTCGGACGTACCCCTCCTCCTTGGATCCGCCCCCAGTCTGCCGCCTCCATGCGCAGTGGCAAGTCCGCATCTCTTCGTAGCGCTAGAAACCTTCCAACCTCGAACTTGGGTCCTGGATCGTCCCTCGCGCCGCTTCAAATCCCACTCGACTCTAACTCCGATCGTCTTGCGCTCACCTCCACTGCAGTGAACCGCGAGTCAAACACGATGACGATGGCAAGGTACCCACCCAGCTCAAACGGGGGCAGAAATAAACATATCGCGCTGAGCAAATCCCGATCCCACGCAGCCCTCCGCTCTCCCTCCTCCTCATACAAACATCGCGGAGAGTACCCTGTCCCCGCTCTCCCCGGGGATGGAGAAACGACATTCGACACCCGCCAACTAACGAAGGGTGTAGAGCTCACGACCGTCACCGCCCCCAACGGGTCCATCGATGGACATTTCCTCGTCGGGACGCCAGGGCTTAAGGCGACGTTGATTCATGGGGTAAGTTTCTTTCGCCTTTTATCGCTGCTTAAGTATCATACTGAGTTTGTCTTGACGTAGAGTGCGGCTGAAGCTGCGGCGATGAAGGGCAAGGCTATGCCTGTTTCTGAGCCGGGGTCGGGGAAGACGGAGAACATCAAGGAGAAGAAGAAGGGAGGATTCTTGAGGTTGTTGCCAGCAAAGAAGAAGTAAAGCGAGATGGGAGTCGGAATGCGAAGGTGGTGTAGAATGCGAAGTTGAGCGGAGGTTGGCGATTTTCCTCTGACATATAACCGTTATGAACATTATGAGCTTTATGATTATGTGGTCGTCGAGTACAGCCGTCCAACTTTGGATGTAGATGATAGAATGTGAGGAAATGACATTGGACTATGGATTCGCTTCAGCTCGTCGTGGTGAAAGTTAAGAACTCATATAAACAAGGCTAGACGCCGGGGATCTGCCGAGGATACGCGTCTTGACCACCAGCCCGAATCACATTGTTTCCAGCCGGTCCTTCTGTACATCGAGCGTACAGTTGCGCAAAACGCTGCAGAACGTTATCTGGTAGCTTATGCCACTGATAGTACACGTAAGTATCTATACACAGAGAATGATTATATACAGTAGCTATAGAGCGATGTGTACCACCAACTTGCTTCACAGACAAGCGCACTTCACGTCTTCGCGTGATGAGCCCTACCCAAGATCTGTTTCACGACCTCAGCCACCCTCGGTTCTGCCTTGATGAGAATCTCAAGCGTTTCGTCCTGAGCCAGAAGCACTCCGTCAGTCTACGTCAGCACTAGACTGCTAAACAGTAAGCACTTACCCAAATCCGATCCTCCAAGTCCCGGTTCTCGAGAACATAATCCGCGACCTCCGATGTCGCAGAAGTATCGATGTACTGCCCATGTACCTCCTCATCTTCAAAAGACAGCGCCCCGCAAACTAGTTGCCTCGATCCGACCTCCGTTGATCTCGCTAAAAGAAACTGAGTGAGCGAGTCGACGAGAGATTGGAGACCGGTCCAGTGTCGACGAAGGGAGGAGTAGCAATAGCCTGGTTCGACGATGGTGGCGATTACGGATGGGCCTTCGGTAGAAAGACGAGATGCGAGGCTGCGCACGAAGAATACATTGAGGACTGAGGATTATGAAGGACGTCAGTGACTGGCTTTATGTTGAATGCTCACAAAACTCACGCTTGCTCATGGAGTACACTCGCCCCCCAGCTAGGTTGCTGTGGAGGGATACATGTCAGTTGTATCCAAACCCGATTTACATCACTCGCGAATAATCGACATACGCAGGAGTACAGTGCTCTGATCCAGAGACGTACGATAGCACGCTTCTTTTCGCCAGAGCACGAGCATCGAACTGATACATGTGATGAAGCCCGCTGCTCACGACGACTAGACGTGGCTTTCGGGCTGAAGTCTTCGAATTCAACTTGCTGGTGGCGACCATCTTCGGCAACAGAAGCAACGAGACGAGAGTGGTGGAAAGGTGATTAACCTGAAGTCTACCATGCCGCGTGTGAGGATGAAACGACGTCCAAATTGATACTGGACTTACGTCGTTTCATACCCGTCCTTAGTAAGTTCATATGTTGCCAGCCCACTTGCAGCGTTCGCCACCAGGATATCAAGACGCGCCTCCTCTTGATTGAACCTATCCGCAAAGCGACCGATGGAAGCGAAATCGGCCAAATCGATCATCCAGACTTCTCCCCGCTCGTAGCCGGTCTCTCGCCTCAGTGCTAAAGAGAAAGTACACCAAGGTCAGCGCGTAAAGGAGAACTTCGAGAAGTGAAAGTATCCTCACTGTCTAACGCCTCTGCTCCCTTCGACTGGCTCCTGCACGCGAGAATCAACCTCCCCGGCTCCATCCTGGCGAAATGCTTAGCAGCTTCGAAGCCCAAGCCGGTGTTGGCACCCAGAATGACGACGGTCTGCTCGGAAAGATCCTCGGAAGCGACTGGAAGAGGACGAGAGAATTGTGTAAGCAGAACATTCCACCAGGAGAACTTCATGATTCGTGCTTTGTTCGAGGGAAGAATCTCCGTGGGATGATGGCCTTATATACATGTTCAAGCATCTAGAAAGTCAGACGCGTGGAGTCGGCTGCCGACCTCCTCTTACGTGAAGGCGGAGAGGTGATAGCGCGTTGATGGCGCGATACACTGGCGCTAGAAGACGATTGTGGATTGTAAGCGAACGGATGTGAAGGCTTCAGATGTCAAGGTGAATGAACTAGATGATAAGAAAAGCTTCCCGACAGAAAATAATCGCCGACTCGGACTGGAAACGCGTCCCTCCGGCTCCGGCACGCCGAGTTCAGTCGTCATCAAAGATGATGGTGCTTTGGAGCCAGGTGGGGAGGAAACGGCTCTTTCTGTTGTAGCAACATTTGCCAGTCGAGATTACACATTGTCACCAAGGGAAGGGTAGAAAACAGCAAGCATCGATGGAAGAGAGAATTGATTGTGGTGCAAGAGAAGGATTCGTGTGTTGACAAATTGGAATATTCGAAGACCGTGACGAAGTGGCACTGCGAAGGGTATAACATTCGAACCCCATGAAACCCCACGAAAGAAGAGAACTGCTACTAGTTCGTCGCTCAGATTACCACCACCACCACCACCACCACCTAATCACTACTAAGCGAGATCAACTTCCTATCCATCATCTCCTGGTCCACCTTCTGCGCCAATGTTTGCATACGCCCCAGCCTGTTCGACACCTCCACCCCATTCTCCTCATCCTTCACCAAATCCCATATCCTCCCACCCTGCATCCAAAGCGCCTCCATCTCCTTAATATAATTCCCCTGTCTCTCCCACTTGCCTCCTGGATCGGGGTACGTGCTCGGATTAACACCGGCAGGCCACGTAACGGGTATATGCTGGTCGGGAAGCATGTAATGCGTCGGGACGAAGTAGAGGCGGTTGTGGGCGTGGTAGTTGGGGAGGATGGAGCCGTTGAACCAGAAGAGTTTTTTGGGGGAGAAGGGAGCGGCGGCCATGTGCGCGATGTTGTTCCCGCAGACACGGTTGTTGACGAAGTGCATGGGGTCGTCGCCTTTCTTGTCTTTGGGGGTGCAGTCCCATCCGATGACGGATGCGTAGCGTTCTTCGAAGCGGTAAGCAACTCGCAGAAGCTCGAATGCGATCCAGTATGATTCCTTGTCGCCTGTGGAAAACAAATCAGTTTGGATGCGCAACTCGTATACGAATGATAAATGCGTACCATGGAACTTGTTATAGACGAACTTCTTCTGCTGCTTGCTCGCCATCCAGCAAGTAAACATAAGCGCGAGCTTGAGACCAGGCGCAGACTTTTTAAGATACAACGCCCCAGAATCCATCTCCTCCGCATACCCCTCCATGAAGACCCGCGACTTGTTCAGCTGACTATTCGGGTTCTCCGCACCATCCAGCAAGTCGTGGTAAAACTCCGACCGATCTCTGAACGCATTGCGATACATCAATCGATCGCGGAAGAAGTACGCGCCCGTCGCCTTGTAGTCGTCAAACTCAAAGCCCCAAGTAGGGTCTTGGAGAAAGACGGCATCGGCGTCGAGGAAGAGCGTGTGCTCAAAGGAAGAGGCGAGCATCGCAAACGGCTTCACTCCAAAGCCCGCATGACGCAGGTCCACCGTCTCGTCGTTGAAGATCGTCGTCATGTCGGTGGCGAAGCAACGATGTGCGGTCTCCGGTGTATCCCCGCCTCCAGCGTTGATCAGGTACTCCTTGTGCTCCTTCGGAAGATCGTCGAGTCCAGAGTGCATGATCTGGATCGGGAGATCGGTAAGGTTGAACTCCTTGCGAATGCTCGTGATGAGATGGCCGGCAAAGCGAGCCTGCCCTCGACCGACGGCAAGAACGATGCCTCGACTTCCAGGCTGGACGGGAGGGAGACTTGGCAGGTCCTTGTCGTCTCCAGGTAGGTATCGCTGCTTCTTGATGAACGGGAATAACACCCGACTCAGAAGCAGCTCCTCGGGGTGAGTGGCGTTAATGGTATTGAGTTGGCGCAGTAGACTCGCCAGGTAGACGAGGTCGTGCTCCTTGGGCTCCTTGGAGTTGGGCAACTTCGTGACCATGTCTGACATAAGGGTGATGAGCCGCTCCTGAGTTTCGAAGTTAACGTCGCGAAGTGGGGTTTGGGCGGGATTGCTGTATGGCTTAGCAAGCAAGGCGACGTTGAACTTGTTGAGAGCGGGCATTGCCATGGAACGGAGTGAGGAGACGTTGGAAAGTGGGCGTGAGCGGAGAAGAAGGACGAGGAGAGCGGTGAGAATCGCCGCCGAGAACAAGCGACGTTCTGAGAAGAGGGATCTGAATGAACCCATGTCGAAGATGTGAGGGGAGTGTTTGCGGGAAAGTGGATGTGTCGGGTTTAGCGGATGAAGGGAAGAGATGAGCTGCTCAAGGTAGAAATGAAGGAGAGACGATGACAGGCTGATGATAATAAAGGTCGAGAATCAGTATCGAGTTTTATACCAAGCAGATAGGGTCTTTGACCGTGGTCTCTGAGCATAGCTTTCGTCCAAGTTGAACGTTCTCGTTGTCGGACGCACCAGCACAGGTCGGGACAGTCTGAGACCTGGAACCAGCACGGCGCGTCTCCTCTAGCAAAGCAGATTGAACTCGAAGCAGGAGTAGTCGCGTCTCAGAGAGTAGACATGCACAGCATTGCTTTGAAAGGCACATGGCGAGTAAGGTCGAAGAGAGTACGGGTGCATTACACGCCAAAGAGCTGGCGCAACATTGGTACCACCTCTTTCTAGACGGGTCGAGGAGATTGGAAACGACAGCGAACATTCGAAGCGATACGACGTGGTGGTGGTAGAGATTCAGCCCCTGCACGTGAAATACATCCTAGGTGCGCTTGTCCCAGAGCCCTAGCCACGAACATCACCCTGAGTCATGCACCCCGCAAACGGCGAGCTCATCCGCGGCGGTCCTATGCGAAAGATTGAGAGAACGGCAGGATACGTGTGAATTTTAGCCTCAGGAAAGCATCATTATCGTACACAGCAAGCAAAACATGAACATTCATCACTGTACACCAAGCAACCCACGAGCAACCTCAGCCACCTTCGGCTCAACCTTGCTCAAAACCGCCAGCGTCTCATCCTAATAGACAGCAGGTCAGATCACAGAAACTCTGCAGAAGTAGACAAAGATACACGTACCCATATTCTCTCTTCAAGATCCCCGTTCTCCAACACATAATCCGCCGGTTCCAGCGCGCCAAAGTTCGAAATGTACTGCCCGTGGACTTCCGTATCTTTCCCCTCCAATGCAGCCCAGACAAGCTGCCGTGATCCCACCTCCGTCGAGCGCGCCAGAGCGAGTTCTTGGAGACGGTCAACGATGGCTTGGACGCCGGCATAGTTCCGTCGGAGGCCTGAGTAGCAGTATCCGGGATTCACGGTGTCGATGGTTACGGAGGAGAGGCGAGAAGCCAGAGCTCGGGTGAAGAAGACGTTAAGTACTAGAATGAACTAGTGTAAGGATACATTGTAGACTGTGCAAAGAGATTGGAAACGCACGTTTGGAGAGCAAGTATAACCGTCCTAACGCTATCTCTCTATAGCGATGAGTCAATACCTGGACATGAAACATGACGGGGAAAACACGTACGCAGGGGTACAGTACTCTTCGCTTCCCAGGTACTTCAGCAGGTCCTTCTTCGCCAGAGCTTTTGCATCGAACTGGTACCAGTGATGGACCTCACTCGACACGATTACTAGACGTGGCTTGCTACCCGACCCCCTAAGCTTAGCCGTCGCCTCCATCTTGGGGAGTAGCAACAGAGAGATCAGCGCTGTCGACAGATGGTTGACGTGAAGTCTGGTGGTCGGATGAGGTTTGTCAGTACTGTCCCGACAGAGAGACAAGATAGCCACGACTCACGTCTGCTCGTAGCCCTCCTCAGATACTTCGAATCCGGTGGGCGCCACGGCGGCGTTCGCGACGAAGATATCAAGCCTTGCCTCCTTCTTGTGAAACCTCTCCCCAAACTTGCTAACCGACGCGAAATCAAGCAAATCCACAAGCCAGACTTCTCCTCCTTCATATCCAGTCTCCTTTCGTAGGTCTAAGTCGACGATTAGACTCTGATATCTAGAACATGCGAAAGACACAGGGACTCACTGGCCAGAGCGTCGTCGGCTTTTGATTGATTTCTGCAGGCAAGAATCAACTTGGCGGGCTTCATCCTGGCAAAGTGCTTCGCTGCCTCGAAGCCAAGTCCGACGTTTGCTCCAAGAACAACGACTGTTTGACCTGTAAGGTCATGGGAGGCGACGGGAAGAGGACGCGACCATTGTTCGTAGACGAAACTGGACATAGAGAACTTCATGATGAGCTAGTGGGGGTGGTGTGTGGTTGGTGTGTGTGAGATGGTGAATCTCGTCGCTGTCGGTGGGTTTTATAGTAGAAGTTCTAGTAGCACGGCTGGACGCGCGGAGTCTTGGTAAGAGCTCGGCAAGATGAGATCCTGAGCTCATAAGACATGACCATGTTGCGGCAAAGATCGACGCGGCGACTTTGGTGCATTCGGCAGGTTGGTTGTGTTCTGGTTATGATGCCACCAGATTTTAGCCGAAGTGAGTCGTGTTGATCATTTCTGCGGCTGACCCCCCCAAATAGTTGACCTGAAGCCTGAGATCACTGTTAGAACGCGAGTTAAGAAAGCAGCTGAAAGCCACTGCCGTTAACTCGTATCCATTTGAAAGAGCCTTCAAAACCACTGGGCTCAGTCCCAGCGTTTGCGACAAAGATGTCGAGCCTCTTCTCCTCTTTATCAAGCCTCTCAGCAAACTTGATGACCAAAGCAAAGCAAGCCAAATTGACAATCCAAACTCTCCGCCATCGTAGCCAGTTTCATTTTTCAAGTCTATCTCGGCAGTAAGACTATGGTAACTCTGTGATACACGAAAACCAAAAGTATTCACTAGCTAAAGCATCATCACCCTTTGACTGATTCCTGCAAGCCAGAATTAGCCTTGCGGGCTTCATCTTAGCAAAGTGCTTTGCTGCCTCAAAGCCCAGTCCAATGTTTGCTCCAGTTACAACAACTGTTTGGCCTGTGAGATCATAAGAGGGCACAGGAAGAGGGCATGAGAACTGTTTGGAGATGAAATGGGAGAGGGTGAACTTCATGATGAGCTGTGTGGTGTGGGTGTTGTTGGATCTCCTCAATACAAGGCAACTTAAAAGAATAGAAGGCTCGGGTCATACTCAGGACAAATTGAAAGGCACCTGAAGAGCTGAGAGTCTGCAAAGATCTACTGAAAGCTGGACCATAGATTGACCATGGAAGTCAAGGAGCAAATTGAACAACAGCTTTGGGACGCCTTGAGAGCTTGTCAATAGGCTTTTTGCTTACCATAAATTTTAAAAACAACCTGGCTACACCGGCCCTATGGTCTAGTGGTAAGATACCCGCTTTGGGTGCGGGTGACCCTGGGTTCGAACCCCAGTGGGGCCCACCATCCTTATTTTTTGCCCCAAATTGTGGTCAATCCCTGTGGGCTGTTGGTTGATCTATTGAAGTCTCCAGATTATAGATCAGATAACAATGTCACAGAGTTCAAATTCTCTATATACTATTGTTCTGCAGCCTGTTGTCAGTTCGGCTCAAAAACATGTGTCTAACTATGTACAGCTGGTGGTCAGTTGATGAAGGTTGCCTTTATAAAGCTTGAAAGCAAAACAGTTACCACTGCCAATTCTTCTTTCTTGTGCTAGATCTGTTGTCATTTGCCTGATGCCATTATCATTTTCAAGCAATGAGTCCTTCTCTTGTTCTTACATTGATTAAGCAAACAGAGTGAACTGCAGAAGCCAGTGTTCCAATGGCCGCACCAGGGGTAGACTTCTCTTTCTCTCACATAGGCACATCAATATACTTGAACTTCAAGGCTGGTAACACTGATTCAATCCTGTTTTCACATGTCAGTGCGCACATCAACTTGCTGAAAACTGAGCTCCACATGCACACCATTCATATGCATCAGGGTGTGTAGCTAGTCTGTGGACAGCTTATCTCTCTGGTTGTGTTGGCTTACGTTCAAGCCTGTTAGCACCGGCATCTTTCTGTTCTTTGCCTTTACCAAACTTTGTGGGAAGAATATCTGACTGGAGCAGCTGTCTAGATTCTTCTTTGGTGCTACAGCGTCCATTGATCAGCTGTTGCAAAGTAAAAATGCTGCAGCACAATCTGAAGCTAAGACTTGATAGATTAAGAAAATAAGGGGATCTAGAATGTCTAAGCACAGGCAGGAGCCAACTACACACAGCTATTCCCAAAGACCAGGTTAGATTCAAGTGTACACAATAACAAAGACCCACCTATTCCCAAAGACCAAGAGGTCAAAATGGAAAAAGGGGGAAAATGCAAAAATAGGCTCCCTATAAGTGAGAGAGTACATCAAGCAATCAAAGATATGAACAGCCATGAAAATGATGCAAAGGGGGCATGAGATGATGCAAAGCAGTGCAACATCAGTCATGAGATGATCGGAGAGAAAGAACAAGGGAAACCAAAAGGGGAATAATGAGAGGTTATGGGATCAACCCCTGACCAGCTCAGCTGAGCATGGGTCATAATAGATGAAAGAACTTAGTGAAATCAAGAGAGAGAAACAAAAAGGAAAAAGACCACCCCATGACATCAGTGGCTTCTCTTTGTCGTCTTTGTTGTCATTGGCATAGGCAGGTGTGGGAAAACACAGTTGATGTGTAGATTTATGCACTCAGTTGTGCATTCAAGGTGCGTGTATATTATGTTTCTAGTGAAACTGAGGCTCACCAGCTGTAGATCTAGGATGGGCCCTCTACTGGACCTCTATGTTGACGCTGCTACCACATCCACTCTCCAGGCTAGTCTTGCTTCCATTGCTAGAGCCAATGGTTTTGGAGACTTTTGCAAGGCCGCCCTAGCTTGGATGTCTCAGCTGAGCAAACCTTTTTTTTTCTATGTTGATAACACCAACAACCCCAATATTGACCTTCATAATCACTTTCCCAACTCCAATCATGCCCACATTGTCATCACCACACATCTTTGAGATGCTGAGCAGAATTATAGTACTGGATCATACTCAGCAATCCATCTTGACTCCCTGAAGCAGGAAGAGGCTATTGATTTGCTGTGACGTTTCTTGCGGATGAAGCTTGAAGAAGCCGACAAAGAAACTGCTGTCACTTTGGTACAGGTACATGTACCTCTTCAGCACAAGCATACCTTTGGCAAACTCTTGTACTACTTACTTGGTATAGAACAAGCTACATCTTCATGCCCTGACCATGGTCCAAGCAGGTGCTGCAATGTTCAAAATGCAATGGACCATTGATAATTACCTTAAGAGATTCTTTCAGCTCCAGACAAAGTTGATGGATGGAGAGAATGAGGGAATTGGGTGCAGAGCGCTGGACAACTACCCCTCCAATGTTTATACCACCTGGAAGCTGAGCTACAACCAGCTTTTAAGGCCTGTATCCCAGCTGCTGGGCATCTGCGTGCATTTCCACAATACTGGCATCTCTGAGGAGCTGTTTGCCATGCATATTTGGGAATATATGATCCCATAGTTAACTATTTCCAACCCTCCTATCTCATTTACTGCAGAGAAACCCCAAGCTCCTGTGCTGCTACACTCCTTCACCATTGTGGCGCATGGAATGATAATGCATTCTGCTGTTGCATTCAGGAGGCCTGCTTGTTATCCCTTCTTTCTTACAACCAAAGTAGCTGCACATATTCTATCCACCCCTTCATTTATAACTGCTTACGCTTCATAGTGCCACATCTGTGATGAAGTGGCCAAGAGTGCTGTAGAGGACAAGTGGGACTTATTGTATTTCTCTTTCCTATTTCTCCAGAGTTTCTCCTTTCCATCAGCCTGTGATTGTTTGTTTCCATTTTACATTGCCTTGTAATTGCTTTTTGTGATTGTTCCCATTAATGGTCTCTAATGTAGTTTATCACTTATACTAGCTTGTATTTTGGACACCTCCCTTTCCCATCTTGACCTCTTTGTGGTCTTTGGAAATAGAGCTTTATATCAACTTCTAGTCTACATGCATATCTTTCAGATCATTCTTTTCCTCTCAGATCTGTCAAGCCCTTGGTCCACCACATTACGCTTTGCTACAACATGCTTCAGGAACTGTGTTTTTGCTATCAGCCACAGTGTTATTACTTTGAAACAACCAGGTGCTTCTTGTGCATCTTATTTCCAACATTCAATGTGTCCTGCTCATCTGGAGCATCTGTAAAAGTTTGCATTCCAGAAATGCATCCCCTACTAGCTTGATACTTAGGACATGTGATATACTTTTCTGGCCATCATGACAACTCCAAGCCACTGTGATGTGCAGCATTAGCTGGCTTTGTGGAGAAGTTGGGTGTTACAATACATAGTGTACTTAGCCTTATAGAGTAGATGTAGCAGCAGTGGATGGCTGAGGAGTGCTGTGCGTTGATGGTGCTGGCTGTGCTGACGTGCGTGAAGGACGGTGCGATCTGGAGCTAGGACTTGACAGATCTAAGAGATTGAGAGCGATCTTGTAATCCGGACGTTGGCAGTGCAGGCTACAAGGCCAACTACACACAAACTATTCCTATTCCCAGAGACCAACAAGATGAGATTTAAAAGGTAGAAATACTTGTACAAACAGACATATCTATTCCCAGAGACCAACAAGAGGTCAAGATGGGAAAAGGGAATTTACTCTACAGATTGTCCATATATCTAAGAGCGTTTATGCAGCATCAACGCAGTCAATGCTATGTTCCAAACAATAATCAGAAAATGATGAAAATAATAGAGACACATGCGCGAATAATAATCAGAGACCCTTGAGTACTCTACAATCGAACGCAAGGGGAAAATCAGGCAGAGTCCGTAATCAGACAGAGTCCGTGTACCACTTCACCACACTGGCCTGCGCATTGATCATGTGCTGTTAGAGGCATGTGGCAATCATCACATGATGTCTCTCTTTAGTTTTATCCACTTTGTTACTAGGTACGCATGCTCACAGCCTCATTGTGCTTATAATTCATTTTCGTTACTAGACCACTTGGCGTGCTGCCCTGCAGATCATTCCTGGGGTCTTACATTGGGCACCAAGCACCGGTTTGTCTTTATGGCAAGGAGTGATTTTGTCTCAACAATGGCAAATTCAGGTGAGTAAAACAAAGCCAAACAGCTTCAGAGAGAGGTGCTGAACAATTGGCAAGACTGCTTTGGTCACAACCATCCTGATAATATCTTGGCAATGGCGGACCTCGCACAGACATTGAGAGACACTGGGTCTTACAAAGACGCAGAGGGATACCTAAGGGTGGTGCTAGACAATATGAAGATGAAGCTGGGATTAGGGTGTTCTAAAACCATTTGGACAATGCGTGAACTTGCAATGACACTGTGCTCCATGGGTTGTTTGGAAGACATGAAGGATATAGGGACCAAAGTGCTAGACTACAGCCAGTGTGTGTTTGGAGAGGAGCATTTTGAAACCTTGAGTTCTGTATACACTCTTGGCCAGGTGTTCTTGCACAGAAATTGACATGCTGAAGCCATGCCTCTGCTTTACTGGCTGTTGAGCAGCGCAGTTGCCTTCTTGGGCCCAATCATCCTTAAACACAGGCTGCCAAAGAGAACCTGCAGTGGACCTTGGCTCTTATGGAGAAACTTTCTTCATTTTATCGGATTTATTAGTGGCAACCAGAAGGATGACAACATGAATAGCATGCAGTGGCCTTCCTCGACTTCTGCATCTTTGAAATCGGATTCACCCAAGTTGTCCCACAGACCCATGATGGAAGGCTTGCTATTCATTTTCAATGCAGGACCATCAAGACACTGCTTGCATAACACCTGTGGCCGTTCACTTGAGTCACCAACTCCAAATCATCTACTGTAAAGCAACTGGAGTCTAGAACACACCATTCCCTGTCCTCTTTGATTGTTTCATTACTCAGACTTTCAACATGTGGTTCTGTTCCCAGCACAAAATTTCTGCCAACATTATCTTTCCCTCACAGTTGTTGATACCAGCCCATGCAGGTAGCGCACCCAAGCCTGGCAGCGGACCCAAACACTTCATGCCTCTCGTACCCATTTTTTTCCAACATACATTGTAGTCATCTCAAGCTTGGTTTCACCGACAGCAATAGGTATATAGAATTATTCTTGCTGGAACTTTCATCACTGTTTGCACGCTCCAACATGAGGATTTCTCCACACTATTCTTGAATCCTACTTGACTGTATTCACATAACATTTGCTGTGGCAGCTCAGTTTTTGTAGTCATTTGTGTACCTGTCTGTTCCATCTGTTTGTGTCTGTACCCACATGCAGATTGTATGTCCACTATGTACTGATATAACAGAATGTGCGCTATGGAATTATATATGCACGGACAACACATCTATGATCTTGTTCCTCTAACATTCCTCTGTGTCTGAAAGAACTCAAGATCTTGCACAAGGCTAACACACCCAAGCAACTATGTGTGCACTTGTGTCAATACCTTGAATGTTTCTCTGTTTTGTTGCACACACACAGTCATCAGGAAAATAACCTTGTACTTGGAGAACTTGACAAGGCCATTAAGTTGGGTCAAGTGCCTCAAGATGCTTAAGAAAATTAGACTTGACGCTGCTAGCCCCATGTCTGGACAAGTTTGCTAGGACAAAGTTAAAACAAGGTAAGTAGAACTTCAAGTTCACTCCAAGTGTGCTAATCAAGTCAGCAGGTTGGTGGCAAGACATACTTAGGTCTGCTCTCAATTTTACTAGTTACTCTGAATCAGGTGCATGTGAAGGGGAAAAGTTTTATATCATTGAATGTTGCATACAGTATGTTACAGAACAACAAATATATGTGTACATGCAACCTGCTGTGCTACAACCTCCAAGACTCTTGAGAGCTTGAACAAGACTTGCGTGGGAGGCTTGCAAAGGGCTTGAGGGCTGCAACTAATAAACAAGAGGTTAATGGTTGAGAACGTCAGTGGAGCAGGCAAGAAAGAGAGGCAGTAGTTTGGATGATATGAAGAGGCAAGATGCTGACAAGGAGGCAGAGGCTTGACAAGGCAAGAGCCTGAAGAAGGTGTGGAAGTTAGTGGGGCCAAGGGTGTAATGGGCAATGGCAAAATGAGGAGGAGACACAATAGAGCTAGTTAAAGACTTTTGTGGTTGCGCGAGAGGTTGAGAAGGTCATAGTTGAGCAAGTGGGACTTTCTTGAAGGCAAACTTGGGGGAGAAAGACATGAAGGTAAGGCTTGAAGGACCTGCAGAGCTAGCTGAAGGTAATGCTTTTGGTTTGTGGTGTCCTTGTAGTGGTCTGAGCAGCACAGAGCATGAGTAACCCAGAGTCAGATATATAATCCTACCTGGACGCACTTTGACACTACTTTTTTTCTCCGCATCTCCACTGTTTGATAACTTCTTGATGTGCTCTTTACATGCAACAGATGTCCTTTTCTACACCTTCTGGCAAGAGCAAGTAGCATACAGCATATGTGAGCGGATTGCAGCAAAGTCAATACAAGTATTGAAAGAAAACTTATTGTTATGACTGCCAAGAACTTGTTTGCTGGGCAACTGGAACTTGTTGGGGACCTGGTCAAGGGAAGAGAAAAAAGATATGGTGATCACATAAGCCACTCACTGCTGGCTTTATCATAACTTATGGATCAACTGCCAACAAATCCTGACCCCCCAGTCTCAACATTAACTTATAGTCTAAGTTGCAACGGCACTTCTGTGCTAGCTAAATGTTGCTGCTATTGATATTACAGCAATCAGAAAAACTTATAGGGTGATAGAAGCTTGATCACTAAGTAGATTTACCGGTTCTCTTGGAGTGATGTTGCCAGTCCAGGGTCAGTGGTGACATATCTGTTACATGCATGCTTCAACAAAGGATTGTGGTTATATTCAGACATATGATTGTGTTGTTCCTGTATTTGACATGTGATTGTGTTATAGTTTTATCTTAGATTACTTCTTTGTTCCTCCTATCTTTGTTGTTCCTTGATTTCTCCTTGGTTCTTTCTTTGTTTCTCCAAGGATTCACATTGTGGCTCCTTTGGGTTTCCCCTCAGTTCCTTCTTTGACTCATCAAGGAGCTGTTATGACTCATGTCATTTCTCCTTTATTTCTCCTTTATTTCTCCTTGCAACTCAGCATGACTCATTAGCTAGTTACTGCTGTTGTGATGAAGTGCCCAGGTTCACCACTATTTGAGCTAAGTCTTGTACGGTCTTGTTTTGGTTTTGGTTTGTCTCTATTCCCTTTTGTTCATTTTGTCTCTCAAAGCCCTCCATTGTTTGCCATTCTCAATACACAGTTTTCTATGTCTCAATCTCCTGTATCCCTTCCCTACCTGGTTTGCATCCTTTCCATTTCCTGAGATGCACGCGCAATGTGTCTGTGTCACTTCTGATCCAATCACTATATCCATGTTTGGTTGCTTGTATGTTAGTTCTCCTGCTGGTACCTGTAAGACCCCAGGGATGATCTGCAAAGCAGCACGCCAAGTAGTCTAGTAACAAAGATGAATAATGAGCACAATGAGGCCGTGTGCATGCGTACCCAGTAACGAAGTGGATAAAACTAAAGAGCAACATCACGTGGTGTTTGGCAACACGTAACCCGCGCACGTGCTCGACGCGCGGGCCGCCACCATCAACGCGCGCCACTCTTCAGCCATCCACTGCCGCTACATCTACTCTACAAGGCTAAGTACGCTATGTATCGTAACAGTACCCGAGCACATTTATGCAAGATGTTATCTTGCCATTGATTGCTCAGTACTGTACAGTAGATTACTCATTAGCTGTACACCGCTGGGCACATAGTAGGGACGCGCGCATGTGCACATCTTTCCCATCTTGACCTCTTGATCTTTGGGACAGGTGTGCAGCACTACACTTAATTATCTCTTGAGTACTCAATCTAATCTTGGTCTTTGGGACAGTTTGTGTGCAGTTGGATTCAGTCTTGCGCCCAATCTCCAGATCATTCATATCTACCTCCCAGATCTGTAGAGCCTTAGCTCCAGAATGCCCTAGCGCCCCTCCCCAGTTATTGTCCACCACAGCTGTGTATATAAGGCTGAGGAACTCTACTTGATTCCTCAGACAGAATATCATCTTTGCTACCACTTCTAGTTGCTGCATCAACCAACATTTAATTCTTCCACTCTCTCTCTCTCCCTCTCTCTTTCTCTCTCTCTTTCTGTCTCTCCATTGAATGGCCTCAGCAAATACAAGTCCACGGTCATTAGGAGCGGCGTCAGGCTAAGGACAAGACCTGTTTGCCAACAGACTTACTTATCCGGTCTCGCTAGTTGTGTGCACAGGCGTAACACACACACTCTCTTTTTCTCTCTCCATCAAGTGGACTCATCAAATACAAGTCCATGGTCATTAGAAGCGGTGTCAGGCTAAGGACAAGACCTGTTTGCCAACGGACTTATCACCCAGTCTTGCTAGTTGT
>ML178865.1:140160-153067 GCA_004369125.1 Pterulicium gracile
AGGGAGGGTGTGAGGCATAGTCAATCCCTAGCTAACCTTGAACCGAATCAGTTGCGTGACTCGGGCCTCTGCTCAATACAGCATGCACAGTGAGTCACTGCGCTACTTTGGTCGAGTCTCCAGATCTCAAAATCAACATCCCAAGGCCAGTGCCGACTTTGAAGTTCCCTTGGTTGGCTGATCGGGTGTCCACGCATTCCTAAGCCAGAAAGATCGTCATCAGGATCGCTCCAAGTGTCCTAGACTGTGGATGCTGCGCGTTGAGAATGCAAATGCGGCCGACTAGCTCTCAATCGCCCCTGGTAGATGGACCAAAGATGTTGATCCTCGCTGATCTCACCGTGGAAGACCTTCAAAAGTCTCCACTTTTCCACTCTGGCCGCTGCGGCGTACTGTTTGCAAGGTGTGAACTTGCCGAGTCTGCTGCCAAGACCAAGCCATCGGGTACAGACATATTGTCTGTACGTCTGTACAGACAGATACACACACATACACGCCGGTACAGACACGTACAGACACGTACACAAAAAAGAAAGTTCCCGTGTACACTCGCATTGGGTGTAGTGTGGCATGAAGTGTACCAATACCCCGTGAATTTATGGAGTGTACCAATACCCCGTGAATTTTTACAGTTATCGGGTCTGCTGCATATCAAGGTCTTTTAATTACTCGCCTTGAACGTTGCAGATGCGCGCTCAAATGAGAATACCTATGGAACAACGGAACCGGGGAGATGGCAGCAAAGTATTCGCGATACTGACCCAAGATCAGTAGAACACAGCAGATACCACCGCCGAACATCAACAAAGAAAATACCGTTCAATATCTTGAAAGGTATGAAATAGTGTGCTGCGCTGAGGGCCAGGAGTCGCGATATGCGAGGCAGTGTGCTAAGACGTCGCAATGCGCAATGATGCCAACTCCTTCCTACGTTGTGCACTCACGGAGTCGCGGAGTCGTCATCGCACGGTCGCTTCATGGACACAAGGAAATACGTTCAGGTTTACTGGAGAGATTGAGAATCACATTTGGGTGTACACCAAGAATAATCCACTTGTACACTCGACGATCACACTAGGCGTACACTCGCCCACACTCGTACACTAGCCCTGTACCCTAAAATAGTGATGCCCTTCGGAAACAGGCAGTTCGCAGACCAAATGTGTGTCAGATTTTAGCGCTGAGCATTGGACCGTGTACAGACAATATCTCGATTCGAGTATACCCCTCTGAAGGAATACTGCTTGCTACTTAAATCTCCAGTCCCTTCGTATTACACACCGTCAACCACGGCGCCGCAACTCCTACAGCGGGAAAGATCGTCCATGAGTATGGTGTCCACCACGCGAGAGACCAAAACCGGAAGAGGAGCGAAACATATGGGAAACAGTAGAGAATCGCCGGTCAAAGACGACGCAGCAAAAGACAGAACATCTCAAAGTAAAAGACGAGACTCACCGCTCAAATACAACAGCTCCCTCTCCCTATCAAACACCACGCTCGTCGACGCCGACGCAAGACTCCCGTTGTTTTGGAACATCTACACTCGAGGCCTCAGTACACGAATAGACGCAGAGATTCAAATGAGACGCAAAGCGAGCGTACCTTGCTAACCGTGTACCTCTCTCCGAAGAACGCGCCTGTGCCAGTGTTCTTACCTGTCGGTGGATGACGGGTGTGTGAGTGACGGAGAGGATATAGGAATGGATGGGGGGAGGGAAGACGTACTGATCCTAAACGCAGAAGACGCAACCCTCGTCTCGCCGTCTACGAACATCTTGAATACCATGTCCCAAAGCTGAGGAAGACCTGGAGTAGACATGCATTAGGGCCGAACGGAAGGGGAGAGGGTGGTGAACGTACCTGCGGCCCAGAGATGCCCGCCTTGGTCGAGGGAGAGGTTATCGATGGGGTATTCTGCATACCAGTGCTAGATTAGCTTCGCTCTTCGCGTGACGGAGATAGAGAGAATGGACGTACCAGTGGGTATACTCTCAACCTTGACCAACGCCCCTCCATCGTCAACAAGTTCGAGCACCGTCACGCCTCCTCTCAGTGCGTTCGCAACGTAGAACGTTCCGTTGACTTGAGGTTGTGAGACGCCATCGTCGTGTGCGTCGCCTGCAAGGAGAATAAGAACACCAGTTGAGTGAAAGAAGGCCGCGAAATAGCGAAAAGGGCTCACTGGTCTTCGCAGGTCGTAAATTAGCCGTAATACCATTCGCAGCGTGCAAACCATCCGCCGCGATCTTGCACCCTTTCGTCGTATGGCAGTACGCCACGTTCGAGGTATGGGAGAAGGGCAACGAAGTGGGAAGCATGGCGAGGTTGCGAGCCTGAGGAGAAAGAAGGAAAGACTCAGCGACGAAATAACACGAGAATATATTACCAAGAAGTACTCACCAGTCCAACTTTCCTAGCCCCGTTATCATTCGTGAACCAGAACCCCTTGCCGTCCGCTCTGCCTACGACATCGTTCGGCGTAGCGATAATTGGATCAGCAAACGTCTTGACGTGCTTCAACTCGTGCGAGTCCACGTCGTCGAGTCGGAAAAGTTCGATGGTAGAGTTCTGGCCATGTACCGTGGCGTCTACATTCCACTCGTTGTCAGCAGATAAGCAAGTTGGCAGAATGAACGGATGCGACTCACCCAAAGGTTTTCCATCTGGACCGATGGGCATGCGATGATTGACGGCGTACACCCATATAGCCCCCTTTGTGTCGCCTTCGACGGGAAGGACGTCCATTCCGTGGGCGGAGAATCCGCCTGGACCGGGTTTGAAGTCGGCGAATTGAAGGAAGCGGATTGAGGATGTGTCGGGGTGGTAGCTTGCTAGGTAGTCGTTGCCTGTGGTAGCTGTTTAGTAACAGAACATAGAAGAGAGGGCGCTGGAGTCGAGGACGGGGGTAGCAGAGAGACAGTGCGAGGAGAATGGAAGAGATATGGAGAGTGATGACAAACGTGCAAGAAAGATTACGTACCTCCTCTCGTCGTCGCAGTCAACCTGTCCACAGCTGGGGTCCAAGACGTGCGATCCTCGCGCGTCGAGCACGCCATGAAGAGCGTGCCGCTTGGTGAATGCAGAGAGAGTTCTGTTGAGAAGGAAAGATATGTTCGTCAGTCGCTCTTGACTTGTTTTTTCAAGAAACTGAAAATAGATGCAGAGCAAGATGGTTGCAGCGGTACAAGGTCGCGAGAGAGTAGTTCAAAGCAAGCAAACCGGAAGGAAACGTACTCTCACACGCGCTGAATATGCCCTCATTCCCCACTCCCTCTTCCCCGCCCACCTTCTCGCATCTTCCACCCTCTTCGCCTTTAGCCCAACCAACAGCAGCACCAACGTCTACCACGTCAAAGCCCGCGTCTTGCCGCCTGTAAAAGCCAAGATCGTTCAAGAGCGGACTAAAGTAGAGCTGGTGCGTTGACGCGACAAGAAGTGCGAGAAGGGTGAGAGTAGGAACGAGTTTTCCCATCTTAGCTCCGGGTGCTGTTGCTGGAGAAAGTGTGGCGGTTGCCTTCGCAGGAGCAGGTGTAGGTTTGGCTGACATGTTGCCGCTACGTCGTGGTTGGGTTGAGCTGTGTTTCTGGTCGGCGTGACGGGCAAAACTTGTTAAAGTATAGCGTAGAGAGAATTCGAGAGCGCAAGCAAGGTCGCAATCCTGGAAGGTGTTGAATGCAATGGAGGAGAGAGCGGAGAGACCAGGAGGAGGAGAGGAGTGCGGAGTATGCAACTCCGCGATCGTCGGAGTTGATCGTATATACCTGCACGGTACTGACTTAGCATACCTACTTACCTCCTCAACCGCTTCCTTCGTTTTGTCCTTCGCTCCAGCTTTCGCCAGGCAAATGCTCTCCGTATCTTGCTTGCATCTTTCTCTTGCAATTTATACATGTATATCTCACCAGTTCTCGAGCTATCTCGCACACCTATGGGCTTCGAGCAGAATGCGACCGCAATCTACATTGAGAGTCTCTACCCAGCGAGCTCTAGACTCACCACGCAAGAACCCTTTCGCAAGCAGAGAATCATCTCTAACGAGAAAGCATTGCACTTGATACATTTGGGGAAGGGAACAGAAGAGTATGGTTAGCTGCCTAGTCCACGCATTTCACCAGAACAAGGAGCTTCGAAATGATGGGGCCACTCGATGGAGCATACAAGTTCTTATGCCGTGCCTCTCTCTCCTTGCTTTCCTTTCTTCCCAACTCTCACGTCATCGCCGGAAAGCACTTGATACCATGGGTCAACGCTTCCAGATCCTCACCACCGCTCGAATCGTCCCCAAAGGCGACACGAAACCGGACTACCGCTGCATCGCCATCCACCACCACTAGTGGTGCTACGGAGAAATACCCGTGCTCGCTATCCATCGCGTCCTCGAGCTCCTCAAGAGTCCAAGTAATTCGATGATGATCCGCGATGAGGCTCGCTTGGCTAACGGTCTTTACGGTCGCTTAGGCCAGGGAGTGAAGATGCCTCTTCATCCCTGTCCGTATACCACCTTTGTTGTGGCGCAGGCTTGGGACGTCGATCTTTTATTAGAAGACGAGTATATGCTACTGGAATGGGCTTCGACAGAGGTGCCATGGCCCCTAACAAGTACTACACTCAAATCAGTAAGATTTCGTCACGAACGTGCTTGAAAGATCTTGTGCTGAAGAAGCTTGCTCTAGATAACAACGATGGATGGGCTATTCTAGACGTCACGAATCCTGCAAGCCCGGGTCCCTGCTTCCTTTCCTCTGGCTCACCTCGCGACCCAATTACACCAAGACAGTACCTGGAGCTGGACGGGTGGCGGTGGGGTCGATGAAGCCTTACCCAACGCGTTGGACGATGTGCATCTGCTTGACCAGCACGACCTCGCCGAGGCATTCCCCAAGCTCTTTAAGTGCCACGGAATCCGATCAGGTTCCTGTCAAGAGCGCGGTGGGCGTGCCGTCTCTGGTAGCTCTCGCCACGCGGTCTGCGATGCAGAATTATCTGGACAACCCCGACGATTATTCCATATCCGCGCATTTGGATGTAGTTGCTCATCGTGAATTCCTCCTGGATATCCTTCGTGCTCAACAGCCTTTTCCAGATAATCGCATCGATGTCCAGGTGAAGATTATTGCGGAGCCAAACGCTCAGGGAGTGCTTCGCATGACGGGATTCACCAGGCTCTCCACCGACCAGATCAGCATCGTCGTCTTCAGATCCACCACCGTCCGTGGATCTACGATTCACACACTAGATCTGTCCGGTGCGACGAACCTAGACATAAAATCCCTCCTCACCGCACTTCCCAAGGCAATCAGATCCCTGCGCAGAATCATCCTTCTCAACACAAACATTACCGTCACCGAGATGGACAACCTCCTCATCTCTCACCCTACAGCGTTCTACACGCTCCGTGACATCTCGTTCTCTCTTACCAACCACGAAGGACCACTACGCAAAGCCTGATCTCAAGGCTATCACCAGTGCCGCATCCTCCTCGCCTCCTTCCGGACATTCACTTCCTCCGCTCTACTCGATGCCCCGTTCACGAGCAGCAAATCACCACATCTTTGCTGCAATTCTTCCACCCCGACAAAGTCCTACACACAGTGATCAAGTTCGCTAAATTCGCCGGAAAGAATGAGCCAGCCAACCGCGACAACCCATTCAGAGGTGGAAGCATGGGCGGTGGAGCGTTGTATAACTCCATGCTGGGGAGAATCGTCATGGGTGCGGGATATACCCTGTCTAACGAGGAGGAAGAGGGATGGGGCCGTCGCTCGATCACGTCGCTCCCACCCGTAGAGGATATGAGCGTGTTGAAAAGTGATTGATGGGCGTTCTTGTTTGTGTTCTCCGGGACGAGCTACCTTCCTACGGCGACGGAGGAGGTGCAGGGGGGTTTTGAAGGTCAATAAGGAGGCGTATGAGACGTAGCTTGAGGGGGGGGAGGTTGGAGAGGGCGAGGGAGTGGGAGATTGAGCAGAGCAAGGCAAACGACGCTGGCGACGAGAGCACCGAGTCCGCTCCCACCACTGCTCCCCTTCCTCCCAATCCCCATCACCAAGCAGCTGTCTACCCAACCGAGATCTTCACCACGCACACCGTGCGCTCATTCACCGATGCTCTCGTCGCCGAAGGACGTCCCGCCGCTTCCCCAGCCGTCATCGCCGCAGCCGAAACCGCGCTTGCCGATCTCGAAAAGAAGATGAACAAGAAGGCGGGTCAAAGGCCTCAGGCTAATCAGTCAAACGTCATGGCGATGATAATTGGGGCTTTATCCGGAGCCGTCGCTATCACCGACCTTGCGAATCTTCGTTTCGACGGCCTTGGCAGTGATACCAACGCAGCGGAGGAGGATGAGGATATTCCCGGGACGTTTGGTGGATCGAAGAAGAAGAGTTTCCGCGTGCTGGAGAAGGGAAATCTGGGGCCGTTCTTGTGGGAGGGTGAGTCGCCGAGGATGGCGAGGCGGCCGATGATGAGCATGAACCCTGGAGGAACTGGGTTTAGCGTTGTGATGTGATTTTCCGTCGTCTTTCTCGCTATGTGCTCAGCTATGGCTCTCGGTCGTTGCTCGCGTAGTGTGAATACAATTGTACTTGCAGTCCTCTTCTTCGCGATCAGATCGTAGAACAATCATATCGTGCACATCTGAACGTTCGTAGTCCTCCCTGGCCGCGCTTTAGAAGTAAAAGCTGAAGGATGCAAGTAATGGTGTTCGCGTCTGAGTGGGAGGATATGGTAAGATGTAGGGCGGAAAGTGTGTAGGATCTGATCTTCAACTAATTCACAGGCGGTGCAGTCACTTTGTCACTCTAGCTTGCCGTGACACCTCGCCTTTCTTGAACGCCATTGGCTCGCTCTCTCCTTCGGTGTGATGAGCTCTCAGCCTATCATCGCTGCTCATCCCCACGACCACCATCACCCATCCGAGACTAATCCCATAGAGCCACCTCATCCTCACCATGAGCTCACCGAACTTCATGCACCGATTACCGACCAGGAAGTCGGGGAATACAGAGAACAAGACAGGTTTTTGCCGGTCCGTCCATCTTCCGTTTACCTCGAGCTTGCCACTCGTGAACCTAGACTCTGACCGACCCCGCTTTACGTCTGTTTTGAATAGATTGCCAATGTAGCGAGAATCATGAAGAACTCGGTTCCTCCTACCGCCAAAATCGCCAAGGATGCTAAGGAATGCGTCCAGGAGTGCGTCTCGGAGTTCATCTCCTTCATCACCTCGGAGGCGGCGGAGAAGTGCTTGCAAGATAAGCGGAAGACCATTGGCGGGGAGGATCTTCTGCATGCGTTGACGGCTTTGGGCTTTGAGAACTACGCAGAGACTCTCAAGATACACCTTGCGAAGCTGAGAACCGTACGTCGTTGCCTTCATACCTATCCTTTGTCTCTACATGCCGTCGTCGTCGATATCGTCTCACCGACACCTCCATTAGCATCAGCATGCCACGGGTGGCGCTCCAATTGCGAGCAGCTCCAAATCCGAAGGATCTCAAAACGACTGAGTCTGTCCTATACGTCTCTGTTTCCTTTTTGGCCGTCGTCGTCGTCGTCCACTCTGTAGCATCACTCGTCTCCATCTCCGTCTCTCTTCCTTTGTGTTCCTACTCGCTGTGCTTATAGCTTTGACTTACTTCTGTGTGAGTCCGAGTCCTGTCGTACTTCCCCGTCTCGAGTCCATGCTGATCGTCGTGTTGCTTCCCAGAGTATATCCTAGGGGAAGGCTCGTCCTAGACACCTTCAATACCAATAACATCCTTTTCACTCGTCGTTCTCTGTCATTCACGGCAACGGTCATGTCTTGCTCAAGGCCTCGTTGGTATAAATCGGACGCATCATGGGTTTACCAACGACGCTCACAACGTACGTCGTTCCTGAGCGGTCGGACAACTCCACCCACCGGCCTCACCCGAGCCTCTTCCCTCTACATCGTTTTCGTTTGCGATCCTGGCCATCTACACCCACACCCCCTGGGCTTATTACGCCCGACGCAGCAACACGCTTTCTGCGCCATTGCTCGACGACGGTTTTGGCCTACCCATGGTGGTACAACTTGGACCCATCGTCGGGTCACCAATACCGGTTCCAGCAATGTCTGTATGCTTCGCTTCTGGCTGAGCGTTGTATGACAAGAGGCTCCAGCGGAGTGACAACTCCCATCACTCAGCCCACCGGCCTCACCCGAGCCTGTTCCCCCTTCATCTCCCACAGCCCCTGGGCCTATTACGCCCGACGCAGCAACATGCTTTCTGTGCGAGTCTTGCGCCGGAAGAAGGCCCCATACCTCACGAAACCGCATGTTCTCTGCCGACTCGGATACCTCATAGCACATGGAGGGCTCGATCGACGACATCTGTTGGAGATGTTCGGTGTCAATACGGTGCTGTTCTAGCTCACCGGAGCCATTCGCTTTTGGAGCTTGGGGACCACACTTGGACTACACGGATCCTCCTCGAGACGTGGTACTTCCTGAGGGTACGCAATTACCCTCGAGCTCGCGGTAGACTCGCGCTGTCTTTGGACCCTACGACATCGGAGCTATGTACTCTATTCTTTGTAATGCGCTTGTGGATGCTGATGTTTGCAGCGGCCCGATCCCAAAAACGCGTGTTTCCCTCATTTTTTGCGGAAAGTGTTCTGCGTTTGAGATGTACGTACTCGTCGTAGCCCTGGACGTCGGCTCCTGGCTATTCGCCCTAAGGGCCAATGCTATGATTCCAGGTACGATGTATTCGCGTAGCATCAGCTCGGTGCTGCACCTTGCTTGTCCTTCAATGTCTCGCGTCTCCTTTGCGAGAACGAATGAGACGTTGGCGGTGCAGGGAAATGACAGGACTCCCATAGATGCATGTTGAACGTATTGGCCATTCCTTGAGGGTGCCATCTAGCTGCGCTCGACGCGAAACTGCTGCTCCTAGCGTGAGTTGTTTCGCTATGCACACCCAGATATGTTCCATAATATTGCGCAGCTCCTCTTGTCTGGGACAGATCCGTCGAATGCAACTAATATCCTTTTGTGTCCTTTAGGATGCACGCCATGGTCGCTTTATGCGAGCGTCGAAAAGTAATTCACTTCGATCCAGATCTCATTCTCGCAGCTCGCTGGATTGGACGTATATATACGGGAGGGGGTTGATAGGGAGGAGTCGGAAGGAGCTTTGAAGAAATTCACTCTTGACTGACGTCACGTTCAAAGCGTGATGTTGACGCTGATACCTACCGCCTTTGCTCGAAGCTTCCCTTCTCGTTCACCACTCCAAGTCCCATCCTCATCTTCCTCAGCTGTGCTGCCATGATCCACCCTTCCCAATCTTTCATCCCTATCCCGAGCATCCCAGTTCTCCAGCAGCACCACTCAAGTCGTCACAGTAGTCCGCCTCTCTCGCAGTCGATCGGTGGTACCTGGTCGATGGCCTCATGGTGATACTCATGGCTACTGCACGACTATATGTTTGGAGGCTCGTTTGAGAGCGTAATGATGTCTGCGCCGTTCAACCCGACCCTTCTTCTCTTCAGCTCTCATCTTCTCAGCTTCTTTCACCCGATCTCAGCAGGGCACTGACTCGAGCACTCGGTTTTACTCCCATGTCGCCTCCTCCTCCGCGCCCGGCTTCCACGATGGCATCCACTGCTACCGTCCCGGCGACTGCTGCTGAGCAAGGTTCTCGTTCATCTCAAGTACGTCGCGAGTTTCATACGCGAGCCTTTATATACCCCTTCACCTCTCCCCCGACAGTCCTTTCTCTAGCGTTTGCACGGCCTTGTTTGCTACATCCTCCTCATCAGGCGTTACGCTGACCTCGTCATGTTTGCTCGCCCTTTTTCTCAGCAGGTACCTCGGCCGTTCGCGCTACCCGGGTTCAAGCAGCCAACACTATCGTTCTTCCCCTTCAACGCCTCGGGCCAATTCGACCTCGGGTACGGAGGTGGATCCACTGCGCAGGCTCAGCCCATGCAGCGTCAGGTATCCTCGAGGCAATCACACGGTGCACAGCCCCAGTACTCGACTGCACCACCACCGCCTACAGAGCGACAACCTCACCACTATCCTTCATCTCATTCCTATTCCACGACCACTTACGACCCACATACGACTTCTGCTGCCCCTGCTCCTGCCCGTCCGCGGTACTCGATGTATCAGAGCGGGTATTACGACTCTCGTGGCTACGAACCGTCTGTTCTGTCTTCGAGGACAGACGCACGTACATCCGATTACGACGGTGGCTCAGACGTCACCTCATCATCTCCCTCCTCGTCTTTGTTCTCTGTGTTCTCAGCGGAGACCACGACCACGAAAAGCTCCGTGTATGAGGAGAATCCCAACCTCCGCGGGCGGAGCGGTGCGATACCGACGTTCGTCAACGTTAGGGCTGGCAGTGATGGCAATTCGCAGGACGATCGTCAGATGCCTTCCTCGAAGGAGTCTTACGCTAAGTCGCCTTACAATGGTCGGTCGTCGTTGCCTCATGTCAAGGATTCGATGTTAGTACATCCGTCCTTGTCCCTGTCCAACGTCTACTTACCCCATTGTATCAGCTCCTCCCGTAACGCAGATTCACGACAACCTCTATCACCTTCAAACACCCCCAATCTCTCTCCTCCCTCGCGACGTGCAGCCCCACCGCGAAGCTCTGCACAGCCAACGACGCCCACGAACTCTCGACCAGTAGGCAGGGTTCTGTCTCAGGCGGATCTCACTGCTTCGCCGGCCGTTACGATTGACACCGGATCGCCGTGGGGCCGTTATCCTCGCGACGACGTTGAGGCAGGTTACGTTGACAGCCGGTCGGTTTACGAACAGGGCGGTCCTTCCGGATCTTTCTCCCAGCCGGAACTGGTCTCTCTCGATGCACAGGGAAGGCCGGTGATCTACGATGAGCCACAGCAGATGTCAGGTCCATCTGCATCGTCTCTGAGAAGAGTCACCAGTTCTGTCGATGTTCATGAGAAGCCACCTCCACGACGGTTGAGGAAGGTGTCGACTTTGGCTAGGCCAATCGCTGCGCCGCCCTCGGTCCCGCGTTCGACGATGGCTGGCGGGCTGACTATAGACACGCGAGTTCCACCTGTCACGGTACATGTTGGTTTTCCGGGTGACGATGTCAGGTTGGGAGGGTCTAAGCGATCCGCAATCCCACTACCTGACGTCGAGCCACAGAAAGTATCTCTGTCTAGGATTGAGGCTTTGCGCTCGCGAAGGCCTTCGAATGCATCTCAGCCTCCTGCTCTCGATTTTCGCGTTACTGTGGCCGACCCTGCTACACCTCGTGTTGTTGAGCGCGAGCCGAGTCCCAGACAGACTCAGCTCGCCGCTTCCCATCGCCTCACCACGTACTCTGACTGTGATGCTGGTTTGCCTGATATCGGTCATCATTCGACCAGGTCATCCAGTCAGATCGAGTCTAGGGGAGACTCCATTTCTCGAACTGGCGCCTCGACTCCTCATCCCCTTCGCGTTCGATCCGATCTATCTGCACGACCACCACCTCAGCCCATCTTACGTTCCTCTCATCAACGCATGTTTTCCGACTCTGATCTCCCTCGACGAGCACCCGCGATCGCTCTGCCCATATTCCAGCCTATCCGCCGGCATTCGGACGGGGAAGTGCCGCTTAGTGCGACGGAGCTGCAGCGAGCGAGGTCGGTGCGATGGAACGACAACTTGATATGTCCCTCGCCGATTCTGTCTCACCAGAGGAGGCAGGGGTGGTTCAACCGTCGTGGGTCAGTATACCCATTCTATTGTCGCACGGCGTTAGTGAGCTAACGTTGTCTTTTTGCCATCTTTTCTAGGGATCAGCTCTGGACGAACGACGGCGCGTATCGTCCGCCTCGCGCTGGCGAGGACTTTCCTCCCGATCTCGACGGTTATCCGGACCACGGGCAAGGCTGGATGAACGAGGACGGTGTATGCATTGATGTTCACCATCGACTCGTCCCGAAGCTGCCTCTACGTTCGGCATTGAAAAGAAAGTGAAGGGCCATATTCTTTGATGTGTGTGAGACTACGACTGGATGTTTTGCCACTTGTCGCGTTCAGCGTCCACCTTTATGTATTATGCTTTGTGTAACTTTCGTTCCGTTATAAGTTATGATTTGCAATGTCCTACGCTTTGTTTATGATGATCTGTATTTATAATGTATGCTCAAACTTTCGCACTATTTGTGCGTCTTTCTGGTCTTTGTACGGCGTCGGGATCGATCAACACGCCAGCCTGCTGTACGTACTCCTTATCATTTTCAGCCATCCTATGTTTGCCTCTGAATCATCAATCGTGAAATAAACATGAAGCACTTTATTGCTTGTAATCCGGTGGTCATCCACCATGCCTCCACCCGTGTAAGCAGTCTCTAACGCGGTATGAACGTAGCTGCGATGTGCAGAACCGCAGCTGACGCGGCCACCGTGGACGCATCTGATGAACTCGGGTGCACTCGCCGCCGGTCGATGAGATTGTTGCGGCTTGCTCTTGGCTTCCACATCAAGAACAATGGTCATCGAGATGACTCTACGCTCTCTACACTATGCACATATCCCCGTTCTCCCCTTCTAAGTATTGGAGGTACAAGTGTGTGTAGCGCCGAGTACAATAGTACCAGCAGCGTACAGGTAGACAGCCTGTCAGACTCACACAGATAATAACCTTGAGGGACAGAGCTTAGGAGCAATACTAAGTGATGGAGGGCAAGATGGAGCAAAAGGAATTATCATAAGAGCAAGCAAAGCGAGCCTTATAGACTAGATACATGAGGGAGTCATATAACCGTGCCTAGGAGGTGTTAAGTCCGCATCTGGGAGTCATGAGACGCTGGTATGCTAAGATACAGCAATGGCATGATGAGAGCAATGAGAATCACCTGTAAAGTACCTGTGATGGAGGAGATCTCATGTACTACTCTA
>ML178866.1:0-16823 GCA_004369125.1 Pterulicium gracile
TTTATGAATGGGCGGGACCACGTTACAGTATAGGTCCCTACTTAACCCCGTTCAGCACCCGCGAGTCCGAACCCGCGAGGCTTGATATTGATGGCCGGACGTCTCTCAGATACTGCTCAAGTACGTAATGTACCAAGTACAGTATCTACAGGCCTACTGTTATTGAGTCTCACTACAGGCCTACTGTTATCGAGGCTCTAGGTTTCTCCTATGACATCTGCATGAGCAGGGTCGCTTGACGTGGGCCTTGGGAAACCGCCTCGCTCGTATTGAACAGTGGTAACTCTGCCCTAGGGATCAACGTTAACGCAGAAGTTAAACCGGTCCATGTGGTACAGTACATGCTAGACCCTCAACCCTTAAGTATTTGCGAAGCCCTCGATTTCATACAAACACAGTGTGGATTGCAATCTCGCAAACATCTCAAGTAGATACAATTCAGGGAATCCCGGTATTGCAGCCTAACATTACCGTCGGAGTGTGCTCATTGGTGCTGCTCTGACGATAACGTCGTGTTGTATGGCTAGCTCAGTACTCCCCCTCCAGGCCGTGCCAGTCGCCACTGTCATCAGTGGTCATGTAAGAAGGTCAATACCGGTACCGAAGGCCCCCACCACCAACCGGGCTCACCAACCAGCTATCAAATTGAGGTGAGGTGTCTAAATCAGATTAATCCTGAAAACATAATCAGACTGGCCCCTGGCAAGGCGTTCAAAGAAGTCGCAGAGCTCGAAGTGATAACATTACCGTGATACTGACAGTGTCGCAAAGGGAGACTTAGATATCACATGATCGCGTTCGTCACGTTCGCCCAGCCTTGAGCCAGTATCTTCACTGACTTCAGGCTCGTCCCGCTTTCATCCATCCCGCACTGTTCACCAGCTTCTCAAACAGCAACAAGTATATAATATCCAGAAGTTCTCCACTTGAGATACAACCTCGAGCTACACCAGCAGAGAAACAACCAGAAGTCTAGAGTATAGTACGCGAACCGGGAGGGTGGAGTAGAACGAACAAACCCCATGTAGAAGGGAGAAGGCGAAGGATCCAAAGATGACATGAAGTGAAGAGGATGGGATTCCGGAATTGGTGGTACGTGTAAAGGGTGAATGATCCAGTCAAAAAGCAATACAGAACGGTAGTGATAGAACCAAGACGATGAAAGAGCTAGAGGAGAAGCATGTTAATGAGGATGCAAGAAGTTATGTTATGTATGTTATGTATGGGCAAGGATGAAACGGGCTACAGTTGATATGTGGGGTGCGGACAGTGAATCGTGTGAGCCCAAGTGACTGCACACGCTGGGACAGGAAGGGAAAGTGTGATAGCTAGAAAGCAGCATTGGATGTATGATGAATAGGATGAACAACGGGTGAACCAGAATGATGCGAGCCTGAGAGCAAAAAGGGAACAGGTCACATTCGGAAAGGAACCGGGAGGGTAAAGGGGGATAACACATAGACTCGCTTCTTCCAAAGCAGCAGGAAGAATTCATGCCGTGGTTTGAGTGGATAAATATGACTATGAGAGAGAAGAGAGCAAAGAAAGCAGGCAACATAGAACGGCGTGAAAATATATACCGCAAGTCAGATACAAAAGTTTCGGGCCTTCTCCTTTTTGACTTTGACAAGAATACGTTTGCCAACGAAGGACGGCGGCTGGTGCTTCACTTTGCTTTGCTGGAACGGAGAGTAGAGGAAATTTGTGTTGTTTGTGACCCGACAAGCCTCAATGAGATGTAGTGCTTCACTGATGTCCACGAGTGCGCTAGAGCGAGAGATTGACCAATGAAGGTAGAAGGGGAGCCCTGAGGCTCAGGGCAAAGTCGCCAGTCAGCGCTTCTCCTACAGCTCCTCGACATTAACGGCGCCATGATCCCCTCCCATTTTCGCGGCAGTAAGCTCTGGAATCGCAGCTTCCGGTATCCTCGACCCTTTCAGAGAAGACGTCGATCTGGCGGACATCGGGGACGGCGAAGCAGGGGAGACAGGCGACATCGGCAGTGCAATAGTAGCTGGACTTTTCGACTGCGCCTTCACCACCGATACCACAGGGCCAGGAGATCTCGACGAGCGGGACCTGGACCCCGCTGACTTGAGACCCATAATCTTGAGCGCTCCTCGCATCGACTCCTTGGACCTCGTCTTCCTCCTTCCCACAGATAACCCGTGCCCGCTTTCGTTCTCCAGCTTGACTCCAACTGTGCCAAAGACCAATGGGCCTATTGACGGAGACCTGCACTGGTCTCCTCGTTCACGCCCGTACTCCAGACGATCGTCGTGCTGATCAACGGGACTAGGCGAACGGGACATGTCGTCCATCGCGGTCGTGTATGAGCTCAGCGAAGGCGTCGGTGATTCGCTCCCTGTGGTAGACACACTCGCACTGGGGGGCGAGCCTGCGTATTTCTCCGTTGGAGCTACGATGAAGTTACGAGTGCGCTTCGAGTTTCCGTTGACGAGCACTCGCGAGGCCATTTCGACAGGCGTTGGCGTGGTAGCCGTTGACGAAGGAAAGGAAGCGGTCTCATCCGGGACTAGGAAATGGGTGAATTTGGGCCTTTCAGAGGATGCGGTGGGAGTAGATGAAGACGGGGGAGTTGCTCCATTGGCAGTGGAACCGTGAGAAACTGTTTTCGTGGGGAAATCGGAGGCTGGTAAACTCGCTGTCTTCTCCTGAGACAGGTCAATAGGACTCGAACGCTGGAGATGTCGTTGTTGGATATGATGGTACAGGTTAAGTCGGGCTGCTTGGGATGAATCGGCATGAGCCGTTTCAGGGGTAGGGGTATCATAGCCCGAGGAAATAGTGTCATGAGACGGAGAGTATATAATATTAGAGGCGAGAGAGATGTTCATCAGCTGAGCGTTCTGCGATGAAGGCGGCTGCGAGTACGGCGTCGGTGTGCCCGGAGAATCCTCTGGGGGCGGTCCGAGACTTAAACTTCTGCCAGAAATGTCGGCAAGCCGACCTTCACTTGCAGAAGGCGATGTCGATTTTGGAGACGAGGACGATTCGGATTGGTATATTCGCTTATCAGCGTCAATGGTCGCTGCAAGAAGCTGTGCTTGCAAGAGGGAGTCTTGATGTCGACTCGTACCATCGGCAAATGGGATCGGAAACTGTGCTGATCTGAGGTTGGGCTCGAAGACGCCTACTCCTGCCGTGGTTTGGTAGTAAACGTTGGCATCCTTTTCTTCAGCAGCTACCCGAGAGGCGCGATTTGGTCTTTGTCCAAGATTTGCGAGACTCGCAAGGTTGGCGCTTGGATCTCCTAGCGTCCAGTACGGAACGTTGAGATTCCAGGACCTGGGAGGTCCTGACCACGACCGCCGATTGTACTCTGCTCGAGACATCCCATTGACATCCCTGGAGGATCCGGCCACAGCGTTCTCGAATTGACCTTGACGCTGGTACTGGGTCTGCTGGTACGTTCGAGCGCTTCGCCCTCGGAACATTGGGCCTGCCTGCGGCAGTGCATCGGTAGGATTGTGCGTCATCAGACGAAGCGGCGGTGGCTCCGTCGAAGGTGCGGCGACGTGCTCGAAATTCGTCTCATGTGGTGGAGATTTGAGCCACGACGATCTTCTGGTCTCAGCTCCCTCGGTGAAGCTCCGTACAGAGGAAACGTCGTCGCTTTCCACAGCGTCGGGCTGCTCATCCGCGTTGATCTCGAAGCTCCTCTCGCTGTTGCTAGACTCCGATCTATACGAGGTGTCGTCGTCGCTGGTTCTTCCCCTGCCCCTTGTCCTCTCCCGCTCTCTTGCGTTGGTGGAGCCCGTGGCGATCTCCAGTCCGATATCCAGAGAACTCTGGAACATATTGAACTCTGAAGACGTTGCTTCAGGAGGTGGAGGACTAGTCCATTTTGACCGTTTAGGCGCCATATGCTCCGGTGGCTCCTGTGTAGCGGCAACGCCAGAGCCAATGTCAGTCAACGCAGACGACGACGAGGCGGGAACCTGTGGGCCTGGTTCGTAGAACTGAGTCGGCGGCGACAGAGAATCGGGCTTGATGCCGCTTCTCGTCGTCATCCGGTCGCGACTCCCAATGTTATACGGCGTCTGTGGTGGGATCGGGGCCAGCTTGTGATTCGGGGCGGTGACGAGGTCGTCGCCTCGTTCTTCGCATAGCTGAGAGAGCGCGAGCAGTGCTCGCTCGGGCCTTCCTGCCAATATGCGCCCGGCCCGCATGAACTCGCCTCGGATCTGTCCAGGGTGAACGATGGAGATGAGTGCTCGAATCGTTCCAAGAACGATCCAGGTGGACATACGGTATACAGCCCATCTCTTGTAACACATCGTGAAACGTTAAAATCGACCTCGAATGGATCCTGAACGCATATATTAGCGGTAGCACAGATTAGGAACAGAGATGTTTGTCTAACCTCTATACAGAAGCGATTTCGCTCCCGCGAATCGTTGTAGCCCGCGCTCGAAAGCTATGTCAAAAGAAGAGTCGGTCATTTGGTTGCTATCAGTGATCGGGCGAGTACTCACATCATTTTGCCAACCCTTGGATTCTTTGGTGAGTAAACCTTCTCTTATCGATGCGACGCCGGTGTTATATAGGAACTCTTTTGAGAAATATCGGAAGAAATCAGTCAGCCTGCCGAGAAGCGACCGTCAGAGGTGTATCAACATGACAAGAACAAATGCAGTGACGTACAGCTCAGCGATGGACTCTGTATTTTCGGAATGCCATCGAGTGCTGAGAAGTTCGATATCATCGAAAAACCTATGACAGCGGTGTGAGTCCCAGTGGCGCAAGTCAACCAGAGCGACATTCTCGACGTACCAGATGTTGTGGCCGTTCAGATGGGTGTCCTCCTACAGGCACAAATACATTAGTGTGATCCTATCATTACACCGGCACCTCCGAGACGTACTTCACTAATGGGACGTAAAGGGGGGAGCATCTGGAGATTGGGGAGTACAGGGGGGTTCTTGACATGGACCAGGAAGTAGATGACGAGAAGCACATAGCCGTACGACGACAATGTACCCTTGTACGGCGAGTTGATTTTCCTGAGTAGCAGGGCATTAGCGGAAGTCGTGCCAAGTAGAGGGTCGAGCATACCGTCGCTTACTCCAGACTTTCACTACGCCCATCAAGGAGAGAGTGTCAGGGACATCTAGGAGCCGGAGACGCGACACACTATTACTCACAGAATAACACCATTGTCCGTACCCGTGTGGGGTCAATCATCGCGTAGCACATAAGCAGTCTAGTGTTCTCCAGCGCCAATCTATTCTCGAAACCAATGTCGCAGGCGATGCCTAACGGTAGGCCGGGGGATGGGTCCAGGGAGAGCTTGACGATTGGTATTCGCGCATGGGGGAGAGGCTTCACATGGAATTTGGTTTCTGAAGCATAGTAGAATGTGAGAAGTCAAGAACCTTGGTGGAGGACCTGAACCCACGCACCTCTGTTAAGCAGATCACCCAACATGGTGACCAAGTCAGTGGCAGATAATCGCTCTCCGGAGTCTATAAGGCAGCATAGATCCATGTCTGCAGCGAGGACGTGTGAGCCCTGGTATATTCGCCACACGGGAAGTGGACACCGTGCTCACCAGAGTTGCGAAGGCTGAAACCATTCGCCGTGCTGCCAAAGGACAATAGTCGGCTATTGGGCTCGATGGTGCGGATGAGACGTTCCAGTAGCTTCCTGACATCCTCCTTCACGGCCAACTCCTCCGGTGTGGGTAGCAGCTGGATGACAAAATCGAAGAGGCATTTAGACAGCTCTGCTGAGAAGCGCTGCCTGCTAATGTAGTGCGCCTGGTGGTTGTTGATGTGTACGTTGAGCTGCTGGGAGTTGTGTAGTGATTGGACGGGCATGATAGGCGAGTAAGCCATCATGGAAGAAGGCAAGCCAGAGCCGAGCTCGATGACTGAACCGACGGACGGTGAGGGAGGAGAAGGGGTCAGGGTCAGGGTGTGATGGTGTGTGTGATGGTAGGTGGAATCAGTGCAGCCCTTATCCCAAAAGGTAATCACCCCTGCGACATGTGCTTGGACGCGTCGCGCCGTCTGCCAACACAAATACTTTGAATCCATTTCATTTGACCAGAAGAGTATTCCTCTACTATTGTACTTTTACATTCTCTTCGATGACACGTTTACCTTTGTTCTAGGACGTGCATTTTGCTATCCGTGCCTTTTGCTAAATCCGGAGTGGTGGCCGTGATTATGAGAACGCACAAAGGAAAGGGGCTTTGGATGCCCCTTGAGTATACTTGATACGATGCGCGCTCCTCCCTTTGTCGCGGGGACTTGGGTTCGCACTGTAGCGGGGTATAGTCCCAATCAATGCCAAAGGTAGCAGGCTCGTGCATACCTAACAGAAGTTAGTACTTAGCGAGGTTGATGATGTATGCCCAGCGCTCGTCGTTATACACTTCAGCCCCAAACAGGGCGACATGACGAGCCAGCAGGCCCGAATCGCGTAGGATTAGAGGTGAATATCCCCAGTCTCATACTGGATATCTTCCAGAGATTGAAGATTAGCGCGACGTTATCATTTTGTAAGAGCAAGATACCGGGGTGATTTGCACGGTGGCGTACGTTGACTGAGCCTAGCAATGTCTGACGAAAAAAAGAGAAAGCGGCAAGCCAATCTAGAGGTTGTCTAGAGGTAGACCCTTAGATATCTTGAAGTCCCCGAGTTCAGAATCAGAATCGATCGGACGAGGCAAAGTCCAGCTGCTGACACCGACCCAGCCAGAACCCAGCTGGTCGATGGGCGAACAGTTCGGGAGGAAAGCCATCTCGAAAGGGCCAAAGGCGGTAATGGCGCAGTGACCATGCGATGGTATGATGATAAGACACGTCTTACACGCTTCTTCCACAGCTCTTGCCGTGTCTTTCCCGCCTAACAGAGGTGAATCAGAGGTGATGGTCAGAATTGAGTACGGCCCCCGTGGTCACAGCTCTTTCACGCCGTCAGGATCCCAGACGCTTTGCAGCAAATTGCAGGTTGCTTCCATGCTCCAACCATCGACGAGCTTCTTACCATTTTCCCTCCTTGCAATCCCATCTATGTTCTCTATATCACTGTCCCCAAAGCCTTCGTATCACTCTCGATGATGTTCAGAGTTTGCCCATTTCAGTCTCAGTGATACACCTATCTAACCTTCAATCATTTTCCCTGCCATTTGCAGCCCAGATGTGCCTACGTTTCTCACCCTAATTCGCACTTTGGCTCACACGTTCTCTAGTTTGCCGCTTTTCCATGTCATATACGCCGAGGAGCGCGTTCAGTCATCTATCTTCTGAAAATGAAGCCCGAATGTATCAGGTTGCAACCTCTCAACACATGGGTGACCAGGATGTTTTCACACGGCTTACTGCGCGGAACCCCAACTCGATGCGTATGCCATTGTCTCTGGTCAGGGATTATCGTACAAAGCAGAAGACTTCCGACGTTCCCAGATCTTCTTCAAGTCTACTCTGCTCACTTTCACTCTGGCGCGAAAGTATTGGCTAGGTTCACAAAGCTCTGTTTTCCCGAAGTTAAATGAGACAGCTTCTTGCTGAAGCTTTGCACTCACTCAAGATATGATAGCAGGCCCCAGTGATTTTTGACGCAGAGTGCCTGTCGTAATGCACTCAATAGGAACTAAGTAGACTATTTGACGAGAGAAGCTGGAATATCTCACGGTGTGCACGCTCAGGTTCTCCCCCATGGAGTCTCCAAGAATAGTTCTGCCGTATCCGCCCTTGCAAAATAGGTCGTGTTGAAGTGGAAAAGCCTCGTGGCCAACTCTGCTTTGTTCCTTTCCCCTACTTCTCTGTGCTCCTTTCCAGTACTGTTTTTGCAATGTTACCTGCGCCAAGGCCTCGTTCGCCTCAAGAGGGTATGGCGAGCAAAGAGAAGGGTACCATCGAGCATGCGTCGCATTCTCCTGACGAGTCCGAGATCAACCTCATTACCTATCATGAGGATAACGCAGGTACGCTTCCTCTCACATCCACGTAGCGACTGATGATTCTAAACCCATTCTATGCACAGGACGATTAGTCTGTGACCTAGAGTGAGCAGCCTCGACTCATGACACATCTCGCCGGGGCCTGAGCTCGCGATAGAGAGGCGAAGGTCGAATTCGGCGAAACGATATCCTCTCAGCTGAAGCTCTCTCGGGATGGGCAGTACGTCCTGCGGCCGCAGCCGACAGATGACCCGGAGGATCCACAGAATGTGAGCTTCAGGGTTTCTCGTGCACCTTCTTCCTCAGCTAAATCACGCCATTGCAGTGGAGTGACCGGGAGAAGAGTACGCACAGTTCCAATTTCTAGAGTCTAGAGACGCGTTAGCCGACCTTTCGCAAAGCACTCCAGCTTGTGATTATCACCCTTGCAGCTATCGTGCCGGATTTCGATTCTGGTATAGGTGAGTAGTACTTCACATTAATATTCCTGTTCACGCTGGAGTAACTCTCATTTCACAGGTATCGCTGCGATCTTTGCGCTGGCGGAGGAGCACGACACCACGCCGGGTGTTATCAACAACTTGACGTCCAAGTGCGCATCACACCCTTTCTTGTATTCTTTGTCCCAGGTAATAAGGATGTGTTTAGCTGGAGCATCTTTCTTCTAGGTGCGTCTCGCTAGTAGCTGTTCAACTCCGAGGCTCACTGCATAACCAGGCTGGGCGGGATCTTCGCAGTCATGCTGATGAGGCGGCTTGGTCGTCTTCCCGTGTTGTTTTGGTCCCAGGTACGCGTTCGCTGGGTAGCAACAACAAGCTCTTGGCTGACTCTGGTTGGATGCTTAGGTCCTTGCGCTTGGATTTTTGGTTGGTTGTACATTTGCGCCCGATCTAGCTACGTTCGCAGGTCGGTTCGCGAGCTTATGGTTAAGACTACGGCTGACCTGCCATTCATCATAGGCATGAGATGTCTTACGGCGTTCTTCGCGTGAGTATTCCAACCTCAAACTCAACAGGGACAGGAGTTTCTCACATAGCATCCGACAATAGTACTGCGCCCCAGGTTACGGTACGCCTCTCTCTTCCCCACACTGTGTAGATCTGCCACTGAGACTAAGCTATCGCAGGGCCTGTATGTCGTCACAGACATGTACCCGTTCCATCGCCAGGCTCGAAAGGTACCCTCTTCATCCATGATACATTTCCAGGTGCCGTACCGACCGACGTGGATGTATCTCAACATCTGGACCATGGGATTCATATCCTCTCCCTTCCTAAGTTCATTCGCGTTTGGATTCCTGGTTGCTAGGCAATCGTGAGTTCCCCTTCATCCAGCAAGTTTATGTTGATGTTCACGCTTGAGTCTAGATGGCGCTGGGCGTACGGGATCGGATGTATGTACAGTGTCGTGGTCGTCGTGCTCATCGTTTTCTTTGGCCGTGAGACGTGAGCTCTGTTCATAGATTGCAGTCGAAAACCGTGAGGGATGTACTGATGATCATTCGCGCAGACTGTACGACCGCGGGCTTCGACCTGTTCCTAAGCCGAAAGCGACCGGGCTCAAGTTGAGGATACAGAACCTTGTGGGGATTACTGGTATGAGCATACTCGTTCAACCTTCGCTGTGAATTTCACGTCTCTTTGCAGGCTTGCACATGCAGCAGTACAGACCACCTTGGAAGAAATGCGCATTCGATATCGTCCGTGTTTTGTGGAGACCGCATCTCCTCGCTACCCTCCTCTTCGAAGTGCGTCTGTCTCTTGACGTTCTGTTCCTTGGCACTAATGCGAGGATGTTTATGGCTAGGCGGCGGTGTTTGGGTTCAGCATTGGTATCAACGTGGGCTCATCACGAATTCTGGTCTTGATGAATTTTCTAACGCAATGTTTAGGTGACGAATGCCGTGTTTCTGGGCAACACTCCCGTCGTTGGATTTGGATTCAATTCGACTCAGATTTCTGCGTTGTACGCTACGCCGCTGGTAGGGGTTATCGCGCTCTTCCCCTGCTGGTAGTGACGTTATTCTGTAGGTCGCTGTTCTAGTTGGCGAGATCATCGGTCGATATTTCAATGATTGGGTGATGAGGACGTCTATGCGGCGGAGAATGTCTAACTCTTTCTCTACGATAAATGCGCGAACGGTTGACCGACGTTTTTGCAACCTAGATAAAGGAGTGTTCGAAGCTGAGAACCGCCTTTGGTGCGCGTATCTCACCTTCCCCATGGCCAAGAAGCTCACTCTCAGGCTGGATCTAGGACCTGCTACGTTGCGATGGTCCTCTATGTCGTAGGCTTCGTCCTTTTGGGAGCGGCGATTCAGAGCAAGCTAAACACAGGTTGGCGTTGCTCCAAGCTCCGTCTCGCCAGAACACTCAGTGAATGCTTAATGTTTAGGTGCATTAGTGATGGGTTGGGGGATCGCTGAAGTTGCGGTTATGATGTGAGCTCGTGTTATCCTGGTACACCCCCTCGGAAAGCGATGCTAAGACCCTCTTTCCAAGAAATACTGTCGCCATCTGTCAGTCCTTCATTGAGGCCTGTGGTCTGGGGTTCACTGACGTCACACTTGTGAAGACGCGTATGCGAACGACTGCTTCCCCAAGCACGCAGTGAGTCTCGCGTCCTCATTGACCTCCATCGTTTCTGAATGCTGACATTGGTGACAGGGAGAAATCAGCGCCCTCATCAACCTCGCTAGAACACTGGGAGGTACTCACATGCATTCACATCGCCCGCTCCCAGTTCACTCATCTTTTTTCGTCAGGCTTCAGTGTAGCGTACTTCCAGGTTCCGTGGGCTGAGAAGCATGGTGCGGTGCAGGTGTACGGGGTCGAAGTTGCGTAAGTCGACCTCTTTCTGGTCAGGCTGGTGCAGAAGTTGGATATTGAATCGTCCTTTCGTAGAGTCTGCGCGGCACTGTTCTTCCTCGTTGTGCCGACTGTGTAGTGGAAGGGAAGGATATTGAGGGTACGTCGCTTGAGAAGGAAGGGGGAACTGCTGGTACTGACTGCTTTACTTGTATAGCAACGGTTCTCGATGAAGTGAGCTGATGGCTGTGAGGAGACGTGGAAGTACTTAGCTCTTCGTCTTTTTTGCTTGTGCAGTTTGTGTGGTACGAGTAGGAGCGGTTGAATGTATTTTACCTGAGCTCGCGAGGTGTCTACCTTGTACTTGTAGAACAGAACAGTTATCTTCATTTGAAATGCCTGTGAATCTTTCAACGAGCGTGTTCCGTGCTTCCCTGCAAACAGGCCATGAAGGGCAGCGATTCTGTCAATCATATATCATTCCATTGCATTCATGTGATATAGTGCAGTTCTACACGCTTTACAGAAAACGTACTGAGCAACACTTGGCTGCGCTGACGTTGCGATAAAGCGACGTAAAACTGCAGCTGAGCCCGACCAAGAGGACGAAGATGCGGCGCAGCCAAGAGCAAGAGCAAGAGCAAGATCTGACTATGACATTCCCATGGCCGTCTACACTGTCCATTCCGGAGCATTTCTTGGGAGAAAACAACTGCCGATTGACGAAGAAACCAGTCGCGAGGGAATAGAACCATTCGGGAACCATGTCCGTATGGGAGTGCTCGTAGTTTACGTAGCTTCTCGTCTGCTGAGTGGGTCGCTCATTTACTCTGGGGCCAAGAACGGGTTTGCGATTTCTTCAGATCCATCGACGGGGCTGAGAAGGGTGATTGTGGGGCCGCGGAGCACAGCAAGCCCCAGCGAGCGTTTGGTAGGTTGGGGTTCTAATGATAAGTGACTATGAGACGAAGCCGCGCCCAGAGAAGTTCAAACGAACCTAACACCTCTTCTTCTACCTGGTCTAGCACCAAGTTCAGCAGCTGGTCGTAGCCTTTTAGGATACCAGTGACTGAGCGAGATGAACGTCAAAGATCAGAGACGCGGTATAGTGTAGGGTTTTCGAAGGCAGCGTACCTTCGCGTCCACCAGTGAACTTGACTCTGATCTTCTCGTTCACGTATTTTGAGAGATCCAGGATTGCCTCACGCTTAGGCTTATCCATAGTTGGCTGAGGACCATGTCCGCCTCCTCCGGCGCCTGTGCCTCCACCGCCTTGTTTCCTGAACGCTGGCTGTTGATGCACGCCGCCTCCACGTAGTGCTTTTGGTGCTCCGCGTCCCTACATAATTGATTAGAACCGGTGAGAGGTTAGATAGTCATCGAGAAGGGTTGTAGATACCCGGTCAGCCATTTTGAGGATGATGGTGATGGGTCGTTCGAGTTGAGGTCCAGTGGCACTCAATGATAAAGTGCACAATGGGCGGGGAGATCAGTATGAATCGTGACTTGCGATAAAACACAAGGAGTGACAAGTACGCGTTTTCACTCTACCGCCATCTCTTCTCCCCGTCTTCCACAAGTCTCTTCTGTACGTTCACAGCTCCCCTTCTCCTTCCACTTCTCGACCTTACTTATATTTTATCATCTTTCTCCGAATACATCTAGTCCTCTGCCCCTTTCTTGCTCTGTCTTCAGCCTGCAATCACGCCTGGCACGACCGTTGAAACGATAAAGAAAGAAAATATTCAACAATGAACGCCAGCGAACTGCTTCTCAACACCCTGTCTGCTGGTGCGTCGTAGGGTGCTGCGGTGCAACTCTAAGGGGCAGACGAAACTGAGGCGATATGCGTGTGATCTACTAGATGCAAACACGCGTCAAGATGCGACGCAGAAGCTGGAGAACGCATCTAGGGAAAACTTTGTATGTGTTTTCCTAATTATCGTCTTTCGAACTCCTGAGTGCTTATCTAACCTATGCTTCTCGTTGATCCTCGAATATAGCCCCAGTACATGCTCATGTTGTCTTCAGTGTTAGTAGAGGAGACCGCCCCAGTTCACATAAGAGTAGCCGCTGGTGTCGCCCTCAAAAATGCCTTGTCTGCACGAGTTAGTGTTCCTTCCAATGGATCGACCCTGCACCTTATGTCTTTGACCTCGTTGCCATCACACGCGCCTCTCTGCATCCCGATCTCCTCACTGATATTGCCCTTTGCGTCCTACGGCCTAACGCTCATTCATTCTCTATCACCATGCTGATTACGCATGTTTGCAGGATTCTACACGACAACAAGAGTACTTGCAGCGCTGGACCGCTCTGGATAACGACACGAAGAACAAGGTCAAGCAAGAGGCGCTCATGGCTCTCGGCTCGAGCACACAGAGAGCCGGAACCTTCGCCGCTCAGGTCGTCGCCGCTATCGCCGCTGTCGAGCTTCCCCTGAACCAGTGGCCTGAGGTCATCGAGATCCTGCTTGGCTTCGTCAACAATCAGACTCAGAATGTGAACCTCAAGATCGCCACTCTCCAAGCGATCGGCTTCATCTGTGAGGGCATCGTGAGTTTCTTGCACATAAAGTCTTTCCGTGAGGTTAGGTTCTAACGGCGATCTGATTGCAGAAACCTGAGATCCTGTCACTTCGCTCAAACGAGATTCTCACTGCCGTGATTCACGGTGCGCAGAAGGACGAGCAGTCAACGGAAGTCCAACTCGCCGCGATCCACGCCCTCTACAACTCTCTCGAGTTTATTCGCGAGAACTTTGAGCGCGAGGGCGAGCGCAACTACATCATGCAGGTCGTCTGTGAGGCCACTCAGAACGCGAGCCCTGAGGTACAGGTCGGCGCCTTTGAGTGTCTTGTCAGGATCATGAGTCTCTACTACGACAAAATGAACTTGTACATGGAGCAAGCACTGTTCGGAGTAAGTCACTTCTTCCACTTTCATCGTGACCAGAGTAAGTCACTCATGAGCATCGTCTGGGGGATTAGTTGACCGTGATGGGAATGAAGCACAGTGACGAGCGGGTCGCACTTCAGGCTGTCGAGTTCTGGACTACCGTCTGCGAGGAGGAAACCGAGCTCGCCGTCGAGGCTCAGGAGGTACGTCATCTTTCTTCCTGTGCATTTTTCGATTTTGACCTTCTCATCAATTGATCAGGCTGCCGAATATGGTGATGTCCCCGAAACCGAGTCGCAGTTCTTCGCCAAGGTTGCTTTGCCTGAGATCGTCCCTGTCCTACTTCACCTCCTCACGAAGCAAGACGAGGATGCCGAAGAAGACGAGTGGAACGTATCTATGGCCGCCGCCACCTGCCTTCAACACCTCGCCACCGCAGTTCAGGATTCTCTCGTCCCCGCAGTCATTCCTTTCATCGAAGCACACATCAAGAGCTCGGATTGGCACTTCCGCGAGGCTGCGGTGATCACTTTCGGCAGCATCCTCGAGGGACCCGATCCGTCCGTCCTCACTCCGCTCGTCAACCAGGCTTTGCCTCTCCTGGTCGACATGATGTCCGACTCCCACGAGTCTGTGAAGGACACCACCGCATGGACGCTAAGCCGGATCTGTGACGTCCTTGTGCAGACCATTCGCCCCGATGTCCACTTGCACCCCATGGCATCCAAGCTCGTTGAGGGTTTGAGGGACAGTCCGAGGATCGCCTTCCATTGCTGTTGGGCGCTGAACCATCTGGCGGACCAGTACAATGAGTACTACATGTCCGAGGAAGGACGGAAGGATGCCGCCCCGTTGAGTCCTTACTACGAGGGCATCATGCAGGCTCTATTGGGCGCCACCGAAGCGTGAGTGTTTCTCTCTTCGTGCTGATTCCGTTTAAGCTGAGAACCCTTCTTGTATGCAGTTCTGGTAGCGAGACTCAGTTCCGAACTGCGGCGTATGAAGCCATCGGTGCATTCGTAACGAATGCGACGCCAGACGTGATCCCTGTGGTCCAGAACACCGCAGTGGTGATTCTGCAGAGGATGGAGCACCTTCTGGGCATGCAGGTCCGTTTCTAACGTTCCGTTATTACCACGAGTTTTCTGCTAAGTGATCCCTTCCCGGCTTGGCAGAACCAAATTTTGGGAGTCGATGACCGAAGTAACTGGAATGAATTGCAGAGCAACTTCTGCTCCGTTCTCATCGTAAGTCTGAACGGCTAAGCCGTTGCTAGCGCCCTTTCGCATAGCGTTCACACCTGCTAATCCAAAATCCAGACCATTATCATGAAGCTCGGTGCAGGCATCCAGCCGCTGGCAGACCGTATCATGACCCTCGTTCTTCAATTGATTCAGGCTGCAGGCAAGACCTCCACTGTTCTTGAAGACGCCTTCATGGTGGTCGGATCGCTGTCCTCCGGTATGTTATCGCCGCCGTTATATAAACTTATCTTGCGCAGTCCTAATCTTGATGCGTTTCTTCTTAGCTCTCCAGTCGAACTTCGCACCCTACATCAATGCTTTCCTGCCGTTCCTGCACCCCGCCCTCAAGTCTCACGAGGACACACAGCTTTGCACCGTCGCCGTCGGTATCATTGGGGACATCTCATCCGCCCTGGGTGATCAGTCGTCGCAGTATGCCAATGCGTTCATGAGCGTGCTTCTGGAGAATCTGCAGAGCGAGGTCCTGAACAGGAACGTCAAGATCGTGATCTTAAGCTGCTTCGGTGATATCGCGATGGCGATTGGGCCCCAGTTCGAGCCATACTTGGAGACGGCGATGGGCGTATTGAGGCAGGCCGGCAACGTGCAGCCGAACCCAGTGGGTCCAGTTTCTTCATAGATGCTCTATCATTGTACTGATGCTATCTCTTGCCAGCTCGACTACGACCTCGTTGACTATGTTACCCAGCTGAGAGAGGGTATTCTCGAAGCGTACACTGGTATCGTGACTGGATTCAAAAACACTGATCAGGGTAAGCACTTACAAACATCTATGGTGTCACCGGTCATTGACGCCGCTTTTCATAGTCGAGAAGCTGCTACCATACACCCCACCTGTCCTCGAGTTCATCCAGCGCTGTCTCAGTGACGAGGAGCGCTCTGAAGCCATCGTCAAGTCCTCGTATGGTCTGCTCGGTGACATCGCTGACAGCTTCCCCAACGGCCAGCTGAAGCAGTTCCTGATGGTCGAGTGGGTCGCCCAGCACCTGAGGCCTAAGGCCAGGGTGTCCAGCGACTGCAAGCCCAATTTGAGATGGGCGAGGGAGTGCGTCAAGCGAGCGACGCAGTAATGGTTGGGTTAAAGCTAGTGTCTTCTGTTTCTGTATTCTCCAGATTTTCTTCTCCTCGCTGCCTATAGAGCAGCCCCGGTCTGACGGATCGGTCGCGTCGTTGGGGATGACGCATGTCTGGCCTCGTTTATGTAGTTGTAGTACGGGCTTAATGGACCAGGCCTACAGTTTTGGTACGTTCTGTCGCTTCTAATTTGTTTTTGTGCAATCTACTCTCCGATGCTCTTGGTCATTCTCCTTGTATCCCTTCTGCTGATGATGAACACCTAAATCTCCTCTTCTGTGTCTTTTCTTTACTGTTACCGTACTACCTCAGTCTACCTAGGCCTTTCTTTATTTCTTCTTCTTCATTGGGTCCTCTCGACGTCCCTCCTACACTGTTCTTGATTCATCCATTCCCCATGACCTCTTTCATGACCTATCATCATTCTCTCATCTTTGGCATCCAGCCCCTCTAAAGGAGGGGTACATGCATCATGCACACTCATGCGTTCTGTCTTCCGTCTCCTTCTCCTATATCATGTGTATCCAAAAATTGCTTCCCTATTACCTATCTGATAGCTTCTGTTCTATATTCGCGTGCGCTGCGCTAAATCCCCCCGTTGATTTGTGATTGATTACCCGTGTAAGTCGTGCGTTCTGTGACTGTTGAGTGGTTAGTTTTTGTTGGTGGAGGTGGCCCATCTACGAACGAATATATCGTTATGGCGGCGAAGTATCAGATATGCATCGCTCTGCTCTTGCTTTCATGGAAAGACAGGTTCTCTGTTTGTCTGCCCAGCAAACACTTGGACACTGGGAAGCTTCGAGGAGACGGTCTTGGAAACATCAGTAAAATCAGCTGACCGCGT
>ML178866.1:27453-82956 GCA_004369125.1 Pterulicium gracile
TCAGCTGACCGCGTCTCTCCTTTCGGTTTCCCCTCATCTACCCGGCTCAAGGTGGCTATCCGTCGGCCTTCGCCTTCCAGACATCTATATCCGTCGTGGAATTGGTTGAGGCTGGCTGGTCGGACTTGTTTGCGTGACAATAACTCTGCTCGAGAGTACACTCCTTTCGCGAATGAGCCATTGTTGAATGTCTACGGACTTCTGGTCGAGCTCTCACTAGTACGTGCTGCGTTGACTCCGTCGGCATTGCGGCTTTGCTGACGTTTCTGTGGCTTACGCAGTAGAAAATGGATCGTCGACCATGTTACGATCAGGGAGTCCAGAGCTGAGGACTTGCGCTATGTGGATGACCCTGAACATCTGGACTTCCTGGGAATCTTCTTCGCTAACAGTGAGTGGTACAAACGATCTAGGTGTTGTTGATCCTGCGCTGATTATTGTTGTAGTTATAACAAAGCTCTGCAAGAAGTTGTCTCTTAGGCAGCGAGTCATTGGGACTGCCACTGTGTTCTTCCGAAGGTTTTATCTGAAGAATTCGTATTGCGAAACGGAGCCTTTCATCGTGGCGGCTGCTTGTTGCTACGTTGCTGCGAAAGCTGAGGAATCTCCGGTACATATCAAGAATGTTGTCATGGAGGCTCGGTCGTTGTTCAGTCGTACGTACTCCCGACTATCTTGTCGCCCCAAGATTGACTTGACGGACGCAGAGGACCGGTACGGCGTGAAGAACTTTCCGAGCGACAATACCAAGCTAGCCGAGATGGAGTTTTATCTTCTCGATGACCTAGAGTGTGACCTCACGGTCTTTAATCCCTATCGACCCCTACTGGCATTTTGTAGAAAAGAAGGCACCCAGCAGAGGACTCAGAACACTTGGCTACCCGAGATGGAGATTGGAGAGGTGGGAGTAGCCGTAGACTCCAAAGATGCCGAGCGGTACTGGGGAAATGGCGAGGGCCAGCTGGAACTAAACGAAGGAGCCCTCCAGCTCGCTTGGTACGTCTATCTCCGAACGCACAATCCCACCACACCCTCACACTTCAATGCAGGTTCATCATCAACGATACCTACCGCGCAGACATCTGCCTCCTCTACCCACCTCACCTCATTGCCATCGCAGCCATCTACCTCACTCTCATCTTACACCAACAAATACGAGAAACCGTGATCCCCCTCCTAGCACACGACGCCCCGGAACCCTCATCAACCTCAAACGAGCCCCCTCGCCGTTCCTCTCGACAACAACCCGGAGGAGGAATTTCCACTCCACGAAGACAGGCCCAAGACCCCGTCAGCTTCCTCGCAGGACTAAACGTCTCCATGCCCACTATCTTCAACATCGCACAGCACATCATCTCCCTCTACGCCCTATGGGACCGCTACAAGGAGGACGGCGCACCAGAATCGCAAGCTCGATCCGGGAACCACAGCGCCGTCGCGTCTCCCCTAACACAAGGGTCGACGCCCGGGACAAGCCATAAGAGAACGATGACCGCCAGTCGAGGGGGCAGTATGTCTGCCCCTGGTCCAACAAGCGGATCGCGGACGCCGGGGAGTGAGGGGGGGACGCCGGTGATTGTGACGCCGGCGTTCTTGACGAAAATGCTGACGAGGATGAGGGAGGCGAAGATGGCGGATTTGGCGCATCCGGCGTCGGGAAGGCCGGTGAACAAGATGCTGGAAAGGACGCAGGCGGCTGGGTGATGGTGAGGTGGAGGATGAATGTGAGTACATTGCTCGTAGGCTGTTTGTTTCTCTTGAGGAGTGCTGAAGTTGGTTGATTCTCAGAGTTATATGTGTGTGCTAGGTTGTGCTGCTCTGATATTTATTGTTTATATGCTAAACGCCATGTTCACTGGGTGTACAAATCCATTCCGTTCTCGCAAAGATAATCCGATTCGCAGTCCCAGCGTGTACCTCGTGCCTGGCACTGGACCTGTCTGAGACACCCCTGAAATAGGCAGCACCATATAAAGCTCGCACAGTCGACCCCGCCTCTGATTATCCCAATGCTGACCTTGACTCCCCTTACTCTACTTCTTGCTTTCACTCTTGCAGTGTCATCTGCCCCCACCTACCGACGGGCTAGCAAGCTAGCCAAAACCGAAGCACGCACAGATCAACCCGTCCGGATCTGCCACGACAATGCTAGTCACCGGCACCGCGACAATATTAATCGCAGCCAGTGCTACTGGCTCTGCCCCGATGGCACCAAAGTGACGCGGACTCCCTCGTTCGGCGGGATATGGGGGCCTGGCCCTGTTAAGCTTACACCGGAGCAGATTGCGGGGTTGGAGCAGTAGACGACGAACTAGGGCAAGGAGTGAACTTTGCGAAGGTAGGTGTCATGTACTTTCGGCTTGATCTTTATTGATGTCGTTGTTCAGCGTCGGTCGTTGTAAATGCTCTGCCCCTCTGTACAATAAGCAGCCGCTTATGTATTTGACGGTCGTTTTGTATTGATGTACGCAGCCTTGATGCGATGCAGCGGGTGACCACATCAACCATTGGCTCTATTCGAACTTGCTTTAAACCCTCATCATCTCCAGCTACGACCCTCATAGCTAGGCTAAATCCCAGTCACCTTTCACCCTTTATCGCCGACAACCTCACCAGACATACTTGTTAAAATGGATGATGTTCCTGCTGAACTCTGGACTAGAGTGTTCCTGCTCACCCACGACGAATCCCTGGACTTCTACGACATGCGCCAATGCCCATGGTCGGTCTCTCACGTTTGTACCCGATGGCGGGCGGTCAGCGCATCACCTATACTGTGGTCAAGAATTCGATTCAAACCAGACGAGAAACACCCCCCGCAGAATGTCGTCCAAGCATAGTTCCTAGCGCAATTAACCTCGTTCAAATACCGACTGACGAAATTCATCGGGATGTCTGGCCAGCATCCCGTCCAGTTCACATGCTGGCGCACGCACGGCTACGAGCCTGCACTGGAGGAGGCTGTCATGGGAGTGCTCTGGGAACACCGCGCCCGGTGGGAAGTTATTGATTTAGACCTTGGGTGGAGATCTAGTCACCGTACAACAGAGCCCCACCAGAGGGCACGACGTGCCCTTGAAGCCGGGGACAACACATCTATGCCCACTCTGCGAAATCTTCGTTTCGGAACAGCACACTTCACCGCAGGTCCACTGATATTCCCCCTTTTCAACAATACCCCGCGTTTGCGCAACCTGGACTCGTCCACTTCCCAACATGCAAGGTTGCAGCACAGGTGGAAGAACGTACACACGTTATATCTGAAGGAGTGTGATCTGAGAGCTCCTGCTCTGCCTCCTTTGCTCCTTGCCCTTCGGCATGTCACCCTTTTCCAACTCAACACGTATGGATTTTTGCAGGAGGTGCGCAATGGGCCTTTGTCCTCCAGGCCATACGTCTTCCCCAATCTTCGGGGCCTTCACCTCGACAACCTGTACGGCCCCGACAATTTGCTTGCTCAACTCAGCGCCACGACTGGAGGCCTTTCATCTGGAAGGGAGGTTCTCCGCGCGCGCCCTTGGCACCTTCCTTCTCTGATTGCCGGGCTCGTGTCAGATCCAGTATCTATTCCTGGACAACCTCAGATGGGACGCAGCGGAATTTGCAGAGCATTTGCTCGAGCAGCTTCCCCTACTGCATGTTCTGATGGCCGGAGAATTTACATAGACATTCTCACTGGCATCGTCCAGAAGCTCACAGGGGCTAGCACACCGTCAACGGACCCACGCCCTCTTCTAGAGCTCCGTGCCCTGCACTGTATGCTCTCAGCTTATACCAGCCAGAATGGCAGGATCCGGATTGGACAATTGTGTACTCCAATAGCCAGATCCAAGGCTTCTACGACACTCTTGCCCACTTTCTCGAAGCTCGCTGGGGGGGGTCATCACCCAATCCAGTCGATTTGGGCAGCTCATCATCTTCCACTTAGTATCGACACTACGGCAGCGATGACTCCGATGAGCAACATCATGCACCCCGCCTCCATCTTTGTTTTGGCGTTCAGTGGTCCTTAACCCCTGGTGTCCTGGATAGCTGCTGTCACGCGATGCAGAGGATCCACACGGTGTCCGACCAGGCAGAGCTGGATCTTCAAATAGATTACGGGCTCGGCTCGGAAAAGGAAGATCGGTCAAGTCAGGACGAGCTCGATTCCACGCCTTTTGACCCGTGGCTGCCAACGGGGAGCCTGGCGGAGTGGTGCGTGGGTGGGCCGTAAAAGATTGAGTAGAGTCTCAATTGTGCTCTATTGTAGGACATGGCATGAGAGCGAAGGGTGGACAGTATAACCAGTAGAGAAGGTACATGTTACTGTAGAAGGGTGTAGGGTCATCTGGCTGAGAACTCATATACACACCTTTCGATTGTTTACTGCCCCATGGGGCTACATATATGCATCCACAGTAGCTTCGGTACTCTGTACATTGACACGCACCGCGGCGCGCGTGTTTAAACAACGCCGCGTGGGAATGAAAAACAACAGCGCTGTAGTCCAGAAGAAATAACACGAAGTTTCCAGCTCGCTAGGTACAAAGCTTAAATGAGTGACTTTCCGGAATACGCAGGCGGGCTACTCGGGGTATACGGATACGAATCTCGCAGACGCTCAGGTGAATACCGGCCCAATGCCCTTAGCACCGCGGTCTCCATCCTGAGCTCCTCGTTTGCCTGTCTTCCAGCCTTCCTTCGATGATAGTCACAGAGTCCGTGTCTCACCTTGGCCTGGATACCGTTGTGATAGCTTGATGCTGGTCACAAGCGATTGTGGTGAATGATTTCTGGGGCGAGTAAGTTGTCAAGGTTGGATAAGTAGGGGTGAGAAGGGGCAGAAAAAGAGAGAGAGGGGATGGAATGGGCTCTTGTCCCAGTGTCGCGCCAGTGCTGTCTCCTCGAGCGGAAAGAGAAGAGACTTTGCCAGACAGATCTTCTCCCAGGAGATGCGTCTGAGAGGCCGCTGCAGGAGAAAACGGCTCGACACGTCCGCCGCTCTGCTTCATCATTTGATGACCAATTTTGGAATCAGAAGACAGAGATGGGGGTCTCTGATTCTACATCGCCGGCAATTGCCTGGATAGGATATGCCCTTGGGAGTCGATCGGCCACTGGCATACCCTTCCGAAGGGCTCTACGCCTCTTGCGTCGCGAGAGGACTGCCAGCAGTACGATAATCACCACCAGGGGCTCTGTTATACCCACAATCAACTGAACATTGGGACTGGATTGATTCTGGCTGGCTGATTCGTTGGTGGGTGGTTCTGCTACAGCACTGTCTGAGCTAGAAGGTGTTGGAGGGTGTTTACTCAATTGAGACATGATCGGAACAATGCTGCTGTCTGCGAGCGCATTGTTATTCGGTACTCGAGTGCTTGATGTGAGGCTCCTTGTTTCGGTCTCCATGGTGGTCTGGGATGGCCTGTTAGACGCCGAGGATCTGGTCGTAGGCATTGTTGGAAGGGGTGAATGCCTCTCGGTGGTAATACTTATTTGCGTGGTTGTGACAATGACGGGTGGTGTCGGCGTTGGTGATGGTGGAGGCGATGGTGGAGGTGGAGTAGGAGGGGTAGGCGGGGCCTCGTCGGTCAACGTTGATGGTGTACTCGTGTGCATTAACGTCCCCAGCAACCACTTTCCAATCGTCATTGTCATTGTTTAGTGCTGTGTCAAAAGCGGTCAGAAACACCTTTTTGTAATGGCAATGGAGGCGCAGTTACTCCTGAAAATGAAAACACCAATTACAAACGGGGCGACACCGCCTTCCCATGCTATTGTCAGATCCTGACAAGAGCAGAGGGAAGAGCTCCAGATAACCAAGCAGTCAGCAAGCAACATTTGCCAAGTGTGAAAAGGATTGCATACAAAAATACTGAAGTGAACTTTGGGTGTTGAACATTATTGTGATCATGACACTTAGCAAGTGCTGTAACTGCGGACAAGTACAGACAGAGAGGGAAGAAGACTATAAAGATTGAACAGAGCCACAGCATAAAAAAAAGCGGCTAATTAGCTTGCATAAGCTGAGGGGGTTTGCTGTGAGAATACCGAGTGAGGGCAGGGAGGAATATGGGCGCCCGAACTTGACAAGGAGATATACCTCGAACTGGGATGTGGGAGTCTCAGCTCGGTGGGCTCCGCGGTGCGACGGGTATCAATCAGGCTGGACGGAGAAGTCAAATGGGAGATGTATGCTGATGTGTTCAGGTGTTGTTCGTCAGGGAGCAGGTAGCAGGGCCTCCGCACCGTTCTCGCCATCTTGTGAAGGATGATGCTGAAAGTCCGCAAGGAGAGAGTGAAGAGACGCGTCGGCTGCGCTAGCGGCGGCTGAATGGTGCTTCCGTCGATAATATCGGGTGTATGCTGGACTTTGGGGGGAGAGGGTTGAAAATCTGTTCCAAGTCCATGTGGTGAAGCGCTTGTTTTTCGTCTTTGTTTCTCTTTCTTGATTTCGCTAAGTCCTTTTATCTATTATGACTCTTTGCATATTCTCAGCGAAGCTGAACGAGGATCTTAGGATTATCGCGAAAGCCAAAGGCCGAAGGAGTTGTCATGTCACCCCACTGACCTCACAGCGCAGCTCGAGCGCAGTAATTGGTTCAGCTCTCCGGAAGCAAACTCCATATCATTTCTTGGCCAAATAACACAAATCGGAATTCCCGAACATCGGCCACTTCTGCAAGCGTCGCCAATCTTCCAACTATTCTTGAAACACCATGGTGCTCCACTGCATGACAGCTTCGCAGTTTTCTTTTGACACGCGCTGAGCCTACTAGTATTGTACCACCACCACTTCATCGAGGTACGTACAGTACTTACCACAGTCTGTCTCTAGGTCTTCCCTCTGAACTTGAATCGGTCTGAAGTACCAGTAACCACCGTCCACAGATGATCACGATTCTCCCTCACATAGGCGTTGACGCAACACGACTGTGTGTCGGCGAGGGCGACGTGAACTGCTATTTTGACCTGAAAGGGTGCAAAACCACGAACGCGTCCATAAGGTGCGACGACGCTGGAGGCTGGTCTGCATCTTTGGCATTCGTCGGTGAGTCTGTTCTCTTCGTTGCCGTGACATTGTGAACCACAGCTGAGGGCCTCGTCTGTTTTATTAGGCAACGGTGTGTCGATGCTCACGAATACCAACTGTTTGGATAATACCTGCAAGTGGACTATCGACGGGGCGGAGGGTTGTTCTTTCCCTGGCTCGACAAGTGGGGGTGAGATACCGTGGACCCTCTCAGCAACGGGGCTCGAGGGGGGGCGATAACACCAGACACTCGCTTGTTAGTTCTTCTGCTGGATCCGATAGTAACACACTGGAGATCAATAATCAGACTCGCATCCGCACCGGTCCCGACCCCCAGTGCATCCTGGAGACTGCATCGTCATGTCGGCTTTTTCTACGCAGGTGGAGGTCGAAGGAGACTGGGATGGATTTGAAGGGCTCGAAGGACGAGTCACGTCAGAGGGTTGGGCGAATCCTATACCGCGGTACTTGCGGAGTGACGAAGGCCCGATCAGCGTGGGGATAGTCGGTGAGTACCCTGCTAAGTGGTGTGAGCGAGGAAAGAGATGCTAACTTCTTTCAAGGGGATTCCTTCCATATCCAGATGGGCTGGTTTGACTCCAACGAGACGATCGATGACGAGCGCACTGCGATCACCACCATCAACGGAGAGGAGACCCAAGAGGCTCATGATAATGCATGGGACCCTATCCCTCTCGATCCTGGAGGCTGGTACAACATCGGCTTGAAGGCGAGCTCTTCCAGCACCAACAGCTCTGCTGAAGAATCTTCGAGTCTCGCCGTCTGGGAGATCATCTATCACCCTCTGGATAATATCACACGCGTCCACGATACAATTCCGGAAGCGTTAGTCGAGTCTTTCAACGGTTCGCCTCTTCAAAGTAATGAGCTGGGATGTGCGGCGCGAGGGAGTGGTGCCGTCTCTCATGTGCGCGAGAGCACTGGGGCTTTTTCACTGCTGCCGATGGTTTTCATCTGGTATCTGCCCACTCAGGCTCAAGTTCTGAAAATCCATTAGATGAGTAGAATCACTATGGCAGGAGAAGTTGTGTGCTCTTGTACTCTACTTACCTACATATGTTAGTCTTGGGAGTTGATCTGGTGGCTAGCCACGAGGAGAAAGCGCAGATGATGCATCATGCATGCATGATCGATAATCACGACCCCGCGACCCGACCCACATTCTGACCACCACGACGATGTTGAATCGAACGTGTAATTTGAACTACAACACCTCAGGTCTTATAAACGAAAGTGCCGGGTCCTCTTCAGCACTAGTCCGACATAGCGAGAGCCCGAGCACGACCGTATGAAAGGACCACTTTCCAACCCTCACGCGGCTTCGTCACTTAAGTGCCAATATCCAGCAACGAGCTCCCCCAGTGCTGAGCAGCTGGCCATCTCACATCCAACCAACTCCTTGACAACGCTCGGCCCTCAGAACTCAACAAAAAGCACCTCTTATTTCCCAGGCTCTGACCAGGATGCAGTCTGTTTCCCTGGACCTGGCCACAATACATATGGCGTAGTACCGGCCTGCCTCTGGTGCGCAATGACGGGTTTCCATGAAACGCATTCTGCCCCAAGAATCTCCGATACTATTTTAATCATGCTGCGCCCAGGGAACTATAGAAGACCCTGAACCTTCCGTTCAGTCCGGCATCCATCGTCACCCTCACTTAGCCCTTGACGGAGGTAAGTGCTATCCACCGTCGCAGGCCACATATCCGACATTCTCTCCTCGCGGAATTGCAACATCTCTTCTTTGTATCCTTCCACGAGGTTGCAGGAATGTGGAGGCCCTTGGGAGGCCCTGCTCTCTGAACGGAAGCACTCTCCACAGGACCCATCATCAGCCGGTGCTCATCTACCATCCGGGTTCTCCATCCAGGATGATTGATACCCGCTGCACCACGAGCTGAGACTCCCACGTCCTAGTTCGGCGTATATCTCCTCGTAGAACCTGAAGGTCCGCTTCTCTTTTCTTCCTCGTTCGACGCTCTCGTTTTCAACCCTTGAACATTATGCAAGTTACCTAGCCGCTCTTTGCCCTGTGCCGAAGTTCTTTTCGTTCTTCGCCATTCCTCTCATTCTTTGTCTGTATCTTGCAAATGCAGCGCACGCTCACCGTCGGGATGTTAGTCATCACGACGGCCAATACCCCGTGTTCACTTCAACATTTCCGTACGTGACCCTTTCCACGCTCGGCGATCGTTGTTGGCTGACTGCTTGTGATTCTGCAGGGATTCCCTCCACTCTAGTCAGGATCTGACAGTGACATGGGATCCTTTTGCAATTGGTGTCTTTAGAAGTGAGTACAGCGCCCCCGTAGTAAAGAGGGTATCTGACGGCTTCGACAGCACTCGACGATAGAAAACGGGAATTGCTTGTCCAGGACATTGACGCACACGAATACACTCTCCGCGTAGACCTCGCATTGATAGGCCAGACTATGTACTGAACCTTTTGCTTTATGCTTCCTGCTGAGAAAGTTGCTGATCGGATTCATGCTCATTCACGACAGCCGCTACACGGTTGAGAACAGTATACACCCACATCAGTATAACGTTGGGGAGCGCATTTTGATACCTGATGATGGGCTCGGATGGTAAGTCATCTCGAAAATCCCATTATCGTTCCTTGAGTCGCCGTAGCAAGCGCTGAATAATGGCGAATCCGCAGCTCCAAGCCCTCGCCGATCCACCACCACCAACAACACCCGCTGTTACTATACATGTCACAGACAAGCTGAAACGAGCGTCATTATTGGGACGCAGTCACCGGCATCGGTTCCAACAGACCCTAGGACCACATCGTCGATGGCGGGCGAACTGACATCGCAAATTCCATCTCGGACAACCGAGGAGACCACAGCCGGTCTCACCTCGAGCACTCGAGCTTCAGCTGTCAACGCTTTCGGAGGCAGCAGCAGTGCCTTTACCATGCCCACATCCAACGAGCTCTTTCCGACACCTTCCGGCTCAAGCGGTTCTCCAGTAGGGATACCTGCGAACGGAGCAGCCGGCCAGGACCAGTCCATTCCTGATTTTCGGTTGACCGTAGGCATAATAGTACCCCTTGGTGGGGATTGCTGTAATAGTGGCAGCCCTCTTGCTATGCAAGAGGCGCAAAGCTCGTCGTCGACAGGGTATACCAGTGAGTGATGGAACTCCAAGGCCGTATACTGTCAAGGGAACCGCTGGAGGCGAGGAAGCAGAAAGACCCTCAGCTCCGTCTTCGCATTCGAGGACTACCATACTGAAGCAGGCTGGACATGTGCCTATCTCTTCTACGACAGCCTCTCAGACGCATCTTTTGGGCGAAGATCTTTACGGCGAAATCTCCCCTCTTTTCACTGGACGAGACAGCACCGGTGCGACACTTGGACAAGAGCCCGTTCCTTCTCCTCTTTCCCTTTTCTTCCCCCTGCCGCCCTCTGGTTATCAAACCTCGAGGGCTCATTCACACGGCAAAATACTCACCGCCATCTCTTCTGATCAGCCTAGTACATCAAGGGGTCTCAGGTTTAGGCGCGACATCGACTCGATGGTTGATGTCGAAGCAAGCCAGGACGATCATAGGCAAGAAAACAAGGAGCTCAGGCGGGAGATCGCTCTGCTCAGAGCGTTAGGGCGGTATCCTCCTGATCGTGAGCGAGAGTCATATCCGTATACCCCGAGCAGCCCGCCTGCCTATCCTGGAGAGTCACTCGTTTGATTCATGTACCTTATAGTCGATTGCTTGTGGTATTATTATTGTGGACTCCGAAGACGTCGTACTGGGTTTGGCTTCTGAATTCCATAGGATATACATGATGTGGATACACGTACACACATACGTATGTAGCATAGAAGCCACTGGTAACTAGTAGCGACATGTACACGCGCTGGGAAGGAGGAGAGAGGACTCACATGAAGCCTTTGGAGCAGTGTGGTACGGTGGACAGGCACGGGCTGCTGTGAGCGATATGATCACGACGCCGCGACTCACTTGATCAGTGACCACGACGACGACGATGCCTGGAATGCAACAGCTCTTGACATCGACACACCGGGCCCTGTTCAGCGCTCCTACTCTCCAAGTACGACAGAGACAAGCGGTCAGAGCTGTGGCTGAAATGCACATCTCTTGACCCTCATTCGGCCTCACTGGCGTCATTAAACTTACACTCAGCAACGAGTTCTGAGCAGACCCGTCCCATTCCCAGCCATGGCCTTGTTTTCTACTACTACGTGTCAGAGCTATGGGCTCAGGCAGTGTGAAAGCGGTGCTCAACAGGCGACATCATGAGCAGCTCCTTCCAATAAGTGAGTCTCAACTTTGATTCTTGCCCTGTTCAACAATCTTGACGTATCACCAGATTGTTTCTGTTCTGTGAGGTATTGGTGTAATATCATGGAAAATGCTCAAAGCTCCTCATTGGAGGAAAATCTGCTTGCAGGCTTGCTGGGGGGCCTTATCACAAAGCTGGTCTATCTCTTCAGAGCCTAGTTCCCAGGGACCGACAAGGACTCTTCCTATTTTCTCTGGTTTCCCACGTTTCCCAGGAACTGATCATGGCACCCGCCTACTTACCTTTTGATGCAAGGGCCTCCATGAGACTCATCCGGCCATAAGAGTCTGCTACTAGTGCAATCTTGTCACATCAAGACTTGAGGGAAGAACACCAGGATCAGATGGACTGTCACAAACGCAAAAAGCTGCAACACAATCTGGAGCAAAGGCTCCGCAGATAAGGAGATAAACCAAGATCTAGGAGACTGGATGCAGGCTCAAGGCAACTACACGCAGCTATTCCCAAAGACCAAATTAGATTGACAAACTACAGAGAGGAAATACATGAAGCCCACCTATTCCCAAAGATCAAGAGGTCAAGATGGGAAAAGGGGGATGAAGCGTAATTACAAGCTGATATATGTGAGAAACTACATCAAAGAATGCACAGCTCAAATCAGTCATGAGACAATGAAGAACAATAACTGTAACGACAAATGACAATCACAAGCTGATGCAAAAATAAAGCCGAGGACATCAAAGAGAACTGATGGGGATGAGTGATTCCATTGTGATAGATATCGCGACGCTGGAGGGGACCTGCTCACATAATGATAGAGTTTCTTGAGGGGGTTGGTAGGGTTGAAAACAGGCTTGGCAAGTTGCATCGGCGTCAAGACTTCAGCAAGGGCGAGAATTAGTTGCAGGTACTATGGGAATGCGTTCACAGAGATCCAGGTTCAAACGAGAGGTTAGTACAGCAAAGTTCTAGTATAGAGAGAAAAACAAGTCCGAACGAGAGAGATGTAGCAACAGGATGTTGCATCGCGCAATAAGATACAACCCACCCTGCAGCATCCATTAAAGTTGAACGTTGAGGATTTCAGCGGGTCCGCATCCAGACCGGACGCAATGACAGGTCCCCACTCCTACAGGTATTCCCGGACAGTGACTAAAGCCCCCATAGCCTCTTTCCATCCAGCCTGGACTGCGCACTTATCAGCTCCTCCACCGCTGTGCTCGCCACCGTATACGCCTCCTGGAACTCCTCCTCCAACTTCTTCCTGTCCTTCTTTCGCTGTGCTAGAAGGCGCTTCGCGTCGCCGGGGTCCATGCTCCGGAGAGCGGTGAGGTCGGGGCTCAGGGCGAGTGAAGATGGGGGAGAGAGGACAGAGAGGATCTTGGCGAGGTTCTCGCGGGAGGGAAGATCGTCTTCTTCTATGGAAGAAACTGTGCTTGATGAGGAGGGACTCGCTTCGGGTTGGGCAGCGTCGGGGAAGGTGACTTTTCGTCGTTTCTTAGGACTTTCAGGCACGGGTGTACTCTTGACGCGCAGCACAGCTTCGTCTTCATCCGCCGCTACCAGGGCGCGTTTCTTCGACTTCGGGGTGGCTGGCGGAGTCAACCTGATGAGATAACGAAGACTCGATTAGACACTAAACTACAAGAAAGATACGTAAATGTACCCTGCGCCAAGATATGTAAACGTACCCTGCGCCAACAGAATCTTGAACTTCATCCATGGCCGCCTTCGTTGAGGGCTTCTGGACCTTGCCTATCCCATTGTTGTTTTTCTTCGCAAGCGCTGCCATCTCCTCTTCCTCCTCCTCATCATCATCATCATCGTCTTCGTAGGAAATCGCTGACACAGGAGCTCGGACATAGCTCAACCACACGCGCTTCTCGTAGCCGTGCATCTCCACATCTTCCTCGTCATCAGCGTCTTCTTCTTCTTCCACGACAACTTTGCCTCGACCTCGCGCTTTGGCCTTCGCAGCGTTAGCAGCGGCTGCTTCCCCCTTCTTGCCTTTAGCTAGGGTAGGCTCGGGTTCGACGACAGCCTTGCCTTTGCCTTTCTTCGTCGCGGTGATCTTGCCGTCGTCTTTCTTCCCCCCTTTGACCGCCTTGCCTTTGCCTCCTCCCTTGCCTTTGCCTTTTCCATTGCCTTTTGCGCCACCCTTGAGACCCTCCGCGATCTCCTCCGCCCTCTCAGCTAATCCCTCCGGACCAGACAGAACCATAACACGTTTCGACGGCGCCCTGAGCGGGGGGAGGGAGGCGGGCCATCCGAGGGCGTTGATTACAGGCGCTGTCGCTGTCGTCTTCTGCCGTCTGGATGTAGCAGCTTTGGCCGCTTTGTTGGCAGCAGCAGCAGCTTGATATTCGGATAAGATCACGGTAGGTGAATCGGCTGGCTCGAGTAAGCCCCAATGTACCAGTCTCGCGCGGTTGATGGCGCCGAATTCGGTATCGCTGTACATGTCGAGGAGGACGTAGAAGAGGAGGGAGTGTGCGTGGGGGTTTAGGCGATCTGTCAAATGACTGATTTAGATCAGGAAGAGGTATGGAAGGGAATAGGGCAAAACGTACCGGTGAGCCCTCCTTCCTCGTCACTCGATTCTTCGTCTTCGCCGCGTCTACCAAACATGCCCTCTTCGCCCACGATAATAGGAAGGAGATCGCCATCCGCACGGCGCACGGCATCAGCGTACAGGGCGAGGGTGAGGAGGTACTCGAGCGATTCAGTTGGATCCTCCTCTTTCGCCTGCCCCTCCCTGCCCACCTCCACCACCTTACTCCCCACCACCGCTACCAATCCATCCCCAACAAGCCCATTACGGACATTCCTCTTGGCCTTTCTCCACGCCCTCTCAAACCCTCTGAACCTGAGCCAGTTTCGCTCAGATTCGCCCCACGGTAACTCCCTGTCACTCTTCTTCGTCCCGATATTCCCAGGGGGATCGCGCAGCATTAGATCTCGCCGCTTTCGCTCCCTTCTCTCCCCTTCCCAATCCTTCTCTTTCAAAGCGCGGGAGCGCGGGGACCAGTGGAGGAAATAAGGCTCCGGGGTAGCGCAGCGGGGATCTGGCTTGTACACGCGCGGCTCGAATTTGAGGTGCTCACGCATGTCGTTGGCGAAACCGTTTTTGGTGTTGAACGTGGGGGTGTAGCGGTGGATGTCGTCTGCCTTCAGCTGCGCGTGGCGGGCAGCGTTCAGAATAACGTTCTCTGCGCCCTTTCCTCGAGGAGCTGGGCGAGCAAGGAGGGGTACAGGAGATGGAGCCTGAAGAGGGGGAAGGGTGACGGGGCGCGAGAACGATGGAGAACCGAGGATCGGGGCGGGGTCGGCCATTTCCACGTCGGCGGTGTCGTCTTGAGCGTCGTTGGCTTGCTTGCGGGCTGCAACGTCGTCCTCGTCCTCGCTATCCGGACCCCACCAAGCGTACCCATTCTTCGACCACGACGCGGGCATCTGCGCTCTGGTTACGCCGCAAAGGGGTATATCGGAGATGTGGAAGAGGAGCTCATAGTTGTATAGTTGACTTCTGCGTTCAGCACCTTGAAAACGTTGATGCTGTGAGACGGGGAAAGGAGGAGGGGAGGGAGAGGGGGAGATGAAGTTGGGCATCAGGGTAGGTAATTGGATGTCAGAGTAACTCTGTTGTTGAGGTATGTCCGATGTAGGAGCTGTTGATCACTTGCAGGCGGTACACTTCTAGATATAGGGAGTTGTAATTGAGCTCTCAATTCATGATCACACAGAGAGACGACATACCTTTCTTTCAGATGACAACTTGATACTGATATTCGAGAATTGAACAGTGCCTGGAAGGACCTAAGTAGCGCAAAAATTGGATCTATACATACAAATTCGCAGATTAGTTCATACACAACCGCCAACGAAGCAGATCATACAGCATACCTTTGCACTCTGATTGTGGGGGAAGGAAAACAAGGGCCACCCCATTCGCTCGGGCCCTATCATACTTATACATAAATTGGGTGCAAAACAAGGGCCACAGGGTGCACAGCAACGGCAGCGTCGCATCTGAGCGCAGAAACGTCATTTGCACAAGCGAGAGACCGGGAGGCAGCCTCTCCATTGTTCAGTGGGTATTGTTCTTCGGATCGGGAAGAGGTCCAAGCCACTCGCGCCGCGTGATTCGATGGGTACGACACATCCGGCTCTTGTCTAGTAGTTAGATATCTTTTCGAATGTATGGTTTACTGGCTGCAGTCAAAGTCGCGAAGGAGAAGTGCAGCTGCATGTATTCGTGTGCAAAAGCGTTGAAGCTGTAGTGGCGATATGTGTGGGTGATGGAGGAGGAAGACAAGTGGCACCGGTGGCCAAAGTCGATCACCTCTTTTCTCGACCAGCCACCATGTCTACTCTGCGAGCACACAAAATAGGTGCGTCTTTGCTACTTACTGCCACTTGCGAGGAGAACTTACTCAAAATCCAGCCTATAAATATTATTATTATGTTCAAAATTACTGCTTTGCTCGAACGTTTGCCATGAACGCCAACGATCTCGAAAATTCGCCGAACAGGATCTTTACTGTTCTGTCCGACCTGCGGTACACTCCTCGATTTGCCTGGCGACGGAGAGCGCTCGGTGAAGTGCGAGCAGTGTGGGCACGAGGAGCCGGGGAGCTGTGCGTGCATTCGCATCTCCGTCCCTCCAATTTCTTGATAACTGACGTGGTTGCATCGCTATAGCGTATGAGGGCATCGAAATCACCACCCGCTCGCACCCAGACGCCTTCCCGTCGCCGCTTCAGCAGAAACGAAAGACACAGACAAAGAGACACGAGGGGGAAGATGTTGGGAAGGGGACTTTGGTGCGTACCTCTCGTCTCCGTGGACAAGCGCGAGACTAACGTCGCTCCATCTGTTCTAGGTCTCCGAGAAATGTCCGGAATGTGGACACCTGAAGGCGTGGTCGAAGGAGATGCAGGTGCGTTTTCTACATGTGGCTGCTCTTATACTCTTCCTCTTGCTGATCAGAATCAAAACTCTTTAGTTGCGAAGTGCAGACGAAGGATCGACGATTTTCTTATCCGTGCGTATCGCTGCATTCTACTTATGTATCAAGTTGAGGGAGGCTAATTGCTGTTTGTTTCTTAGTGCGCGAGTTGTAAGCATGGATGGAGGATAAACAACTAGTGTCGAGGTTCACAGTCTTGTCCACCAAAAACGACCATCAGCCGAGCGTTGGTGTCCGTGCAAGATGACATGTGCTCTGTACATCTTGAAAAGTAATCTACGTTCGCAAGTGCGAACATTTGAGACTCGAGTACGCATCTCTTACTGCCCTTGATTGCAATGAACACGTTCGGGCCTAGACTCAGCGATCCAGCATCGAGCGTCTCGATCGCCTCAACACTGAAGTACTGAAGATTGACAGTCGCAAAGAAGGCCAGGACTCAGCACCTGTGGTCCACAGGAACGCTGCCTCTCAGTGCTCATAACTCAAGCCGAAATAGCGCGCGACCTCCACGCCATTGTGCGCCCTCGTTTCATTATCATCATCCTCCTCCTGAGACCACGCCATCTCCAACTCCCGCCACCAATACCCTCCAGCGGGCATATCTCGTCGCAGGAAAATACGCGATTATCGCGCTTCATGGGCCGTCTTAATCACTTACGGTAGGGTGTCATTCCCCTTAGTCAAACGCATGACACAATTACTGAGCACCAACAACTGATTACAACTCATAGATTATGCGCAGGCTGAGCCTTTTCTCACCCTTCTTCGGGATACAGTTGATGGCGACGAAAGCTGTATTTAAGGGTTCAACAGCAGATTCTCAGGCCATTCTCTCTAGTATTCCCCACATCTCTCATCGCCTCCATCTCCATCTCCTTACCTGATGTCTGAACACACCTCATTTGCCGTTTTCGGTGCAGGCCGCGTAGGCAACGCATTCATCGGTGCTCTCCTCGCCGTCAAGCCCACCGCATCCGTTCTCATCCTCACCCGAACGGCCAATAAAAAGTCTTCCCTCCCCGCGGAAATCGCGAACAGCTCCCAAGTCAAGATCGTCGTTGTCGACTACGCATCTGTCCCCGCTGTCTCCGCCGCGTTGAAGGAGCATGCCGTCGAGGTCGTCGTCGATACTGTGCATGAGTACACGGCGGCGCCCCATAAAGTGCTGGCGGATGCGGCGAAGGAGGCGGGCACGGTGAAGCTGTTTGTTCTGGAGATTTTGGCTTTGCGACAGAGAACGCAACGCTGCCGCCCTTTTCGGAGAAGAGCTCAGTGCATCAGCATTTGAAGGAGATCGGGGTGCCGTATGTTATCATTCAGGTAAGTTTGTGCCTAGATCAAAGGCATCCAGTGACGTTAACACTCATCTGCAGACTGGTCTGTTCACGGAGTTCCTCCCCTGGCTCGTGCATTCCGAGTCAGGCAAGTTTAACATTGTTGGCTCTGGCGAGAAGGCATTCTCTACCACCTCTCCCGGCGATATCGCAGGTACGCTTCATGTTCTCTGCATTCTAGCTTAGGTCTGGCTAATCGACCGACACCCTAGGTTTTCTCGCCCACATACTCACTACCTATCCCTCTTCCAAACTCTCCTACACCTCATACCGCCTCGAGGGCTCTCGTCTCACCCTCGAAGAAGCTGCCGCGAAGTTCAAGCTTCCTGTCGAGCTCGTCGACGCCTTCCCTGTACCTGCTGAGCACGGAATGGATTTCCAGACGCAGTTGCAGAGGCTTATCGAATCTGGGAGGGGCAGTATCGGGTGGGATTATACCAGAGATAGGATGATGAGAGTCTCGCGGGAAATGCGAGTAAGTTTTGGGAAGGGCATGTGTGGAAGACGGTGGAGGATGTGCATAGGCTACAGTAGGTAGCATCATAACGTTGGAACGTGAGCTTCTGGAGGAAATGTACCAAGTTGTATTCTCGTCTAGGTCTGTTTATTTGTTGATTGTAATCTTAACACTTGGAATTCGTACACTTTTGCTCTCGCGTTTAGGGCAATTACACTGATTTTTCAGCCTTTCTTGACCACACACTGGGCGTCGGCATGGGGGAGACCTGGGGGACACGCAAGTCGGGCTACTTAGCTGCAAACAAACTAGGCGCGAAAGACGCGTCGATCGTAAATTAACGACGTGTTCGGCACATCACCCCGTTTCCCGCCATCACGACGTTGATCAGCATCTCCTCTCTCTCCCTCCAATATTTAACAACATACCAGCCACCTCCTCTTACGGCCGACCCGACTCGTACGACCACATAGCGCACATTTGCAGAGCCTATACGATAACCTGCTCATGACCAGAGTCTGCAACAGGCTCTAATATAACCTATAAGCAAGATACACCAGGATACCTTACGATACCAATCTAGGATGCGGCCGGCGGATATGTTATCGAACACTTCGAGCGAGAGCAGCTCTACAACACCGATGGTGCTCACTCCAGACTCAACTGGTGCGGGACCTGGCATACCAGGTGGCAAAGGAGAATGTGAACAGTCGAAACCCTCAGCCATCGCACTCACCCTGGATACTCTGACCGCCAATGCCCCGCGCGGGTCAGATGCTGGCCCGCGATTTGTCGAAGTCGACCCTGAAGACATGCATCCCGACGAGTTAGCGGGAGCCGACGCGAAGAAGAAGAGGCGTCAGACCGCGTTCTATCCGAACGTCAACTCGTCGAACAAACAGGAGAAACCTTTCTCGCGCTCGGCGGCGAAGAGGGAGAGCGTTATGGCCCTGGGAAGCATCGAATACCTGCAGCATTACTTCACAAAGACAGGCTTAGCAGCGAAGAAGAGGTACGATTTCCCCGAAGCGCCATAGTCGCTGGAAATATGATCTAACTTCCTTGTGCAGTAGCCTTGAACGGCCGAATCGCCAGCTTGTGCCCGCCATCGGGCCCGGTGTCCTTACCGCTGCGCACATCAAGGGCAACCCAAGTCTAAGCGATCTTCCACCATCGCCTGCAGTACCCAATGCTCCACCACTCGCCTTCCTCACTCCTGTGGTCAAGACGTATGAGGTCGACTCTGTGGAACTTCTTCCTGGTGTCATCGACGATTTGGAGCGAGTTGCTAGAGCATGGGGCATTGACTCCTCGCCTGATTCTCCTTCCTCCGCCTCGACTACCACAACGGGCAGGAAGGAGAAGATGCTCGGAGACGACATTCATACAGTATCAGGGGGTGTAGACGTCCTTGCCTTACTGAAGATGACCACCACAACCATTCGCAGCGTCAGAAACTACGTCCTCTCTCTCCCAGATGAAGGCACTACCACGAGCACCCCAAGCGGCCGAGGCCAGAAATTCCGCTCCAAACTCTTCACCTCCACCTCCGCATCCACCACCGCTGCTTCAACTTCACCTTCGTCCTCCAATCGCCCAGTACACGACCCACCAGCCGTTGTCCGCAAAGCCGCCCTTGAAGCTCTCACTGTTCTGCGCGAGCTCGAGGAGAAGGCTCGTCTCCCCCTTAGCGACGACGCATACGACGCGCAGTCCGACTCTGGCTCTGCCTCGGGCCAAGGCTCCGGCTTCTCCACTCATAATCGCGTTGCCTCTCCAGCCCTGTCTCGCACCTCCTCCTTACGTTCCCCAGACCCGGACTTCACCCCTCGTCCCCCATCATCAGCGCCATCGCCCGATCCAGACGCCTCGATGTCCATGGCCGATACGTCCCTAGCATACTCCTTCGTTTCCCTTCCCGGCTCGCGCACGCGTGCTGTACCAGTGTGGGAAGACCTCGACGCAGCGTTCGCGAATGGGTGGGATGATGAGGTGCTAGCAACATCCGGCCCAGCGTGGGACGAACGGCTCGTACTGGGTTCAGGGTGGCTTTACAAGCAAGATATCAAGGCTGAGGAACTTGTCAAGGAGAAGGCGGCTGTGAAAGGATACCTCAGCGTCGTCGACGGGGTGCTTTTTAGTGTGACTGGTGAGGGAGGGTGGGGGTGGGATAAGGTGAAGGAGAAGTTGGTTTCGAAACTCAAGGCTGGGATGGGGACGGGTGATATGAGGCGAGTGAGCGCGGGCGATGCGGGGTTGAGGGGGCAGTTTGTGTTTCCGCCTCCGCTTGCTGCGCAGGGTCGTAGGCCTAAGCGGAGAGTGGTCAGTATGGATCCGGCTATGGGCTCTCCTGCTACCAGCGCTGGTCCGGGAGATATGGGTAGCCTGCGGGAAGAGGGCGAGGAGGCGGAGGCTACTCAGCTAGGCGGTGTGGCGGAAGAAGACGTTAGCGAAGACGAGGAGCCGCCAGGCGGGGATATGGGGGGAGAGACACCTGTGGTTGCGTATGAGGATGATGATCTCCCAGTGTGGGCGAGGAGGAAATGGGAGGGAAGTGAACTAGGTTAGTCGTATTCTCTTTTCTTAGATCGTTCCAACTGTGTTCCCCGCATCATGCTGACGAGCTTCCATTGTACAGGACGAATACATGCTCTACTGGCTGCCATGCTGCCTCTCGACCTACGGGACATTCTGCCTGCCCCACCCTCGTCAGACTCGACATCCAGCACCTTGAGCCCAGATCCGTCCTCCGCCGACCCCGAAGCAGTCAGATTCCGTCTGGCCCTCCTCTCGTCCCTCTCCTCAGGCCAACTTCTCTGCGTCGCATACAATGCCTGCGTGCGCAAGAGCCGCCGTCCGTGGGGCTACGTCAACCTCGATGCCGTCCATGATGTGCTTGCGCTCGAGCGAGTAGCCGCGTTGAAAGGGGATGAGAAGACGGCTAAGGGGTGGACGTTCAGAAGGGTCGATAATCTGCAGTTGTGGATGGGGTGCGTTGTTTTCACCCGCCTCGTATTTCTCACTGGAAGCTAATCATAACGCCTCTCAGTGCCCTGAAGCTGCGTTATCAGTTGCCCCTCGTCTCACCTCCCTCTGCGACGAGTAATTCCAGCTCTGCCTTTGTTGGCATTGGAAGCATCATGGCTACCATGCGCACGCCGGGGACGTCAATGTCGGGAACGCCGCTTCCGTCGCCTGCTCATACAATGATGCGCTTTGCGTCTTCGAGCTCTGTCGTGCCTACTACTTCTGTGTCTCCCAGTTCCAGCTCCTCTGGGACTGGCTCTGATGGACCCAGATCGGTGCAACGGAGCAGCAGTGGCAGTGGGGAGGCGCCAATTTTGTTTGATGCGAGGGTGGTGGCGAAGCGGGAGGAGGGGTGGGACGGGATGTTGGAGGGTGTGGTAATGGCGTGGGTGGGGAGGGTAGTTGATGAGGCGAGGGGGGTGGTTGGGCGGTAATTCTTGCTTGCGTTCAGGTTTCGTAATGTCAGGCACGGAATGCGAAAGGGAAGCTGTGTATACCAATGGAATGTATGATTATAGACAGTAAATGGGAGGACTGAGCTGGCACCTCTGAAATCTGAGAGCGGCGTGAGAGAGATCAGCGCACAGCAAGCGCAACAACGTCCACACCGGACCGTGATAAGACAAAATTGTTGGCTCTTCTAATTCTCCACCGTCAAATCTCTCAGCAGCCAACTCAGCGCAATCATGAGTGTGGATCCATACCAGACGTACCAGACACCATTGTCTAGGTGGGGGCTGCGAGATCTGGTCGCACGAATTCAGCTCTAATCTCATCTGGGCAGCCGATATGCAAGCAAGGAAATGGCCCATCTGTTTTCGCCTTCGGTAGGTTTACCGTTGTTTCAATTATACCGGTTCTTACTTACCTTTTTATGCGTAGAAAAGGTTCTCTACTTGGCGACAGCTCTGGCTTAATCTTGCTATCGCGGAGAAGCAGCTGGGACTCAACATCTCCGATGAGGCCATCGAGCAGATGACCAAGAATCTGGTGCGCAACTTCCTTGTCTCCTTTCATCGCAGCATACTTCTGACCCGGGGTGTTTTTGTTTCTTTTCATTAGGAGTTGACCCCCGAGCAGTTTGAAATCGCGGCGAAGGAGGAGAAAAAGCGGAGGCACGATGTCATGGCGCACGTCCACACTTTCGGTCATGTCGCGCCTGCCGCCGCAGGAATCATCCAGTGGGCAGCTCTTCTACTCGGGCTGATCTGCGAGTCGAGTCTCAACCTTGCTTTTACATAGTCTAGGCGCTACGTCCTGCTATGTTACGGAGTGAGTGGTCTCCCTCCCTTCTTTCCTTCCTGTATAGGCACTAATGACGCCATTAATAGCAACGCAGATCTGATCTTCCTCAAGGAGGGGCTGAACTTGCTCATCGGCTCGCTCTCTGTGGTTATCTCGCGATTTGCGGCATTTGCGAAGCAGTACAAGGATCTTCCTACGCTGGGATTCACGCATTACCAGCCGGCACAGCTGACGACTGTGGGAAAGCGAGCGACGCTGTGGATCCAGGTGCGGGCTGTCATTCTCTGCCTGGCTACCGGCCGCGTCTCTTACTATATGTATCTATACACGATCATGTAGGAGCTTCTCTGGGATCTGCGGAACATCAAACGCGCTAGAGACGATCTTGGGTTCCGAGGCGTAAAAGGCACGACAGGAACGCAGGCTAGTTTCCTTACGCTCTTTGATGGTGACCACCGAAAGGTACGCAAGTCCTTCCAACTACAACATACTTGAGACTAATCAGCGTTTAGGTCCAACTGCTTGACAAGCTCGTTACTAAGCTGTCCGGCTTCCCTTTCGCCTACCCCGTCACCTCGCAGACGTATTCCCGAAAGGTCGACATCGATGTTCTTGCTCCCCTTGCTTCTCTTGGAGCCACCGCACACAAAATCGCCACAGACATTCGTCTCTTGGCTAACCTGAAGGTGAATGACTTTTCTTTGCCGCCTAAGCAAACGATATTCTCTGATCACTTCCCAATCGCGCAGGAAGTCGAGGAACCTTTCGAGTCGACGCAGATCGGGTCTTCGGCTATGGCGTACAAGCGCAATCCCATGCGTTGCGAGCGTGTCTGCAGTCTTGCAAGGCATCTCATGGTGATACACCAAAACACCTTGATGACGGCTAGTACCCAGTGGTTCGAGCGCACCCTGGATGATAGGTGCGGTGTATCTTTCTATCTGTTCCAGCCAATGCATGCTTATACGTGCACCTTGCAGCGCGAACCGCCGAATCACCATCCCAGAGGCATTCCTAACTGCCGACATCGTCTTGTCAACTATGCAAAACATCTCCGAGGGGATGGTCGTCTACCCTCAGGTCATTGAGCGCAGGATCGCCGAGGAGCTCCCATTTATGGCAACGGAGAACATAATCATGGCTATCGTCAAGAAAGGTGGTGATAGGCAACAAGCGCACGAGAAGATCAGGGTATGTCTGCCGTATCTCGTGGTTTAACCGTTCGCTGATTTGTTTCCCGATCTGCAGGTTCTCTCCCACGAAGCCGCCTTCCAAGTCAAGCAGCTCGGGCTTTCGAACGACTTGATATCGAGGGTACAGGCAGACCCGTACTTCGATCCTATCAAGTATGAGCTGCAGTCGCTGCTGGACCCCAAGACCTTTGTTGGGAGGGCTCCGGAGCAGGTGGAGTCGTTTTTGAAGGAGTGGGTTGAGCCAGCTCTGAATAACGAAGAGTCGAGGGCGGCGATTGCGAAGGGACATAAGGTTCAGCTTAGCGTTTAGAGCTGGCAGATGGTTGGATTGCAGATGAGGCTAATCTAGTATCCCTGACTACGCAGTCAGGTCTCTATCTCCTTGATTCGAAATGCATGACCATGTGACCTTGCAAGATGCTTCCGACCGCTGTGGCTGCTTGTGGCTGACGCTCCGAGCTCCCTTCGCACTCGCCCGTCTCCCTGGCGCCTCCTCTGAGCGGATCGAGGTCCTTTGTATGGCGCAGCCACAGTGCTTATGCGCCCAAACTGCGACTGAGCACGGCGTTGATCACAGTCCTTCTTCTTGATGCAACACCCATCTTACTACATACAACCGTCTCGCCTCGAGCCACATTATAGGCATCTCGACACCTGGAGTAGTACCTTCCTCGCGATAGTCCTGCGCTAGAACACCTCTGCAATGCCTATGATTGGTGCCCTATCAGTGCGAGCAATTCCTTCTTCCCCATATCCCATATCCCTTGTCATGAGCGCGCCATTATTAATTACGAGTAGATGAAATTTAAAGGTCGCGCTTGAGCGTAGACATGTACACGGTCACACGGAAACATGTTGTACAACCCGCATCTGCGTGTGTTCATTTTAGTACCTCATGCCTCAGGCCTCAGGCTTGAGACAAGCCCGGAGGGGTTTCTACTCTCTGTAGTTTTGGGTCAATGTCGGGTACTATCTTTCTATGTGATCGCGGTTATAATGAACTGCAGAACGAAAACTCCCGTTTGCTGAAAGCCTAAAGTGTGCGTATTCCACTGAGAGAGCGCAGACGCGTAGTCAGGTTAGCCCGGAGGGGCCCTTACTATATGTTAACGTTAACGTTATTGCATGATGTGTCTTTTACACGGTTTTTTGCTTTCCACGGGGAATGTATGTGGCGTTGTGCGTGGGCTTTACTCGGTAGGTACTGGACTATACCAGACCCACAGGGAGGTGAGGTTGGAGGGGTTGAACTAGCGCCCGTGGCCACAAGTCATCAATCTCCTTCCACCATGACGATGATCTGGACTCTGAGCGCTAGCTAACCAACACCCCCGACGGTTCTCTTGCATCGTGCACTCTCCCCTACTCTCCCTCACTCTCCCCATCCTCTAACTGACCCGGTGATGTCATGCTGCACCAACAGAACTCATGATTTCGAGAAATTGTACCACCAGTCGGCAAAAAGCTCCGTTTTCTCCGTGCTCAAGGCAACTTGACGCCATCTACCACTTGCGGTCGGACCTTTCTAGCCAGGAGTTTGCGTCATACGCCCTTGGCGACCCCGGCACTTTTTCATGGAGCAGCGCCGTCGTTGTGGGGCCATTGACCTCCTTGGAACTGGCCTTGGTTTATGACATCAGGGTACTCTCTCGACGGTTATATACCCGCCTCTCCTTGGCTTCCCTTTCCCAATCACACACAGAACTTCTACCCTCATACCACATTTCAACGACCAACATCATGTCTCTCAACAACGAGTCCAACAACACCTCCGCCTTTGGCGCCGACAACACCGTTAACGAGCGTTTCAACCCCAGTGCCAACGCCAGCTCTGGCCTCGGCGCAGCCAACCTTCCCCCCACCTCCGCCCACATGATCCACAGGGACTCGGAGCCCCTTCCTACCCAGAAGAACCGATCCACCGATTACAGCACCGACGCTATCGAGCGCGGCGGTCTCTCAGGATCGAACGACCACCACTGCGGTACGGCCACTGAGACCGCAACTGCCGGCCGCACTGGCTTCACCACTGGCGAGGTTGGCGGCAAGCACGGAGAGCACCACGGTGTCCCCATCGTTGGCGGCACTGGCGACAAGCACAGTCACGACCACAAATCTTCGACCGGTCTTGGTAGCGACAGCAATCACCACACTTCCTCCACCACCGGTGCTACGGGCACCCACTCCTCTACCACCGGTACTACTGGCACCCATTCCTCTAGCACCACCGGCACCCACCATAACTCTACCATCGGTACTGGCACCGGCGCTACTGGCCACAAGGTCGGTATGGGTGATAAGATCATCGGTTCCGCCCAGGAGGTACGCCGTCATTTTTCTTTCCTCCTCCAGTAATTCTGGTATACTCATCATCACCCTTTTTGTAGATGGCTGGCAAGGTCACCTCTAAGGACAGCATGATCGAGAAGGGGCACATCAGGAAGACCGAGGGCAAGGACGCCGTGAATCAACACACCGTATAATCGAGGATTGTTTTAACGTCATGGATTGACTATCTGTACATATGGACTCGACTACTTTAAAAGCTGTATTTTCATCTTGCTATAGTTGCATCTAATACCATCGGTACCGCGCTGTATTCCTACGCCATCTTTCTCTGTTTGAACGCCTGAACGCCTGAAGTGAAGAAATAGACTGTCGATAAGTAGTTCTTGACCAGGAAGCGAGATCTCATCTGATCCGTCGGCCTTTCCACCAGTTGCACTGTTGCACACGCCACTCACTCTTCCCAACCCACCATGGACGTCCATCTCCAGCCTCCCGCTCGCATCCAACCCATCTCATCTACACCTCTCCCACTAAAAAAGGCCCAAACACACCTATCCAGATTCATCGACGAGAAAATCGAGTTGGCCGATGGTGGAGGCCTCGAGATGGACCCAGTGGTTGCTGTACAACTCAGGAAACTGGCCGATGCGCTAAAGGAGGAGAGAAAGGCAGCGAAAAAAACACATGCTACGTAGCTACGCTGCGCTAGTGGTGAATTAGCCATGGTGTCGCTGGTAAGCATCGAGCTCGATACCTTGGGTTATCGGGAATATGTTGACCATGACTTCGTAGGGCTCGCTTGAATGCGAACAAACCACTCAGGCGAACGCCGAGTCGCGGTTCCAAAACCAGCGACAACGAACCGGGGCTCGCTGAGTCTTCTGCTATCAAGCGATGCCAGAGGGATGAGGGGCCTGTATGAAGCAAGGGCTTGTAATGGTGACAGCGCCAGCAGGAAGGGGGGTGTAGGAAAGGACAAAAGACCCGGAAAGACACTGACGCGCAATTGACGCAGCCTGCCAGTAATCGGGATGGAAGTCATGGGCAGAAGACACATCTCACAAACAACGTCTACTATGGTCAACCTTTAGGTTCTCGACCCGCGCAATACTATCATCATGTATCAATTACCTTGCCAGTACGTCAGCGAACCACCCGAGAAACCATCAGAAGACAGGCCTTTCAGCCTCAGTCAGAGAGACCACGACTCTCCCTGGCCATTGATACGAGTTCATCCAGCCGATACAGCGTCTGCGGCACATCATCTAGGGTCCTGTTCAGTGCTCTAAGTAATGGCTGGCCTCTTCGTTGCCGTTCTTCAGACTCTCCTTCGCTGCCAATCATAGGGAGCCACTTATCACTGGTTGACACTCGCTATTTTTGCTATCCAGAATGCCGTAGCTCAAATGACCCTCCTTGCCTTCCCGGTCGGTAACAGCTGCTTGAACTGGGACGAAAGAACAGATGCAAGCGCTAGCCAAGCCTTAGAGCGCCCACCTCTACTTAGTCATAACCGCTTCGTCGCCTTCGGGACACTTCGTTTCTCGAATTCTAGAAAGAAAAATGAATATCAAGGATATCTTTCGAGCTACTCAGAGAGCGCGACGCTGCAAGCATTCCATTCGCTTTCCACGCGCCCATGACTTACTCTCGTCAATGTAATAAGTTGAGCACCTCATCTACTGTACTCAAACCGGTGACGCTAGCCAAGCTGTTCAATCGAATATAAGGGCGAGGAGGGGTTCTGCCTTGTATATAATAGAGACCCGCTTCCACCTCATATACCTCGTCGTCGTCCCCAGCTCGCCTGTGCAGTTCACCGGCGTAGACTCAAGATGCTGTTCTCATTCGCAAGCATTATCGCTCTCCCTCTTGTTGCGGTCGCGACGATCGTGCCCCTCGTCGAGCCCGCTGGCCACACTCACTCCTTCGTCCCGAGCACTGTGAAGCCGAAAGGAAGGAACATGACGATCAACGGGGTGCGGACCTATGTCACCCTTCCGAAGAAGAAGTACGATAAAGGCACTGCGGTCCTGTTCCTTACGGGTGTGTGCAGTATTTTTTCAATCTTTGTGCTTTCTTTCTAAGGCCGGGTTCCAGACGTTTTCGGGCTGCCTTCTATCGATAGCCCGGTGAGTGCTCATTCTTGCTTCCGCGCTGTAAATTGTACTGACTGCAAAGTAGTTGCTTGTGAGTCTCCAAACCATGTCTTTCGGACAAAACTCACTCGGTTTGCAATTCTAGGCCGATAAATTCGCTGAAGCCGGGTTCGCTGTACGTCCTGTAGCTCATTCCGTTGCCTGTCTGGTGTTCATCCATCCTTCTCCTCTACTTCAGACATTTGCCCCCGACTACCTCAACGGCGATGCTCTCGTCCAAGGTGCTAACCACAGCGAGTGGCGGGTTAGCCACACCGAGGCGCACACCACCCCATCTTTGCTCGCTGTCATCAATGGCCTGAAGAAAAAGGGGTTCAAGACTACCGGATACTGTTATGGAGGTGCATACGTCATGCTCGTCGACTCTTCCGACTTATTCTGACCAACGGCCTGCATCTTCTAGGACTCTATGTCACCAGACTCGTCCAAAACAACACGATCATCGTCGGCAGCATGACCCACCCGTCGTCACTCAGCGTGCCCAACGATTGGATCCTCGCGAAAGAGGTGTCCAAGGTCCCTGTGCATATTAACAGCGCGGAGTTCGATACGGGCTTTAGACTCCCTCTCGCACTTGCAACTGACGAGGTGATGGGCAATGGGCGATATGAGCCTGGGTATTGGAGAACGCAGTTTGATAACGTTGGACATGGGTTTGGGGTAAGTTTCGTCCTTGCGCTTCGTGTGCTGAGACTGCTTTACTGACAACATTCGGTTTCTTGTGGGTGTATAGGTCAGAGTTGATCCTGTAAGTACCTATTTTGTTGGCAGATGCTCGTTGGCTGCAACTGACGACCGCACCCACTCACTAGAGATCAATGCAACTCAGGTTGCTGCCAAGCAAGGCGCTTTCGACAATACGATCCAGTTCTTCAGGGAACACTTGTATTAGACCAGACGCGTAGGTGTTTCCCAATCAGGTGGTGGGAGTAATATATATATAGTAAACACTTTGAACACATGATGATTTACGTCCAGCTTTACCGTCCGGATGCAGTCGTGCAACACTTGCAGCTTCGAGCTAAGTTCTTCTTCTTCGTCTTCCGGCAGCTCTCGTCCTTTGCACAGAAGAAAGTCGTCCAGTCACTGAGCCACGTTGAGGCGCCAGATCAGAGCGCCCACCTCCACAGGCGTCTTCCTACTGAATCGCCGCTATAGAAAGTGCGCGTGGGATGCGTCGCACCCCTGCCAAAACCCTGGAGACCTCGCCGTGGGACATTCTATGAGCATCCGTTCTTAACTCCACCGAGAAGATCGATCGTCATCGGAGTGAATGAAGCACGCCTTCTTCGAAGGAAAATGCTCAGGGTCTTCCGCCTCGCTTCTCATCGGGCCAGAGGGATTTCTTCGGATAGTGGTGAAAGCATATATAAAGCCCTGGGTTTGGAACGGCGGCTCTCCTTGTCTTCCCCCCACCTTAGATAAGCTCTATTAACGACTCCATAACGTCAAAACGATGCGATTTTCACTCACCCTCGCCCTCCCTCTTGTCGTCTCCGGTGCCTTCGTACCATTCGTGGAGCCCGCCGACCATTCGCACTCGTTCGTCCAGAGCGGTGTCGCACCTAGAGGAAGGAATGTGACGATTAACGGTGTTTTGACCTATGTTACTCTGCCGAAGAATAAGAAGTTTGATAAGTCGAAGGCAGTGGTGTTCTTGACTGGTGAGCGTGCCAACTCTTCTAGCTTTGTGGTAAATTGCTGATTGGACGAGCAGATGTGTTCGGCTTACCTTCTATCGACAACCCTGTGAGTCGCCAATCTACGTTCGTACCCAGGAAAGAACGCTCACACCTTGAACAATAGTTGCTCGCCGACAAATTCGCCGACGCCGGTTTCGCGGTATGCATTCCCTACTTAACATTCCCTGCTGACCCGCCTAAACTGGACCCTCCTTTCCCAGACCTTCGTCCCCGACTACCTAAACGGTGATGCTCTTCCTCAGGGTGGAAACTCGACCGCATGGCGTGCCAATCACACGGAAGCCCACACCACCCCGCCTTTGCTCGCCGTCATCAGTGCGTTGAAGAAGAAAGGGTTCAAGAAGATCGCTGCGACGGGTTACTGTTTCGGAGGTGCGTCTTGCTCTTGTGCTTTGAGGCGAGGCTGAAATAGATTGAATGGACCAGGATTGTACGTTACCCGCCTGGTGCAGAACAACACTATCGCTGTGGGAAGCATGGCGCATCCATCGGCGCTGAGTGTTCCGAACGACTTCGTCTTGGCTAAGGACCAGTCAGATGTTCCTGTGCATATTAACAATGCGGAGAGGGATACGGGGTTCACTGTTGCTCTTGCTGGTGTGACGGACGGTGTTATGGGCGATGGACAGTATGAGCCTGGGTACTTGAGGACGCAGTTCGATGCAGTGGCACATGGGTTTGCTGTGAGTTCCGTTGCTTATCCTTGCTGAGAAGTCGCCACTGACTGGGTTGTTGTTTGGCGGATAGGTTCGAGCTGATCCTGTAAGTGGACTGTTTAGCATTTGGATTGAGTGGTCAGCGAGCTGACGGACATACTTAGGCTAACCCTGTGGCAGTCGCTGCAAAGCAGGGCGCGTTTGACGAGACGATCAAGTTCTTCAAGGAGCACCTGTAAAGACAATAAAGAGCGGATGAACTAGTAGATTATGTACTCGCTTTGACGGCAGTAACGCGTATGAACAACCAGCATTTGTACCTTCCTTGACGTGCCCAATATCCTAGCGGGAATGCGACACGATGAACTGTCAGTGGAGGGTAGCAGAGGGCAGCGGTCTGACAACAACGTTAGTAGTAAGGACAGGTTGTAGGACATGGCAGCCGCGGGTGAGCGAGCGAGTTCGGTTTCTCCTGGAGAACGGCGCGCAAGACGAGCGAGCTGCCCACCTAAAATGCGTCTGCCTGGTTTCTATCTGCCTGCCTGCCTGCCAAGTTCGAAGTGTGTGCGTGCGCACGAGAGCAACCAAGGCTCGAATTGTAGAGATTTTGAGGGCGCGCACGAAAGAAGCATAGAAGCAAATGATATTCGATGAGGCAGAAAGCGACAAGTTGGAGTAAGGAGGTATGGAGAATGTGAGGAACCACCGACCCATCTTCTCCCTAGAAGAGTGCAAGGAGAAGATAAAGGGTACTAAGACGTCCGGATTGCTCAGGGCACGACTTGACACTCGAACGGCTGCGTAGGAATAGACAGCCATGAGCAACATTGGGAAACAATTATAGTCGTGTCGCCGCACGAAGAAAAGAGAAAACGGCACCTGATCCTCTTATATTAGGTGGTGAGTTTAGGGCAGGTTGATCATCACCTCGACTGGTGGCATCCATTTCAAGTGGCCTCTGCCGTCCAACCACGACCAAGCTCTCTACAGACACATACGCCCCTTGTGTCCACCGTCGCCCATGCCGAATCTGGACTTTCATTTGGCTAGCTCGATATGGTCAATGCTAATAGGACAATCAAGAATACATCTTACCCGCGTGGGCACACGATCCCATGAGGAGGAGCAAGCATCGGAACCATCTGCTTGTGCCGCGTTATATACTAACCTGATGCCAGCACATCTGGTCGCGCCTTTATAAGCGAAAGCCAATCCAACCCCGCATCTTATCGCCCATCATGCATTCCTACTTCCTCTGCGTCGACTGTGGTGGCTCAAAGACCTCTGCTGTTCTCTCCGACAGCGAAGGAAACATCGTCGGACGCGCATTGGGTGGCCCATCGAATTTCGCCTATTTGGGGCTGGAGGTGTTCCTTTCATCGGTATCCGTCGCCGTATCGAACGTTCTGCAGACATGCACATCTCCCCCAGCCAAGGAAGCCGTCTCCCTCCCCCCACCGGAAGGCATCACCATCATGAAAGCATGGTTCGGCATCTCAGGAGTCGACTCGCCTGCAGCCGTCGACGCCGTCACCCCCTCCCTCTCCAAGATGTTAGGCATCCCCGAAGGACCGAGATTAGTCGTTGCGAACGACACGAACCTCCTCGCAGCACCCATCCGTCTACACCCAGACGTGAGCCACGGCATCGCAGTGATTGCAGGAACAGGAAGCATCGGAGTCTCCTATCACCTCGGGTCTTCCGGTGGACTTGAAGAGTACGGACGTGTCGGAGGTTGGGGGTGGATGTTAGGCGACGAAGGAGGAGGTGCTTCCGTCGGAAGAGAAGCCGTTCGACAGGTCCTCCAAGCATGGGAGCAAGCAACCCTAGACCAGAAGGAAGTCGAGAGCGTCCTAGCCAAGGACCTACTATCCCTCTACAAGATCGGCTCGGCGCCAGATATCCTTGCGCTCATCCACAGACCAGATCCGCCAGCAGCAGCCAGTATTCCCAAGGAGCTGAACATCCCCGATACCCGTCCTCCTCATCTTACCCAAGTGAGAGAGAAGCGCCTGTCCAACCTCTCTCCCCTGGTGTTCAAGGCGGCCTTCGAGCATGGAGATCCTCTGGCGTTTAACATCCTCAGGACGTGCGCCGGACAGCTCGTAGATCAGATCGCGACGCTCTTGACGACAGCGGAGGCTAGGACCGCCAGACGGGTAGTCGCATCCGAGGCCGTTCTGTCCTTCGGAGGTTCGCTGGCGTTGATCGACTCGTACCGGACCTTGATCCTTGAAGCTCTGGAGAAGAAAGGCCACGTCTTCAAGTACGTTGAGCTCGTCGATGACGCCGCTGCCGTTGGTGCGAAAGGGTTGGCGATGGAGGCAAAGCAGTAAATAGTAGAAGGTGATCAGTATAGTCCCTTTTGCGTCGGATGTTCGCTGACTGACACCGAGCAGAATGATCTAAGTTATCTACAGCCTCGAGGCGTCTTGTTCTCCTTCAATTATGTGTAATTCTATCGGTGTATTTTCCTGGACGACTTTTGCCCCGAGCTCTCCCTGAGCTCAGGGTGTGGGATGAGATTATGTCGCCGGTCAGGAGCGAGTTGCGATCGGAGGAGGATGCGGGGTCGCTCTCCCTGAAGCATCGAGCAACAGCAACAGACCTCCACCGTCGTCATCTCCTTCTGGGATGAGTATGCTGACGAGCTTGGACGCATGTTCATCTGGGAGCCTTAAATCATTGGAAGCCTCAACAGCTCGCGAGCCGTCGGTCGAGGCGATCTGGCAGCAATCCCGACGACCTACCTACTCATGTGGGATCTTCAAGCGAGTCCGACACAAATCGTCTCCCACGCGGATCATCTTTCCCTGGATGAGAAAGTCCACGGAGAGCTACTGATATCAGGCTGAAACCTCAGGTCGAGGAGGAGAGGCATTGTTCCTCGTTTACAGCCCGGCGTGTACCCGAGACGAGGGTAGTGCTCCCTCCGCGCGGACCTCGGGGTATGATCTGAACATTCTGCATTTCAGCACATGTTCTGAAATTCCTAGGTTTCTCTGCATCGAGACGAGATCGAACCTGGGGAAGATAACGGCCCCGGGATCGCACATCGCATCGCACCCTTGTCCCGAGCTCGGTGTACTTACATTTCGCCCAGGAAACATCTAGGGGACGTCACGGAAACTCGTCTACCTCGTGTCCATGGTGGGACACAGCAAGGTAGCCTCTCGCTCGTTATTGTTAGCCGACTTTTGATTACAGGTGGACAGGAGGTGGAGGTTAGAATGAGTGGCTACGATCTCGGTGGGAAGGAGTCCCAGCCTCCAGGTAAACTTCTTCAGTCTTCAAGCACCGACATTATTTGATCTTCCTACCCTCAGGATCTTCTCGCTTCCCTCTGGCAGGGGCCCAGGGCAAGAGGTATCGACTCAGCATCCTCGACTGTTCGCCACCCTGGATTGGTCCATCTGCTCATTGGCTCTTCGCTTACTCCACCTGTGATTGGCCCATGCGCTTACGCTATCAAATTTTGCGAGTTTTCTACTGACTGTTCATCAGTTTCATCACAACCCCATCCAATCCTTTCACCGTCCCATCCGGTGTCCCATCCAAAAGTCCCTCGGACATACCACTCGACGTACGCGCGAGCCAGAACAATGTCCTGGCAATGCACGAAAGCGTCCAGACAATGCAGACGACCTGCAGACCCTTTTGGGACGCATAGATCGAGTCGCTGGTATATAAGTGCCACCCTCTTTGTCCATTCGGTCGTCACCCCGTTCCCTCCCTGCACTGCGACCCCCACCTTGCATCTTGAATAGTGTTACCTCCTCAGCAATTTTCTCGACCCACTACCCAGCGCATCCTCGCCTCTCTTCCTCCACTCGTTTATCTTGCGATATCCGCGACTCATCCGTCAAGTCCTACGTCATGATTTTCTCCAGGGTGAAGAAGCCTGAGCTGGAGCGTTTGGTACGAATTGTATCGACTTGCTTCCACCACTAGCCTAACTTATTCTTTCCCCTAGATCACGGCGAAAAATTATAGTGATCTGTACAGCGCTTGTATGTGGGAGTACGCTCGTACTGGTCGAGACCACACTCTGTGGTTTTTCTTGAAGACGGATAGGGTAAGCTGGCTTTCCGTGGTTATGTTCTATTCTGGTGCTAACGGCGGTTCGTTCACAGTGGAAGAAATGCAGGAACATTCACGCATGCTCTTCCCCCACCTTCTCGACCTCGGATCTTCACTTACCCTTTTTCTTATCAGGATCTCGAGAGAGCGCTCAACGGAGAACCCGACTCTGTCATTTACGCCGACATGGAGCCCGTGACGGAGCTTCCCTCGCTCAGGGTCGTACAGTCCGCCTCCAACCTCTTTGTCGCGTTCAAGGTCAATTCCTCAGCGGGACTCGGGCTGCGCCGCAGCCACAGTGCACCGATGTCTCTCGCTGGGTCGAGCATCGCCTCTTCATCTGTGAAGAGCTCTAGGACTTCTTCGACTTTGTCTTCCTTGATTCCATCGGCTTCGTCCGCCTCTTCCACCCCGAGCAAGAAAAACCGCTGGTCTTGGCCAGCGACATCTCCTACTTCGCCTACTAGGTCGCCCGGTGCGCCTGTAAATTCTCCCTCTGCGAAACCCAGAACTACACGCCGCGATTCCTCGCCTAAGGTATGCTTATCTCTTCAAGCGTATTTACTCAGATGACTAACCCTTCGCCTCTTCCTCTCCAGTCCACCACGGCTGTCGTGGCAAAACCCAGAAGGTCGAAGTCTAGTCTGCCTCGCGAGTTTGCCCCCCAGACCAAGTTCCTTCAGGACCGGTCCCCTCCTCGCCCTCGCAGGAGGAACACCCTTGACGGCTCGCAGCCTTCTTTCAAACCCATGCCAAAGATTTGGGAGGAGCGCACGTACATCGAGCCTCCGACCGCCGTCGTAGCTACAGTCTCTACAACCACACAGGCTGTCGTCGTCGCACCATCTACTGCCTCGAGAAAGTCGAAACCTATTACCGAGGACCCCCGAGTAATCATCTCACCCTACCTCAACGTCACCGACTGCGACATCACCTACGAGGACATCATGGCTCTTCCCTGGCCGCAGCGCGAGCCCGCGCAACCTGCTACACTCAGGAGGCAGTCCGCTCCTCATGTTTCCATCCCTAAGAAGACGTCCTTCGCATCCCTCTGCCGAGACGACATGCGCGCCTTGCCCGAGCCTTCGCCACCTCTTCTCCTCCAGTGGAAGCTCCTCTACGAATTCCTCGGAATGTCCTTCATTGCGACTCTCCTGTTTACCGTCACGGCAGTCGCTACCGTGTACCTCATCTCCAAGAGCAAGCTCGCGATGTTGACATGCGTCGCGATCGGGCATGTCCTCCTCACGGTTGACCTCAGTCAACTGCCGTGAGCAACCCCTTCCTACTTTCAGTCTACAGTCTTTGCTTCCGGTTCCTTCTTATTCCTTCTTTTGCCAACCCTGCGACATCTTCAGCCCCGTCATCTCACCTGTTTCTTCTGCCGCACTCTCTCCTTTTCTCTTGCGTTCCCGTCTGCGATGACTCCTCGCTCTTCTCGTTTTGCGCTGCGATGCCCCCTTGCTCTCCTTATGCTCTCCTTATGCCGCCTATGCTCTATATGATCTATGATGCCTTCTTTTTGCTTCTCTCTGCTTGTTTCGTCTTGCTTCCACTCACTCGCTCTTGTTTTCTCGTCGCTGTAGGAGGTTGGTGACGTTGCTTTCTCAAACCAAAGATACCCACTATGGTTTGTACGTCCTATATTTATCTGCATATATCTATCTGTCCCACCATCTCCAGTGTGACGATTCGAGACTTTTCAATGAAGAAACGGTTGTCGAAATCAACCGCGCGTCGGGCGTTCCACCTTTACAACCTGAGGTTTCGAAAGCTTGCAATCAATCGGTAACAGTGCTGGCGCCTTTCCCTCGCATGAGGTGTACAGAGAATGTTTACATCACTATAGACATACAGATGAAATGCTTCGGCGACTGCCTCCTTACAACCACATCTCAGCTCGCGCCAGACCAAGCCCAATCACTCAAGACTTCCTTCCCAACCCTCTTCAGTAGCCACTGCTTAAAGTCCATCACCTCCTCATGCCACATCGTGTGCACCATTCCCTCGTACGTCTTGAACGTGAGCCCCATGTCCGTGTCAGGAACGCCAATCTGTGTCTTGAGAAACTCTGTGCTGACTTGCGCCATGGTGTAGCGCACTAGTGGATCTGCGGTGCCGTGGCCCCAGAAGATGGGGGTTGTTGCGAGGTGAGGTTTGAGGAGCTGATTGCAGGATGTACGCACTCTGTTAGCGTCTGTGATCCGGACACAGAAGCCAAGATAACGGAAGGACGAACCTCCTTCAAGCGCGGCTGTGGTAAAGCCAGCCTACTGCTCATGACGAAAACGCCGCCAAACTTGCGGTCAGTCACAGTCGCTGCAACACGATTCAGAAGGACCTGTCAGAAAGACACTGGAGCGCGTCGCAGCTAGGGTACTATGTACCGTGTAGCAAAGAGATGGTGCCTCCCTGACTGAGTCCACTCAGGATAGACCGCCCGATTGGATCTCATGATCAATGAGCGCGTTCAGCGAGGCGATGATCATCAATATTCCCTCCTCACCTTGTTGTGCGTTTAGATTCGTACTGGTGATGTCGTACCTGAGAGCGCAGGGTGAGAGTGGCACAGGTGCCAGTGCGGGAGATGAACAGACCAGGCTGGCATGATCTTTTCGTTGTTGACATTCACGGCTCGGACTGGGCTGCATACGAGTGTATTAGCATTGTGTAAGGCTGATCATTGCTCCCTGTGTAGGGATAAGCGAAGGGAATAACTCACGCGTTCGGAAGGACGAACTTTACGTTCGCGAGACGCGGGTCGCGCTGGAGTGATTGGGCCTATCATTAGGACTAGCCGTTACATTTCAGTCGACTTCAGTGATGAGATGAGGGTGGCCACCATGCCGACGAATTCACCAGCGGTGCCTCCAAGACCCTTGAGGTAGCAGTGTTAGCGAGATACCCAGTGGCTGACGGACAGACGACGATTTACATACATGAAGGAAGAAGACTGTGGCGGTCTGCGGCTCTACCGGCGCGGGAAGGTATACAGCAGCAGGTAGCAAGTTGTGTGGTTCCGCCATATGTACTACAGTATCGAAGCAGGAGTGTACACCTTTCAGCGGCGGGGTATCTGGGCAGACGGTGGTGAGGTAGTAATCAAGCTTGTGGCGGATCACCGGAGAGGCAAACCGGGACAATGGGGGAATTTCGGCCTGATCAGATATACGCAGAGAGAAGTTATAACATTAATCAAGGTAAACATGTCGAACTACTCCATGTGTCTACAGAGTCACCAGAAAAAACCTGACGCATAGTCAGATAGTGCACCAGCATGCTCGACTCAGACAGCCGATTCTGCAATCTCCTTCCCAACCCGCTTGACGATCCACTCCTTCAAGTCGTCCAGTTCCTCTGGCAGAATGGTGTGCTTGAGACCTTCATATCGGATATGTATCAATCCTTCGTTGGTATCCTGTGCTACGCCAAGGTCCGAGACAAGGAAGTCCATCCCGTCTTCGCAGAGGGAGTACTTCATCACCGTGTCGTCGGTACCATGGGCCCAGAGGATGGGCGTTTCACGGATATGTGGTTTGGCCATCTGTGAATAATCCGACTTATGAAATACTGTATGACAGTCGCAGCAGTACTCCGGTGAACGTACAGATTGCAGTTTTGGCCTTGACAGAGCGATTCTACCGCTGAGAACAGATACTCCGCCTAATTTTTGTTCACCAATGATTCCTGCAGTTCAAATGAAGAGGCATACATGAGCACCTCTGAAAGTGCAGTTTATAGACCGAATGAACGACCTGTACCTGTGAGCACTGACATAGTTCCGCCCTGACTGAATCCTCCGAGAACCAACCGAGATGAACTTGGTAGACACTCCGCTTCAAATGTGATCAGGGCCTCGATATCTGCGACGCTCTGGAGTATGTCGACTTCGTCTGGCTCTAGAGTCTCGGCGTGCATATCAAACCTACGGGGAAGGAAGAAAGGACATGGTTCAGCGGGAATTCGCACGAATGATGGTCAACATGACTGACCACAACGGCATGGGCGCCTCGCGCCCTGGTATCACCATGGTACGACTGGTTCTGGGAGAGAAGTAGGCATCATGTTAACACGACTCTGAGAGCTAAGATGCCGTGGCCTGAACGTGAACCTACGCGTGGGGTAACACGAATTTGACGTTATGAAGCTGAGAGCTAAGATGCCGTGGCCTGAACGTGAACCTACGCGTGGGGTAACACGAATTTGACGTTATGAAGTCGCGGGTCCCTTTGGAAATCCTTGACCTGATTTGACAATCGTCAGCCCTAGTTCCAGATGATCTGCCGCTGTTTGGCAAGCAGGAACAGAACCATGGATGTCCAGTGGTTTCCAGTCCCACCTGATCCCTGTGTGCCGATTCTTAAGAAGAGTTTTCAGGTCTCCATGCAGAACGTACATGAAGGAAAATCACGGTGGCGGTATGCTCAGTTACAGCTTGAATGGTTACGCATTTCAGTTTTGAGTTCGCCATAACGATCTTATACACAGAAAGTGCTTGGTGGTGGTTGGGGATAGACAGTTCTTGTTTTTGTCCCACTCAAGGTCGACCGAATGCAACTCGACACTATCTGACTATAGCTACAAAGCCTCTTTCTTCTTTAAAAAAGCAGAGAATCTCCTCCTGCTCAAGAAACTGCCTTTAAAAACTGTCCACAAAAGTCAGCCCACTTCCGTTCCAAAGTTATTTAACAAACTCGTCTCTACTCTAGGTGAGCCCTTTCCCACCCCGCCCGGAGCTCTCATCCCACTGCGACGTACACTATCGCCGCATTCCAGTCCTAGCCATCGGCCGCGACATATACTGCGACACCAGCCTCATCGCCGACACCCTAGAGCGTCGATTCCCACCGTCCCCGTGCTCCACTGCGTCGATATACCCGCCTCGCGCGGGCGGCGGTCGTGCGGATACTTCCCTGGTCAAGATATTTGCGCGGGAGCATGCTGGAGCGACGTTGTTCCTGCTTGCGATTAATCTTATTGATTTTGGCAAGGTTCCGGAGGCGTTTCGACAGGATCGGGAGAAGGTGCGTTAAGTTGATGTAGCCTCTGTATTGTATCAACGCCAGCGAGCGCAAAGGCTTCTAGGAGCGCCTATCGTGCCTGAGGAATGGGCGGAAAGGAGACCAGCAGTGCTGAGCACACTGCGATCCCACTCGGTGAGTGAAAGTTACTCGCCTTTCCTCTATTCCATCGCACTTTCCCTTTCCCGTCCCGGACCCATGCTGATTGTCCTCACCCTCATACCCTCCTCGAAACCCAACTCCAAGACGGCCGCACATGGCTATCCGACACCACCTCTCTAAGCCTCGTAGACATCGCCGCTCATCCCGTCATACGCGGGCTTCGAATGCTCGGGCCCCAATTGTTCGAAGATGATGGTTTCCCGGGGATAGTCTCGGTTATTTCTCATCGCTATTCCCACTCTACCGAAAGCTGACTCGGACCTCGGCTATAGTGGATCCAAAGGACGGAGAAGTATCTAGCCCAGCGCCGCGTCACCGCTTCTCAGGCTAAGATCACCGGCGACGAAGCAGCCTATCTCCCCTCTACCCTACCTGACGACACCCTTGACTCCCACATCCTCTTCGACACGAAAGAAGCTGAGCGGCTAGGACTCACCGGAGGAAGTCAAGTAGCTGTCGTCGACGATGCTGGTGAGTTTCACCCCCGAGGGCGCCATGGTTTCTTGAGCATGACTGACTGACTTGCGTTCGCAGAGGGTGGCATTTTGACTGTAGGATCGCTTGTGGGGTTGACGAAGGAAGAGACGGTGATCGAGACGAGTGGGACGGCCGGTTGTACGATGCGCTGTCATTTTCCTCGGATTGGGTATACAGTACAGTCGCGCACAGCAACCAAGTTGTGATAACCAACGAAGAAACTTGATTATTTTAGAAGAATACTAATACTTACACGGATGTACACGCAAACCCAAACCCTGTTACAGGAGGAGCAGCCAAAGGACAAGAGCATCTACTTCCCTCCTGGCGGCCCCTTGGGCCTAGCAGGCAACGACGGGAACACGAGCGAAGCCACCTTTGCCCTCTTTTGCTCCTGCACAACAAGCCACATGCATCAATTTCCCGTCAACGCAAGGAGGCAAGCAACTCACGGTGTAAGGTGGGAAGCGAGCGCCGATCATCATATCAATCCTAAGTCGATTTATCAGCAAAGAAACTTCCAGGAGAGGAGAGGAGGGTCATACCATCCATGTTGATCCATAGAAGCCCTGAGATGCGTGAACATATCAAAGGAGTATTTCCCTGTGTGGTAGCCGTCTAGACGGAGGGTCAGAATCTGATCACTGACCACAAGTAGAGGAATCCCACGTACATCCACTGTTTCCTGTACCTCCAAAAGGCAGTCCATAAACTATAAACAGCAACCGTCAGTCAGTCCCTCAACAAGCCCAAGAAAACCCCAAAAACTCACCCCCCGAGTGGATAACAGTCTCATTAAAGCATATCGCCCCACTCTGCGTCCCATTCGCCACTACCCCACCCAAACCGCATCAGCACCACCTCCACCATCCCAAACAACCAGCCAGAAAAACTCACCTTTATCCTTAACCCCCTGATCATTCGAAAACACATACAGCGCCAACGGATGCGGTCTTTCATTCACGAACTTCACCGCATCCTCTATCGAATCCACCGGTACAATCGGTAGCACCGGACCAAACAACTCGTCCCGCATCAACGAATCGTCGCCCTTCACGTCTTTCACCACTGTCAAAGGGATGAACTTGTCCGCTTTTGATGCGGTGGGGAGGCCGCCGATGACGACGGTGCCGGTGGTGGTGGAGATGATGGAGTGGACTCGATCGAAGGCAGCTTCGGAGACGAGGTGGGAGAATGTGGAGGATGTGAGGGGGTTGGGCCAGAGTTGGGCGTGTCTGAGAGGGAGGGGGTAGTTAGTTCGTTAGTTTAGCGACGTATGGAGAGGGATAAACCTGGACGTACGCGGCTTGCAGGGCTTCAACCAGCTTAGCCTGCGAATCTCTCGGCACAAGGATATAATCCGGTGCAACGCACGTTTGACCGGCGTTCACGCCTTTTCCCCAGAGGATCCTGCGGGCGGCGGTTTGGAGGTCGGTTTTGGGGTCGACTATGAGAGGGGATTTGCCTGGGAGGGTGTGAGTATTAACTCTGAGGGTAGTGTGCCTGTGGGACGTGCTGACCTCCAAGCTAGACGGATAAGGGGCGTTAGATGAGATACAGTGAGCAACGATGCGACGCAGACGAACCTCGAGAGAAACAGGTGTCGTGTGCTTTGCGGCGGCCATCGCGACGATACGTCCCACGCGTTCACCACCGGTGTACAGAACTGTTCCGATCTCCATGAGCTCGAGTCCATCCCATCGCTCAACAGAACAAGTACTCACTATGATCCCATTGCAACTCCAGGACCTAGATCAGGATGAGACACGTCAGCATCTCTCCACACCCTGGAACCAAGCTACAGGACGGGAACAAGCAACTGACCTTGGTCGTCTCGGCAACCGCCCCATTAACCACTCTCACCACATCCGAATCGAGATATTTATGGATGACTTCAGTGACGAGCGCGCTGACCGCCGGAGTCTGCTCTGAGATCTTGAGAACCGCGGTGTTCCCAGCTGCGATCGCTCCAGCCTGTACAGAACGTCCTATCAGAGAGGTAGTTCGAGTCTTAAGTATAGGTGGCACGTACCAGAGGGCCAACAGAGAGCGCAACAGGGTAGTTGAACGGCGCGATGATTAGAACCGTACTAAGAGGAGGTATAAGTCAGCTCCAACCACACGTTGGGTAGGTAGACAAGAGCAAAACATACCCCTTCGGCTCCTTCCTTATAACAGGCCTCATCGCCACAAACTCCAGCGCGAACGGCGGCTTCTCCGACCTCGACCATTCCGCGACTTTATCGTGCGCTTCTTTGATCTCCTTCAGCACGGTTCCTAGCTCCATGCTATCGTAGGATCGTCAGTCAGTTTTGTAACTTGGAAAGAGAGGGAAGAGGACGACGTACAAATCCGTCTCCAATGGATTCCTCCCTAGATCAAGCTTGAACGCATCTCGGAACTTATCGAGGTTGTCCTGGATCGCGTATCCTAGTTGGGCGAGCTACACCGATGACGCAGATGAGCTTCTGATGATGATCTAGGGAAGAACGAGAAGAAACGCACCTGGTACTTGCGGTACTCGATAGACTTGAGCTTGCCAGAGTAGAAGCCTTTGCGGACTTGATCGCGAATCTATGAGGAGAGGGAGTGGAGGATTAGTAAGCCATGACCGCGTCCGAGTCGGAAGTAAGTACTGTACTCACCACCTCGATCTCCTCCACAGGCGTGTAAGTCAAGGTTACAGGTGCAGTTGTGTCGGACATGGCGTGTAGTAGAGGAGAGGTGTTGTGCTGTTTAGGTTTTAGCAATAGTCCTCATATACTACCCCACGATGAAGCGGCAGGTGGTGTCGAACCGGGGCCGGCATCTAGACGTTAACCTAAGCCGTGCGCGTTGCACCTGTGTGAATAGTCGCGTCGGACGGTGTACGAACCGGGTTGCATACTGTTCTCGTAGCAACCAGTATCGAGAGACGTGTTACATGCTAGTAGCCGAACAGACGCGTCGCGTCGGTGCGTGCCGCCGGCAGCGTTACTTCTCGGGGCCGGCGCTAATTTACCCTTACAATAGGCTCGGTCGCTGAAGCGACAAGCGCACTGAATAACGGGTGGAAAACGAGTGCGGTCCATGCGGGATTATCAGGCCTGTGAAAACGTATCCAGGATCCTGACCAAGGTTGAGTAAGTACTGTTCTGTAGAACGGAGTTCGCAGCCTCAAGAACACGACGTCCGAGGCTTGCGGCAGGCAGGCAAAGTCGAAAACGTGCTTTCCTCGCGCGATGTATGGTGTGTAGTAACAGAAACAGTCTATTCAGGTGGTAAAGAAGATACGCAGTTATACTAGGTACAGAGAACAGTTCGTGAATTAGTTCGGAAGAAATCAATCATAAGTTATTAGTCGTCAAGAAGGAAACGAATCCTAAAGTTCATCACAGAAGGGGAGGAGTCCGAAGTAGGTGGTGGTACATATCGAGTCATTGCTCGGCGCTCGATGCTTTATGTTTGTGTTCTGTCGGGTTTTCTTCTACTCTGGTGGTTCTTTCGAACAAAGCGGAGGGGCGCTCAGTACCTCTCCGTCGTCGAGGCACTCCTCGACCTCCTCCTCCCCATCACCATCCCACAACACGCCCCACAAATCGCCAACCACGTCGCCACCGTCGCCCCAAGCGTCATCCACACCGCATTCCCCCACACCGCCGTCACCTGCCCGTCCGTCTGATCACGTACGCGGGAACGGAGGATAGCGACCATGATGACGTCGATGAGGAAGACGGCTGTGGTGAGGATGGCTGCGACTGTGCCGAAGCCGAGGGTGAGGAAGGAGGGGAGGCGGGCGGAGAGACCGTTGGAGCCGCGGCGGAGCATGAAGAGGGAGATGAGGAGGGCGATGAATGTTATGCCGCAAGCTGAGCATAGATGGATGAGTAAGACTCAGAGATGGAGGTGGGATTGAGGAGGGAGGCTTACCGATGGGGTGGAGGACAAGTGCGGCGGTGAGAGCTTTGTTGAGCGCGTCGAGGTTATCGTCGAGGCCGCTGTAGGTAGGTACCGCATGAGGGACTGAGGAGGATGTCACAACAAGAACATGACTTACAGAATTTCGAGGATCTGGCTGTCAACAGAGAAACCCAGTCTTGGGCGCGAGCAGCTACCATCTCGAGTCGTGCTGAACCCAAATGCCCTGAAAACCCAATCCCTGTGAGTACCGACGTCGCCGAATGGCAAAGAACGACGTACGATGCTTCCGCCGCGCCTGTGCAGTATCCCCAAACACCGAACGTCACGTCGCCATTAGCCGAGGCACCAGTGAAGCTCTCTTCCAACTGTGCCTTTAGCCTGAACAGGAAGATAGTCTTGATAATAGGCACAGATAGCGACACGAGAAGGAGGAGCAAGAACGCGATGAAGAGGAGGATGGGCGCTAGGAAGGTGATCATCGTAGGTGCTAGCGGTGGAGGGAGAGAGGGAAAAAAAGACGTGGAGGTTCGTTAAACAAAGGATATTTGGGAAAACAAGACGACGCGCAGCAGGGCCCTTTTGTATGAGCGCGAGAAGCTGTATGACGTTGTTGCAATGAAAGAGCTCCACCGCGAATAGCACCCAGGGCCAAGTGCGGAAACGTTGTGTCGGTACGTACATGGGCGCTAACTAGCCCCACATGAGAGATAATTGATTCTCGCCGATTACAGTATGAGGATGTCAGTAGAAGGCATAGCCATACGCATCGCTCTGCTGCCCATAGCTAAACAGGATCGCCGATACTGCAGAGGACGAGAGGCGTATAGTACGGATGGATGAGCAGCATGGAGGTTCGGTAGCCAAGTCCTGCAGTGACTGGAGTTTTGCCGATCACTTTTTGGTCGTCGGAGTCTGTTCCTGACCACCCACGACGCCCAAACGGCGTTCGTCGTCGTTCCTAGCATCTTTGGGAGCTCCTCGAAAGCCTCCAACTCACGTTCCAATCATCCGTGGGGCTGCTTCAAACTTCATCCGATCTCTACCGTATTGGGAAGAGGACATAGTGTGTGTTCGTCCGCAGCAACCACTACTCGTAAACCCCCTTGGCCTATGTACTTATTTTGCGCCGTAGCCTGCTCCTGTGTTCGTTTGACGATGCTGTAGCATATCGGAATCATGTACTGTACTGGCCATCCTCAGATGCTGCTTTTGCATATTATACATGTGTAGCTCATCTTCTCTCGAAGACATAATCACAGCAAAGCCTTCTCCACACCATGTCCTGTACCGTACCTGTTGGTGCCTCAGCTCTCATGGTCCCTGTCCGTGTCAGTTTCAAGGGACATAACGACGGGAAGCTGTATTTAACGTTTGACGAATCGGACAGGAAGTTGAACCGAGGCAGAGAAAGTGGATGGCTTCTGTCAAGTAGAAGATGTTGTAGAAGATGATAGGTGCGCTAAACGCACGTGGAAGGTCTAAACTAACTTGCTTTCTCCCACCATCCACGGCCAATTCATACATGTATACACTCATGATCAGCATGCAAAACGGTCGAGTCAGCGACAGCTTCCAAACTACCCGAAAGCCGTGCGACACAGGCTGACTGACACCGTCCAAGCGCGTCAAACTTGAAGGCCGCCCACATTGCCCGAGTACAACGTGGGATCATTGGCACGACTCAGCAACTGAGCCTCCCAACCCTCTGTGTCTACTTCAACTCCCTCGGATCCTCTCAGCGTTCTTAGAGTTACGTCGAGATGACACATAGAGGCGTCCTAGGATCGAACGCCGGTGCTCAGAATGGTTCCATAACCCAAGTATAGACCGGGTACGTCTACTTTCATCCTAAGCTGAACGTGCGAGAACTTGATTGCTTACGCTTTCCCAGCGCACGGAAACGTCGGTGGGTCCGAAGCTTGCAGGTATGCATCAAGTGGAAGAAGATAGTGCTCAGTGCCATTCCAACCTCAATTCAAACACCACCAAACAGCACCTACACCTCCAGAATTCTACCCTTCATCGCCTCAACCTCATTACAGTCACGCCTTCCCAAGGGCATCGTAAAAGCGGGGCACCATGACGCCATCGAAGTCCACAGAACCAGGAACTCACCCAAATCACTCATCGTTGAAGCTTAACGATCATCAGTGCCGCTGCTCGCAAGTCGGGCTCATTCTCTAGCTAGACCTTCCCATACTCGAGAAAGGGGATCATCAGGCACGAGTACCCCAGCACCGAGTGCCGGCCATTGTTTCCTACCCGACCCGCCTCTCAGCGCTATTACAGTTCCGTCAAATGTCAAATGACACATAAAGGTGTCCTAGGATCAAACACTGGTGCGCTGAAAGTGTCGAGACCGCTCGAAGGTGCTTGGAACGCAGCGAAGCGTACCACCTGCAATCTATCAGTCGCAAGATCATCGAGTACGTCTATCTTGATCATATCCTACTAGCTTGACTGCGCGAGAAGCTAACAAATCCACGCTTACCCAGCGCATGGAAGTGATGATGGATCGGAGGGGCTTGTAAGTATGCGTCGAGTGCGATGATGTTGACTGCTCGCTGCCATCCCACGCCTGACTCAAACAGCACCAAACAGCAGCTCCACCTGCATTTCCGAGGTTTTCTCCCGCACGCCGTCCATCCCCTCACGACTGCGCGTATTCAGTTCAATCGGTCCGAACCACCACCGTGCGCAGCTTGAAGCCCGGCGTTAACCAGTTGCAAGAACCAAAGATCTCCACCCGAACCACTCAATCACCCCGCAACTTAACAGGTGTTGTTGACGCTACTTGCAAGTCGCGAAGTACGTAGCACCTCAAGGAACGGGATTATCAGGCACGATGCATTCCGGCCTCTGGTTCCTGCCCAGCCCCGCTCCCAGCGCTATTAGAGTTCCGTCGACGGAATGTCAAATAGCAGCGTCCTGGTGTTGGGCTTCGGAACGCTCAGAGACACTTGATCAGTCGGAAAAGAATACGCCGGGTGCGTTCATGTCGATCTTAACTGTGCGAGAAGCTACAGCTTACGGTGCCTTCTCCTCAGCGCTTGGTTCACACGAATACATACACCTTCAAAGATTGTCGTCGAAGTGGAAGAAGCTGATGACTGACGGCCACTCACTCGTATGACTTCGGCCCATGTATCTCTCTGAAGGACGCGCGATTCCACTCTTGTACCAATGTTCAAGACGCAGCGATACTACTTTGCCTCACAGCGGCGACATTCCGAACCGTCGAAGATCCGTCTTCCGCCATAGTGCAACGCCCAACCCAGGAAAGTTCAAGTGAAAAGAAGTGCATCCGCTGGTCCGATCCGACTCGGCATTCCCACGCACGGATACAACTACTTCGTCTCCCAAGGATTGTATTGATGTTCCACAATGCTTCATAGCTGCCCTGGTACCTTCCCTCGTCTGAAGGCAATGTACCATTGGCGTTATATCAGTCGGGCCCTCGTCGGATGTAGTGGACACACCCGCGCACCATCTTCAGCGGCCTCTTTCCTCGCACTCTTTCAAAAGCTTCCCAATCCGGTAGAAAAGGGCCACAACGTGTCCTTGCTCTTGTGAGTATATGCCCTCAAGTGTGTGTTTACTTCAATCTGATGAAATCTTGCTAGCTAGGGAAAACTCCTCGTACCATCCTAATTCCAGCCAACTATGCGCATCAATCGCTCTGCTCCAATAGAAGAAACTGCTGTACCCTCCACTTCGAAACTTCCATCACTCTCCCCAGACATCGCGTCCCAGCGACAGTTCGACGTCACATGCAGTTGCGACGGCGACTTCATTTCGCGCCCTGCCGCCTCTTTATCATTCGAGAACAGCGCCTCCGTGTTCAAGAGCACCAAACCAATCAGCGAGATGGACTCCGAAAAGCTCAGCAGGGTCCGTTACCTCAGTGTGTATACTGACAGGGATGAAGTGACGCCGAGCCCCTTGGTTATCGCGGTCATTGTTCTTGCGGTGGTCAACCTGCTGCTGATGATTACCGTGGTTGGACTGGTTTGGGCGAGACGGAAGCAACGTCGGGCGTGTCGAGGGTCTACTATACAGCCAGAGGACCAATGTGAGACTGCTAGCAAAATCGTCACACAAACACCATCACGAAAGCCTGTTCTCGCACAGTGGCTACGAAGCCTTCGACTGGTACCTTGCAAGAAGAGAGAGTCCGTACGATCTCACCTTAGGGCTAGTAGGACGAGGACCTCGAGCCTTAGCACGTTGGTCAACCCGGGGATACTAGAGCCCTACCGGAAGCGTTACTCCCGCACTTTGTCCTTAACCGGGCTTCCCGTAGTAGGGATAGCTGCAAGACCTACCAGTCATCTGTCGGTAAAATGGGCACCTCCAACCTCGGCATGCTCGCCTTCTCAATCCTCGGTCCCATCATCACCGACACCCTCATCCTCGGCATGCTCGCCCTCTCAATCCTTGGTCTCAACATTACCGACACCCTCATACCCAGCATTGTCGCCCTCTCAATCCTTGGTCTCAACATTACCGACACCCTCATCCCCAGCATTCTCGCCCTCTCAATCTTCGGACCCGTCATCACCGACGCCTTCTAACTTGAGGTTTCCCACATGTACCTCCAACAGATCTTACATCTCCCTTACCGAGAGCAGAGAAGATGGACCTCGATCATGGGCGTTAACTGTGGAAGATGTCGCAAGCATCACCGAAGGGATAAACGAACTGCGGCAGATGGTACCGAGCATAGCAGAGCGCGTAACACATCTGCAGGAACAGATGCAAGAGTGCAATCCCCCACCGGGATATTCCTCACGAAGAAGCTCTCAAACTCAAATGCTTCCCGACGTCCAGACCTTGCCTGGTTTATAGTAGAAGGTGATAATTATTACATCCGAACTCAGGTACTTGTTGTATAATACAGCCATTGCATGTGGCTGCACGATCTGTGCAAAATGGAAAACACTGGATATAATTGCGCAACTCTGCCTTGAAAGAGAAGGAACGATAACCTTCAGTGGTCATACTCTCAAAGGAGGGAAATGAGTGCTCACCGGGCTGAGGTTGTGCGAGACCTACGCCGGGCGTCCATGTTCTCGTCCTCGAAGGAAGGAAAAGGAGCGTGGCAACGACGGGAGGAACTTGAAGTGAGTACCATCGTCTAGTCAACTAAAACTAGCTGAACCACTACGTCAATAAATCATCAAGGAAATCCTCCATGCCTCGCTTGGAGTTGGGGGGAGGCTGAGGAGGAGCGTCGCTAGCTAGAGGAAGTGGAGGAGCTTGCACACGAGCGTCGCCTGGTGTTGTTTACTTCAGTAAAATAGCAAGACGACGATACATCCTCCCTACCTTGACGAGTCTTCCGCGTGGCAGATCCGAAGCCTGTCGGCTCTGCAGGAGCAGCAAACTTCGCGCTTCTCGCTCGAAAGCGTGTCTTGAGATCTGTGACCATAACATTCAGTGGGAGATGCATGAAGATACGAGGGTGTGATGATTACCTCGATTGGCGTCAGCTTTCTCTTTGGCTTGCAACATCTCCTCAAGCTGGTCATCCCATTCGATAGTAGTGGCTTTACCCTTTCTCGATGCCGCAGTTGTTGCTTTATTGAGAGAAAGATGCGCCAAAGAGTGATCGACATCGTCATCGTCATCTTTATCACCCAACAGAGCTGGGTCTACGCCGGAAGGGTCGACCTCCCGCTGGCGTTCCAGAAACCCAGAGAGATCGACTTCCGGCTGTAAGATGGGCTCACCTGTGATGCATTGAGTCAGGATAAGTAATGGCCAATCCAGACGTTATCTAGGATTCTCACCATCTGAACCAAGCTCAGGCTCCTCCTCCTGATATCTATCGGCATTGGTGTCCATCTGTCTCCGCCCATACTTTCTGGCGTTCTCGGCTCTGATCGCAGCTGCTTCCTCGTCTTCTTCAAGGTCGTCTGGCCCTTCACCGTCTAGGAGCGACCGTTTACTAAACTCCGCAGGTCGTCCAAAACCCCGGCCTCGACCACGGGCTCTGAGGTACTTTCCGAGACCTCCGCGATTCTTTCCACGGCCTCGGCCTCGAGATGAGGATTCTGGGGCTGGATCGGAGCTCATTTACGTGTGAAGTCTCGCTAGCAGATCGTGTTGAAGGTCGATGGACAGTCGCGTAGTAGCAACACTTTTTGTGGATAAGATGATAGAGCAGGTCAAGGGGATGTCATCACGATTCATAAATGAAGTTGGGGTCAATTTGAATCTGGTCTATTTAAGCGCACGAGGCTCCTTCACCTTTATCTCGACCTCGCCACCTCCGACGGGTATTAGTACGGTATCCTTTCTAACATATCAAATTCTTCCAGTGGTTATCACAACTTGCTCAGTGCGCGCGATGTGGGCTGTCACACTGCCCGTATCTTATACCCGATCCGAGGGAAATGACAACGCATAATACAACCGGACGTTCCATGGCCACTCGTCTCAATCCCCGTCTCTTCCTCGTTAGCCTACAAGCTTTCCTACAGTCGGAACGCCACCCGCTGTGAAAGAACAGTTAGTCGTGGTTGAGCGACCGAAACTCATTTGCGGGAACTCACGTGCATCCGCGTCGACAACAGCCACATAATCCCCTTTGCTCAGCCCTAAACGGTCTGCCTCCTTCGTGTCGAAGAGGACGTGGGAGTCGAGGGAGTCATCGGACAAGGCAGACAAGAGCTTCGCCGCCTCGTCGCCGCTGATAGAACTTGCAGTGACGTCGACGTTCTTTCCGCGGCGCTGGTCCAGATACTTTTCCAGTCTTTGCATTCACTGCATTGGTTCAGCTCAGACAAGTTCGGTATCAATGGCAAGGGGATGAGGGATTGCCAAGATTATTCCCGGGAAAGCGTCGTCTTCGAACAATTGTGGGCCGAGCATTCGAAGCTCGCGTATGACGGGATAAGCTGCGATGTCTGCGAGGCTGGGACAGGTGGTGTCGAATAGCCAGGTACGGCCGTCAAGTTGGAGTTGGGATTCGAGGAGACTCTGAGCACAGTGTAAAGTATGAGCTCGACAATGACTCGGGAAAGGTGGCTCGGGGAGGTTCACTTACCAGATGGGACCGCAGTGCGCTCAGAGCAGCTGGTCTCCTTTTCTCCCATTCTTCAGGTACGATATGTACTCCCAGAAGCTGATTTTGGACTCGTTGATTTAGTACCGTTGCAAACATCACACCGTAGTAGAGAGAGATACCAAGCGCACCTTCTCACGGTCCAAGCGGAATGACTCAGGAACCTTGCCCCAATCAATAAGCTTGACCGCAAGCAAAAACAGCGTCGTGTCGGCGTGCCCCCGTGCGAATATCTTGACCAGCGAAGAATCTGCATGTCCACTGCAAGCTTCCGAGTAATGCGATGTATCATGGCGTGGGAGAGCGAAACGACAGCAAGACTTGAGCAAGACGGTGTCGGTCAGCTCTACTATTGGCAAGCGCTTTGCAGGAGCCCCCATCTCATTTCTCAATAACGGCTCGAGAACACCACTGGGATTTTCATGTGAAACGATGGTCTTCAAGCTATCCGGCCTCTTTCTATCGCGCTCGTAGTCACTTGGAAGTCGGACCTCTCGCCGTCGTCTTTTGCAAATACTCTTCGTAGGCGAAAAGCCGACTGCGAAGGACTGAATGGGATGTGAGCACACACTAGTCTCGCTGTGCAGGCAATGACTCACCGTTGCGATAAGTAGATTTCACGGTGATTGTACACCCGCGTCGCGTTGGAGCAACCACAAAGGCTTACTTACTCCCATGCAAATGTGTCATGAAACAATGGCGCGGGCTCAAGATGACCGCTGCCAGGATAACGCTCATTTGGAATTCCTGACGCGTCAGTCAACGAGGACTGCGCAGGGCCATCTCCAGCAGTACAAAACCCTCTCCCAAACCCTCCTCATCTATCCATCAACCCCCACACCATGTCCTCCACCACCCAGTAAAAGTACATCCTCATCGTCGGCGGACACGGCAACGTCGGCCTCGTCCTGTCCACCCTCCTCGCGCACCCTACTCAGCCTCCGTCACCTCCATTATCCGCGACCCAGCCCAGAAACACGCCATCCTCGATACCGGTGCTCAGCCTCGCGTACTTTCTCTGGAAGACGATGACGCGGTGCAGAGACTCACGGAGTTGATTCTGGAGATCAAGGCGGATGTCGTGTACTTTGCTGCTGGGTCGGGCGGGAAGGGTGGGGAGGAAAGGGAGAAAACTGTTGGGTATGAGGGCGCTGTGAAGGTCTTCGACGCATTGGATGCGGTGGTGCAGGCTGGCTCGGTGAGCGCAAGATTGGTGCTGCTGTCGGCGATCGATGTGAGGGACGAGAATAAGATCCCTGCGCACTATGTACGCGACTTTCTTCATGCTTTCACACTTGTACATGTGCATCTACTGGCATGTTGTGCTACAGAACGAAGAAGACATCCAAATGTCCAAAGCCGGCCGAGCCGCCATCGGCACATACTTCAAGTACAAGTACCTAGCAGACCTCGACCTCGTCCAACGAACAGCGTTCAAGTGGACGATCATCCGTCCTAGGTGGTATAATGCCAAAGCGGGAACGGGGAAGGCGTCGATTGGTAGGACGCTTTTGAAGCCGGATATTTCTGTGAGTACTTTCTATTTCTGCACTGACGCGTACTAGTGTTTGACGATCAATCGTGCTTGATAGAGGGAGGATGCGGCGCATGCGCTTGCGTACCTTTCGCAGCGGGAGGATGCGGCTGGGTTGGCGATTGATATTGTGGGGGGAGTGACGCCGATTGAGGAGGGGTTGGATGCAATGATCAAGAGGGGCGAGTCCGAATTTCCACTGTGAACTTCCTTTCTCCTTTGGCGACCACACGGCGAGGTGCTTTGGATCGTCGGTTCCAGGCCTGTTGTCTTTACTTTCATTGAAGACGACGCTTCATTAGAGTGGCAATGTGTATGAATATTGATATCGCGGCATGGACGATACATGTTATCTAGATACAGCCAACCGCATTGCCATACTAGTGGCAATCATTCAAGATCAGTCGCTTTGCGTGCCCAATGCACTGTACTGTGGGAGTAAGGACAGTGTGTGTCAGGTGTGTACGTTGACTAGAGATTGCTAAGTCACTGACCTTCGCGCGGAGGAGTCCATTAGCCGACGGAATGGAACGTAGAAACATAATTGTATGGAGCGCCACCGTTTGCTGGAGGTACGATCTGCCTGGCTCGATACTTTCGTCGATGAGCGTGGTGTGTGTTGGTGGGGTGGCAGGAGGTCGCAAATCTTGAACGTCGTCGTCGTTTGTATGATCGAGAAAGCGATCCGTCTCTGCTTCCCCGGTTGCGCCGTTCCTCCACTGCCGTAAAATCAATGCTGTCGCTTCGTGTTCTTTCTCCTGAACTATCGTCAGCGCTGTACAACCTTAAACATCCCTGATGTTGTGGTTAGCCCCTCGGTTGAGCAAGGTCGAAACGACTAGTGTGTGGCCTTTAAGGAGGCCCACATTAGTGGGGTGTATCCATTTTCTCCTCTAGAGTCCATGTCGGCACCTTGGTCTACCAGAAACGACACGGTCGAGTGCTGTCCGGCGGCAGCGGCGTGCGCAACAGTTGTGTCATTGTCTGAGTCCGTCGAGTCAAGCTCTGCGCCATGTCCTAAGAGCAGTGCGATGACTTCAATACGGCCAGAACTGCTGGCGTAGTTGATTGCCCTCCACCCCAAACGACCAGTGGTAGAGACGTCGGCGCCGTGTTGAAGAAGTGCGATAACCGCGTTGGTTTCACCAAATGAGGCAGCTACGGAAAGAGCCGTTAAGCCGTTCGCTTGCTTTGGCCTCGAATTCGCGGAGACGCCTGCGAGCAGCACTTCTTCAGGGATAGGCAGGTTCCCTTCCAGACTTGCTTGCATGAGAGAGGCCCAGTCATGTTTTTGTGGCGAATGCGGGGACTTGAAAGCCTGCAACAGGGCAAGAGCGGCGTCACGGTGACCTGCGCTGACCGCCATTGCGAGAGCTGAGGAGTCGTAGTTGCTTCTTAAATCTGCGGACGCCCCATTTTGAAGAAGAATTTTGACTACTTCGTCGTGTCCTCGGACACTAGCTGACATCAGGGAGGTCCATCCTCCGTGGTCTGCTAATTCCACGGCAGCGAAGTGTTCCAAAAGCCATGACGATGTTTCGGTGACCGCGCCTGGCTGCAATCTCGAGAGGTGTGCTGCTATCGTTGTCCTGTTTGTTGACATCTGCACCCTTCTGAAGGAGCGCATCAACTACTTTCTCGTTTCCTAGGGCACTTGCTGACGTCAGGGAAGTCCTTCCTTCGTTATCCGCTATATCCACAAGAGCGCCATATTCGATGAGTGTCATAACAACGTCGAGGTAATTCTGTTCAAGTGCCCTCATGAGGGCTGTCCGGCCATTTATTTTCTGCAGGTCCACGATTGCGCCGCGTCGAAGAAGTGTTATGGCTATCTTTTTGTGTCCGTTGAGGCTTGCTGATACAGAGGAGTCCAGCCTTCTTCATCTGCTGAGTCTACGACAGCGCCGTGGTCCAGAAGTGCGCTAACGACATGCAGATGTCCGTATGCAGCTGCGATCTTGAGTGCTGTCCAGCCATCCTGATCCTGCAGATTGACGACCGCTTCTTTCGTAAGCAGCACCATGTCGAGGCCGGTGTGACCTTTCTCGCTTGCGAGCATGAGGGGCGTAAGTTGCTGTATGTCGGTGGGGGTATTAACGGCTGCGCCCGCCATGTTTGAGAAGAAGAGCGACAACGTTTAAATGTTGATTTAATACAGCGTCCACGAGAGGGGTACGGCCATTCCTGGCTTTAGAGTTGACGAATGCACCTTTCTCCAAGAGAAGTAAGACCGTATCGAAATAGCCGTTGGAAGAAGCGAGGTGAAGTGGTGTAACGTTATCCATGTTTTTCGCATCAGCTGGTATGCCCATCTGGGAATGAACTTCAACGCAATCCATTGTTTTGTCTCCCATCATGGTGTTCAAGCAAATTGGTTTCCCTATGGATCCATTCAGGTCGGTCTCGCTGTGAGCTGGGTGATCAGTATGAGAGCGCATGTGAGAGCTTTGAACTTACCAGCTCTGGGAAATGTGAGCGCGTAGGAGAGAGTTGAGTCCACCGGATGCCAGAGCCACGTATAGGTAATTCCTGGACGTGGCGCTCGGGTGAATTCCCCAATGTAATGTGCATAATTGGCAGCCACATGAAGAAAGGATGCGAGTGGCTAGACTACACAAGTGTGAGATCGAGGTGTTGTTCTACATCTTTGGCATGATGCCACCAAGAAGTTCCGTAGAATGGCAACGGATGCCATCTGCGTAGATACGCCCTAGCTGTGTAGTGTTGTGCTTCGTCTGCAAGAATGCTGATCATCCGGTCTGGAATGGCAGTCAGAAGCTTGGCTGGGTGGCGTAGCATTCGGTGAACCAGAGCCAGACGTGCTTCCAATAGTTCTTCGCGGCCTATATGAGAGCTCAAATACTCTGAAGCGGTGGAGTCTAGATCATCATGTAAGTATCAAAGAACAGATTG
>ML178866.1:82966-147866 GCA_004369125.1 Pterulicium gracile
GCGCATGCGCTTGCGTACCTTTCGCAGCGGGAGGATGCGGCTGGGTTGGCGATTGATATTGTGGGGGGAGTGACGCCGATTGAGGAGGGGTTGGACACGATGATTAAGAGGGACGAGTCGGATTTTCCTCTGTGAAGTGCAGCAGCAGCCCGTGGCAGCTTCCCAGATAGCCAGCGATGAGGTGTTTTCAACTTGGGGGAACTATTCCTCTTGTCGCCGTCTATGTATCATAATTTGGAAAAGCTTCATTAGAGACTTAACGTGTATGAATATCGAGTGGATGGAGTTTACCAACTGTCTGTGCGTGGGCTGATCAATGCCTCAACATTCAAGGTTCAAGAGTAGGGGTGTATATCTGGCTGACTCTGCTTTGTCGTCCATCCATTGTCGTAGGATCACCGCTGTCGCTTGGTGTTCTTCCTCCACTATCATGAGCGCTGTGCGTCCTCGGTTATCCCTGATGGTGTAGTCAGCCCCTCTGCTGAGCAATGTCACCACAGCTTCTTCGTAGCCTTGAGCAGGGGCCCACATGAGTGGCGTGTATCCACGTTCTTCTACGGGGTCGACATTGGCTCCTTCATCCAGGAGAAACGACACGTTTTCATGGTGGCCAGCGGCAGCGGTGTGCGTCACAGTCGTGTCTCCGTCTGCGTCCGGTGAGTCCAAATCCGCTCCATGTGCCAATAGTGGTGCGACGATGTCGATACAACCCGACTCGCTGGCAAAGTTGAACAACCGCGTCGGTTTGACCGAAGCAGACAGCCATTGTGAGAGGGCTTAGGCCACCTGCCTCCTCAGGCTTCGCGTTGATACATGCACCTGCGTGCTGCAGCTGCTCCTCCAGAATCCCCGGGTCCCCTTCCAAAATTGCTTGCATGAGAGCAACCCCGTCATAATTCTTTGGCGCATGTAAGGAGGCGAAGCCCTCTGATAAGGCGTAAGCGGCACCACAGTGGCCCGAGCTGACCGCGATTGAGAGGGCCGAGGGAAAGTATGCCCCGCGCTGGAGAAGGACACTCACTATGCCCTTGCGTCCCAGGGCACTTGCTGACATCAAGGGAGTCCATCCGTCGTTGTCTGCTAGATCCACAATAGCGCCGTGGTCCACAAGTGCTATTACGATATCGAGGTGGCCGTAGCAAGCTGCGATCTCGAGACTTGTCCTGCCGTCTTTCTTCTGCTTGTTGACAGCTGCGCCGGTTTGAAGAAAGAAGACGACTGTTTCAGTGTGCCCACTGGCAGTTGTTGACATCAGCGGAGTCCCTCCTGCTTGGTATTCTGAGTCAACGTGAGCGCCATATTCCAAAAGTACCTTGACGATATCGGAGTAGCCTTGATTGGCTGCAAGTCTAAGAGCCGTCCAGCCACCCGTTTCCTGAAGGTCCACGATTGCGCCGCGCTGAAGTAGTGTTACAGCTATATCCTTGCGCCTGGTCTCGCTATCAACATGTCATCAGCATGCATCGCATGGAGAAGAAGACAAGTGCTTACAGCCCCTGGACAGTGGGATGCTCCAAGAGACGACAGAGCCCTCCTGAAGCTAGAACCATAGAGAGGTAGTCTCTCGACGAAGCGCTTGGGTGGATTCTCCACCATGACGTGCATATTGGTAACCACATGAAGGCATGATGTGAGTGGGCGGATTCCACCAGTATAAGGTCGAGGTGTTGTTCCACATCTTTGGCATGACGCCGCCATAGATGTCCATAAAATGACAGCGAATGCCATCTTCGGAGATAGGCTCTAGCTCTGTTGTAATGTGCCTCGTCCGCAAGGATATCGATGAGCTGGGGTGGGATGACGGTTAAAAGTCTGGCTGAGTTGCGTAGCAGTCGAGGAACCAGAGCCAGGCGTGCTTCCAATAGTTCTTCGCGGCCTATATGAGAGCTCAAATACTCTGAAGCGGTGGAGTCTAGATCATCATGTAAGTATCAAAGAACAGATTGTTGGTTCAAGACGCTTACAGCAGAAGCGAAAACCTTTCCCTAGGTCGATGGGCGGATTCACTGACTGAACTCCTCGATCCTCCCATTCCATGATGATTCTCCTGGTCGACAAGGACAACGAGTCCACGACATGAAGCCAGCACATCGTTGACGCCGCGTACGTAGTCCTCAATCCCATCTTCTCCAGGCAGCCAGCCATCGCAGGCCAAGTACTGCAGCATCGCTCTCGCTCCCATCGACCATTTTTCCTCGACCATCAAGAAGTAGATCAACTGCATAACCCACGGTGACGTCGCGCGAATGTGGGCGAGAATCTGCCCATAGGTGGTGCTAAGGTTGCTGCTGGACTCTGCTAAGCGGTGTTTTACTTGGCTGATAGTCCGACAGTCCTTCATTGGGTCTAGCAGCAACTTCGAGGACAGAAAACTGGTAGACTAGAATCAGCAAGCACTTTGAGAATTGCGGCTGACAGACTCACATTCCGTCAGCTTAGTCTACAGCCGCATTTCTGACCTCGTGCAGCAAACCGTCGCTTCGGCTGAGGATTTCGCCTAGGTAACTGTTCTCCATGCGCTGAGTAATGAAAGCGCGGACGTCATCCGGGAATGCCGACATCTTGCAGGAGCCTGCGTTTCCTTGCTTGAAAGGAACCTGGAAACGGGACGTAACCAGTAGCTTTACCCCGAGCGTCGGTAATTCTTGAACCAGCTCTGTCTGCGCAGCCACGTCGCCGACGTGGTATTCGTCCAGAGCGTCAATCACCAGGTATACAAGGTCGGGTTGTTGGATCGCCTGCATCAAAGAAGGGCGAAGAAGTTGGTATGGGGGAAGCCGCTCCACGGAATCGTGGTTGAGCACGAGAACCCTCAGTAGCTCATTGGGCACCGTGAATTTCGGGTCTTTCCCTAGAACTTGACGTAGAAGGGCGAGGGCGCACAACTGCAGCGTTTGAGGCCTTTGCGCTGCTGCTGATTGATGGAATATGTAGAGAATTGATGCTTTTGGACATGTCTGGCGAAGATCGTCGATGATGATGGAGCTGTACTGGTATCAGCGAGTGATCTTACGCAACGACTCTGCACCGCGCGCACCTCATAATCGTCTTTCCAGCGCCAGCTGCAGTGGCCTGGATCAGGAATAAGGCTTTTGGGGGGAACATCCACGCTTACGAGTCCCTGTGCAACCAAAATACTGTGTTCTGTCAGACTTTCAGCGAGTGTATTCTTCCGATTTGAGGAACCATTGACCAGTTCCAGGTGTTCGCTGGGCCAGAGCGCTGCTATACGCGAGATAGTGGGGTATAGCTGCAACGTGCAGAGTTCGAATTGTGATATCGCGGACCTGCGCGGCGTTTGCTGTGGATTGACCTATGAAGTAGTGTATCAGCAAGATCCTGGAATATTTAGGTAGGAACACACTGAAGAAGTTGTTCGTGACGGCTATTATGTTGTTGTTGTATGAGAATGCGTGTCCACCGACGTCTGCAGTATCGTCGTCAGGATAAACGTGAAAGCAGGGGCACAGAAAGACCTCTCATCAAAGACAGCTTCGTCTGCTTGAACATCGATGCCGACTCTAAGATCGGACTGCTGCAAGCCATTAGTGGTGAACCTGGGGGTGGATTTGGAAGAGGAAGATTCTGCCGGCCCCATCTGCAAAAGCGCATTACAGGCTAGCAGCTGAGAGGCCGTCACGAGGGTGTCCATTATCAACCTGAAAGTGGATGTCGCTGAGAGTGAACAGCCTGATAGCGCTGATCAATCTCCCAGGAATTCACACTATTCCTCGTCTGTTCAGCCGCATTATGATGATAGGATCCCATCTCAGTGGGAACAGGTGGGAACGTATCATATTCTTGATGAGGTGGAAGTTGATGGGAAGACATGTAGGTGCTGTCGAGCACTGTGGCGGCGATGTTTGATGCATTTTGTGGCGGCAGTATTCGGCGTGCACTTGCAAATTCCAGGAGCATCCCCACCTCCTCAGCTAGCCACAAGAGTCAGGACTTTATGGGCAGACTTTCACGCGTCTCCGAATGTTATCCGGGTTGCTTTTTATACCTCTCTTCATGCATCTCAGTGTCCACACATTCGCATGGATCGCCTATCGCCTCCCACTAGCAGCCACCGACGCTGCAACTCCCGCGCTCCCTGCCAGTACTCAGAACAAAGCTAGCATGTGTTCCACTGTCCGGCTCAAAGTGTAATCGCATTCGCTCGAGAAGGCTACCACACTGACAGAGACGGTGAATCTCCTATCATACACATACATCTGTACACCTCGCACCTCCGAGTCTATACCGACCCAGGAAACGCGCTCGCCTCCACCTCAATATGCATGGGGAGGACGACGGCGGATGAGTAGTGGGTGGACTTCTTGGCAGATGTGCCGAAGCCAGGGTAGGAGGAGAATTGGGGTGTAGTGGGTGACATTATTGCGTTTTAGTGGGGTGGAGAACTTGGTGAATGGGTTTTGGGCTTCGATGCTGGGTTTGTGTTTGTGTTTGAACTGGGGTCAAGACGTCGAACTGAGGGCTGAGGTATTTATACCAATGCAAGCGATGGCTCGGCACCGTTCGCATTGCTCATCGCGTTCTGGTCTTCCAAGTCGGATGTCCCAAGTACGCACGTAGGCGTGAGTCCATCGTCTCTTGTACTCGAGACATAGACTCAGCACTTGATTTGACAGCAGATCCGACTCGGAGGTACAGCCACAAGTGCGCATAACGCGCGGTTCCCACGCGTAGGGTGAAGTGAGCAACATACTGGTCAGCACATGTCGTGGAGAGCAGCAGCAGGCTTACAAGTTCAACTCGGGCAACAGCTCTTCTGATGATCATCCGAAAGCAGCAAATGATTTCCCAAAAAAGGCAACTCCTGCAACGTGATGAAATGACGTAGATTCTCGGTTTACCCAAGCTCCAGCTTATTCACCACACCACTGCTTGCGTCAGCCCAGTCGTCCTTGCGCCATTTCCCAACAAGCCAAAACTCTCCCCAAACCACCATAACCGTTTCCCAAAAACCACCACTACCGTCTACCAATAGCCTCAAGACCATGTCCACACCCCAATCCATCCTCATCGTCGGCGGACACGGCAAAGTTGCCCTTCACCTCTCCCGCATCCTCTCCAACGCTCCCTACAACGCCCGCATCACCTCCCTCATCCGTGACCCCTCCCACAAGCAGGACATCATCGCTACCGGCGCGCAACCTCGCTTGCTTTCCCTCGAAGACGCGTCGGTGGACGAGGTCAAAGGCGCGATCGAGGAAGTGAAGGCAGACATTGTGTACTTCGCTGCTGGGGCAGGCGGAAAGGGCGGAGAAGATAGGACGAAAGCGGTTGATTACAAAGGCGCTGTGAAGGTGTTTGACGCGCTGGAGAAGGTTGGGGGAAAGAAGGCGAGATTAGTGCTCATCTCCGCGATCGACGTGAGGGAGGAGGGAAAGGTGCCTGCTCACTACGTGCGTTGCTTCTTCACTCTACCGTACCGTCTTTGCTGACGCGCTATATGTAGACCGAAGAGGACATCAAAGCCTCGAAAGCTGGCCGCGCAGCGATCCCAGTGTACTTCAAGTACAAGCTCGAAGCGGACAAGAACCTCGTCAAAAGAACTGCGTTCAAGTGGACGATCCTCAGGCCCGGGCATCTGTCGGATGAGAAGGGCACGGGGAAGGCGTCCATTGGGAGGACGCATCTGAGTCCCTCGATTGCTGTGGGTACACCCCATGCTCTCTCGTCGTATGCGCATCTTAACATTGTGTTCAGAGAGAAGACATCGCCCACGCACTGGCGTACCTTTCTCAGCGCGAAGACGCGGCTGGTCTGGCGATCGATTTCGTCGGCGGAGATACGTCTATCGAGGAGGGGTTGGATAAGGTCATTAAGAGGGGAGAGTCGGACTTCAAGTGAAGGTCGTCCTGTGGATACCTACGACTCGGTCTTATTCGTTGACGAAGTGTCTTCTTCATTTAGTCAGCACCGTGCTCTGCGAGATACTAGACAGTCTAGGAAGTGTTAGAAGGGGAATAAATGTGTATGAATAGCGGGAACGATCAACTACCTTCTGGATTCGATGGTGGTCATCCATCTCGAGCGAGCGGGCGTCGACGTTGGGTACATACTACCTGCGGCACCCTTTTACGAGCACAGCTGGAGAGATTCAGATTCTGGACCCGTCGTGGTCGGCTCTCAGAGTGCTAGTGCCGGTGATGGCTTGAGCATAAGTGCCTAGCTGCCTGTGGAGGCTCTGAACCTAGAGAAGCATTGTGCCCTCAATGATCCTAGTCTAACCGGCGGCTGAGGTGTCATTGACCCCATTTCCTGAAGAAGAGCTGGGTTCCAAATAGAGCATGATCTTGCTTCACTTTGAGGAAGGCCTTGGATAATGTTTGTGTAGAGATCGGTTGCCAGGAGAGCCGAAGTTGAGCACGCCACCAAGTGAAGTGTAGGGTTGACTAAAAGCCTGCCTAGCAGCTCATATTGCATTCGAAGACGTGTAAGACTCTGTGTTTAGATTGAGAAATAGAGATAGGTGAGGAGAATTGAAGGTGTTCGAGGAAAGCCTTGTCATCACGGCCACCACTGCGCTTGTTCAATTATCAAATGCGAGAGGCGAACGCCACCATCGACTAGTCTTCTACTTGCTTCCACCTCATCGAATCAGATTTCCCACTTTCACTCTCGAGACGGCTTCCCACCATCATACAGCTGCTGTAGAAACGATGGAAGGCGTGAAGCTCTGCTGATTGACGCGCTTTAGCTTCTGGGCCCCTCCCACAACACCGGACACTGGACCGCCCGAGCCTCTAGATCTGACCACCTAGCCTTCAACAATAGAGAGCATCGCAACGGCCTCTCAGCTGGTGGCCTACAATGCGCTCGCCCAAATGGGACCAAACTCGTCGTTCTCTGAACCTCCTAGAAGGCCTACCACTAATGGCATGCAGCAGCCTGTTCTTTCGCTGGGAGCGGTTGGGATTGAGGTTCAAGTGAATGCAGCCAGGTTTGGTGAGAACTGCGCACCCCCTTGCTTTGTTTATTCTTACACGCAAACTTCAGGTGTCGATGTTCATGCCTTCTCGTACAATAACAATGCTCTGGCCGTGACGAATAATTTCTTCGGTATGCTCTTGTCTCAACTTTCCGTCTGCTCTTTCAGTATAGTCGCCGATATCTCGTTCAGGTCAGTCCATAGCACAGACCCAAGTCCGCGATATCACCATACGAGATCTGCGCACAGCAGCTGTTAGCCATCATCGTGCTTACGGCAATGCTCTGGCGCATCGAACACCTGGTACCGGACAGTGGTTTCTCGAGTTGGAGGAGTTTTCGCGATGGAAGTCTGGAAATATGCAACATCTTGAATGCACAGGGACACGTAAGCTTGCCCATATTCTCGGGGTACCCGCTTCTGATCTCCCACTACAGCTGGCGCTGGAAAGACGATTATGAGGTACGCGTGTGATCATCCCTACCACGCATCGTCCATGGATGTACCAGTGTAGTTCTATAGTCATAGAGCACTTACGAGAGTCGTGTCGGGACGCCTCCGTCCTCTACCTATACCATCAGACAGGAGCTCCTCACTCTCAGACACTGCAAATGTGCGCTCTTGCTCTTCTATGCCAAGTCCTGCAGGAAGCTCCCACATTTACGCCTTCCGAAGAGCTACTGAAAAATTTCGCACTGCAGCACGATTCTGCTGATCGGCTTGCGACTTACGAACTGCTGCGACCCATCCTACTGCAAGCCCTTTCTAGAATTCACACAGTGACATACATCGTGATAGACGCTTTGGACGAATACCACGTAGGCGACGTAGTTCCGCGGACCGAGCTCATTCGAGAGTTGGAAACGCTCAACGTGAGAATATCGGTCACCTCTCGTTCTGGCGTTCCTTTCAAACACAAACTTGAGAACTTTGCCTCTTGTCCAATCTCCGCACTTCCCGATGATATCCGCGCTTTCGTCAACGACAGCATGGAGAAAAGCTATCTGGGAGATGTTCTTCGCCGATGCGATGGAATGTTAGAAGAAGTCAGGGAATTTGCCGTCAATAAAGCCGATGGGATGTAAGTGCTTTGCACGTGGTGTCATCTCGTCCTTCTGATGTACTTCCTTAGCTTCCTGTTTACGGCGCTCTTGCTTATCAGTATGAAGGAGTGTCGCACTATCATCGACGTCAAATCTCGGCTACAGGAAGCAAGCAGCAATCTTCACGGCACTTATAAGCAGATTCTGAATTACGCCCGGGAGAGGTCGCCATGGGTCATGCCAATGATCTACTTCATGGTCATTGTCAAAGGTCGAAGTATAGGGGCAAGAGCAATGCTGCAATATCTAGCCTGTGACACTTGGTCCGGGGGCTCAAACCGGATTGAGCACTATATTCGCAGTGCTGAAGATGATCTGGCCTCATGTTGTGGTCTTGTCGTCCTCGTGAACCAGCAGAATGAAGAGGATCGCGGCGCACAATCCGCAACTCCCGCCATTACCAATGTCGGCAAAGGATTTCAGTTCTGCCGTGCGTCATCTCAGATACAAAGATACAACTATTGTTTCTAAACCTTATCCCTAGATTCGACGGCCCTGGATCACCTACAGGCACTAATCATACAAGATGAGCTCTCGGAGGCACGGCTTGCGCTTGTGCACAGATTTCTGGTCTACGCACCCAGAACCCTCGCCGGCCTTCCGAAAGAGATGGGCAATGTTCTGGCAGACGCAAATTTTTACTCGGCTGGGAGGTTATACCTTCGAAATGGCATCCACTGTCATTCCATCATGATTTGTGGTGACATTATGCTAAGGAGGTCGAAGAACTGATGGATCTCGCACTGTTGGATTCTTACTTCTCTCACCCTTTCCTAATGTGGCTGGCTGTGGCTACGTCGGAATGGAGAGTTTCACGAGCCGCGTCACCAGCAGCTTACCTGGCTATGGTACTTGCCTCGGGGGGACTTGAATCCCTATTAGAAAGACATCTCCATCGAAACCCGTAAGCTTGCGCCCCTCTCGAAAAGCAATTTCCATGCATTTAACATTTAACTTTCTGGCAGGAACACGGACCTCAATCACTCGATAGACGATGGTCAAGACAATCATTCACTCGACTCACAAATGAGCGCAACAGTCGCATCGGCAAACTTCAACTGCACCCTGCCTCTTCACATCGCCGCTTGCAATCGGCATACTGATACGGTGTTACTTCTTATGGAGAAAGGCGTATCAATAAACTCCAAGGCTGGGGATGGCGTAACCGCTCTGCTAGAAGCCACTCGGTCCGGAAATGGTGACATTGTTGCCTTTCTGCTCACACGCGGCGCAGCTGTGGACATGGCCGACGCATGGGGACAAACACCGCTCATTGTTGCCAGCGAGGACAGCCACATTTACCTCACCATCAGAATTCTGTCAGCCAAAGCAGCTGTCGATTTGCAGCGGAGGGACGGTTGCACAGCTCTAAACCTTGCAGCCAGCAAGGGCCACTTTGACATCGTCACGGAGCTCCTCAATCACAACGCCTCTGTGGATTTGGCGGATCAGGATGGCTGGACGCCTTTGATGTCGGCAAGCAATAATGGGCACACAGATTCAGCTGTTGCGCTTCTCCGGAAAGGTGCATCCATGGAGCTGCAAGAGGCAGACGGTAGCACGGCGTTCCTACTTGCGATACAAAATGGCCACTATAACACTGTTCTTGCCTTCCTCGAACCGGCCATTCATTACTTTGCAGTCTGCGCAGAAACGTAGCTGGACTCCTCTCATGCAAGCAGCACTGGAGGGAAACGTGGTCAACCTAGCGGAGCTATTGCACACAGGCGCCCTTGTCAACGTGAAGGAGGCCAACGGCCTGACGGCTCTCTCAATAGCCATCAGCTTTGGACGAACCGATGCAGTCATCTTTCTTCTCGAACACGGTGCTGATGTTTCTTCCTCTGATGCATCAGGATAGAACGCGATGAATTACGCCAACGACAATAAACGCGTCGACATCATAACACATCTCCTGGCTCATGGTGCGGACCTTGACTCGTCAGACCAAGATGGCGACACGATGGAGTCCCGCGAAGCTTCCACAGGGTATCACTTATACATCACTACATCGTTTCTACTACAGGACGAGGCCACCGATGTGGACCCTGTGGGAGAATTCGGACGCATGTTCATTGAGGGCTCCGCTGACGGCCACGCAGAAGCGGTCTCGACCTTACACGACGGAGGAGAGGACTGCACCATCGGCGCCCAGGGGCAATTATCAAGATTGAACCTAAGCGCCGGTAATACGGTAGAGCTGAAGAAAAGAACACGAAGCGACGAATCAATCAATCAGTACGCGAATGAACAGACAACGGGACCAGGAAGTCTCGGATGGTAGTGTTTCCCAAGCATATGCGTGTCGACAACATTGAGAATCTGCGACCTTCTGCAAGCATCTCAACCACAACAACAGCGAGCGTCGACGGAGGTGTAAGCAGCGTGAGCCGTACCTCCGTCCAACGGTGGAGCTTCATGGCACTTTGCTCTCGCGCCCCGCCTTCTCACTAATCAACGTACTCCAGCTGAATGGAGGTGAGTTGTCCTGCGATCTGTGTTTGAATCTACAGCTCAAATGCCTTCTTCTTTCTGTTAGTCACATCAGCTAGGGACGCGATACTGAGTGTCTTCCAGATCTCAGTCTGCCGGATCCTGCTCGACCTCCGAGAGTCCTTGCTTGTATACACCCTACTACGAAAAACGACTCGGACATCGCGCCTGGTCCACTGTATCGGCATACTTCCACTCGTGTATCTCCATTCTCATCTCCAAAGCCATCCCCGTTTCTCATCCAGGTCTTGTGCCCAGCCCCGTATTCACCCCTACACAGTCTCACCTCGACGCCGTCTCTCCTCCTCTCCGCGCAGTGGTATTCTTTTCCTTCTCGAGCACCTTATAAAGGCAAATCGTGCCCCCAGGGAACGGTGGCGTTTCATGTAGCTATGTTTTCAGGCCGTATCTAGATGATATGCAAAGTCCATCCAGCAATAACTATACCCGTTTTACTCTACTGAAGCTTCTCCAATGAGAAAAGGAGGACGTCGATAAGCCTAACAACGGCGATCCAAAGCGTTTGATCGTGTAGCCGCCTGGTTGGAAACTCCCAGAGTCTGTGTGGTTCACAGTGGAAAGTTGGACTCCCCCCTCTTAATCACCGTATCCAACCCCTCCTCAATCGGCGTCTCTCCACCCACAAAGTCAATCGCCAACCCAGCAGCATCATCACGCTGGGAGAGGTACGCAAGGGCGTGCGCTACGTCCTCTCTCTATCAGACGAGTGTCAGATAATACATACACATTTCAGATGCAGGTAGTACTCACAGAGACGTCTGGTTTCAAATGCGTCCTCGGTGCTGTATCACCCCGAACGGATAATCGTCCACTTGAAAGCCGTCCGTTGAATCAGATTCTTGTCTGCCTCACGTTTGTACCTGAAATGCGAGCCGATCTTTTCCCGACCATATCTCGAGATTTTGATGTCTTCCTCGTTCTAAGTACAGTCCAGTGAGCAGATGCGCTGGCGCGCAAGTGTTAAGTGAAAAACGCACATAATGAGCAGGGATCTTCCTCTCATCCCTCACATCGATCGCCGACACCAAAATCAACCTCGGGTTCACCGAACCAGCCTTAACCCCGCATCCAGTGCGTCAAACACCTTCACAGCGCCCTCGTAATCGACTGCCTTCAGCCGCGCATCTCCACCCTTCCCTTCTGACGCAGCGGCGAAGTACACGACGTCCGCATATCAACGCCTTGAGCTGTTGAGCGGACGCGTCGGCCCCGCCTTCGAGTGACAGGACGCGAGGTTGGGCACCGGTGGGGGTGATGTCGTCGGGTTGCGGATGAGGGAGGTGACAGTTGCTGAGTAAGGTGGGACAGAGAGGCGGGTGGAGAGGCGGAGGCGGAGGCGGCCGTGCCCGCCGACGATGAGGATGGATTAGTGGGTGGCTTAGGAGGACATGGTGGCGGGTTGAGGAAATTGGAGGATGTTGCTGGTGCTTTTTGGAGGGTTGAAGCTGGTGCCTTTTGTACGGTTAAAGAAGGAGTGAAGATAAGCATTCGACATGGATATGCCCGGCGATGTTCTTGTCGCTGTTGAGGTTGAGAGATTAGACATCTCAAGAGAGGGCTCCCCGCATTTCCATGGCCTTTGCGAATCCTTTGCAGAGAAGGCGTCGCAATCTTTGTAAAGCCCACTCGAACGCCTTTGCCGCGAACACATTCGTACGCCCGGTGCTCAGCGAAATCGGGTCCAGGTAGGACTCATACCTTGAGAAACGACAGAAGATCAGAATGACCCGACTCAACAAGTGCCGATACGTTGCTTACCTTCCACATCAGCTGAAGACCGTCGGTCACCGAGCCAGTCAGCACCATTAGAGGCACTGTTCGTCTCATCAGCCTTGCCTCAATCTAAGTACTCCTGGGCAGCCACCCTCGTTGGCGATTCTATTAATGAGATCGACATAACGAATTGCCGCGCACGCCATCCCAGAGTTAGTGTCCAGACTGCGGTGAAGGCTGCCGCTTTTGACGCATTGGGTGCTTTCCTTGGTGGAGACTTCGATTGCGAGGGTATCGGGGAGAGTGGCGAACTATGAAAAGGGAGGTGTGAGCTGATCCATGGTTTGTAAGTCTGAGGGCGAGATCCCTAACTTCAGACTCCATGTTAGGCGAAAATAAGCCTGCCGTACAACTCCGCAATACCGGGCCCACCGAGGACAGATTGCCATCAAGTCAGGCTGTATCCTATTCTTCTTCGACCTCAACGGGGGTTCGTGGCATGGATGGGCACGGATGAAAGACGGCTAAGAGCTAACGAACTATCAGCATTGTTAAGCGACAAGGTTGTAGATCATACATATTCAGAACGAACCAGAAACCTGCAGGTCTATGTCATTTCGCTTGGAGAGGCCCAATGCGAGCTTTGTGAAGACTGAGGTACTTTCGTCTCACGCTGTAGAAGATGCCTGTATGATCAGCGGTTAGTGGAGACTAGGTGAATGTGGGTACTTTAGCGAGTGGTAGTGCCCGTTGGTGGGATCAGCATTAACCTGGATGGATAGCCCCCGCCCGCGTGGAGAGGCTCTACGAGTAAGCCAGTCTTTCCCTGGTTGAGAGCTCGACTGTGATGATTTGGGCTAGATATGTGAGAGTGATGACCTGCGAAGAGGGATATTGCACTGTCAGCCCCAGGGCGCGTCGTTTAACAATGGCGAAAACAAGCCTGCGCGATACCGAGCCCTCCGAGAACATATCACGTTAAGATCAAGTCAAGTTCTATTCTTCTTGCAGACGAATACGGATGAAAGAGGGCTAGAAACTGACGAACTGTCAGCATCGTTAAGCGAAGAAGTGAAGGCAGTTACAGCGTACCGGATACCTGCAAGTCTATATCTCTCCGCTTGAACAGGGTTGAGGGGGGAGGTAGAGACCGAATCGAGATTTGGGTGAAACTGGGGTGATAGAGACGTGGAGTAATACTCTAATTTTGCTTCACGCTGTAGAAGGTGCCTGTATGATCAGCGGTGAGTGGAGGAGATGTGTATACGAGTACTAGGGCGCGCGGTCGTAAAAAGGTGTTTGTTGCCCGTTGGAGGGATCAGCATTTGACTGGATAGCAAGTGGGGCAGGCAATCCAAAGTTCGCGAGTCGGCACCGATACCATAAACCCGCAGCAGACGAGGAGACGGGCGCCCTGGATATCCATAAATATCTGGAGGTTGTCGGTCGGTTGAGCGTTGATTATGTCGCCGGAGACCTGCGAGTAAGAATCGCGCCACGCCCACGGAGCAGTGAGAAAGGTAAAACGTTGTCGTCGTCGTTCAAATCCAGGTATGGGTACAATACAATTACTCTCGTCTTCTCTCGGTCTACACCGTTCTTCGGTCCGTCATCGTCCGCACGATGCACCCCGTCCCAGCGACCTCCGTGAGCTGCAAGCAAAGCACGAGTTCAGCACCCAATCCTACTCATGAAAATCGACACAGCGAAACGCACCTTCTCATGCCACCCCAACAACACGCTCCCGCTAATATCTCCCCACCCCGGCATCGCCATCCCTTTGTAAAGGTACTTCATCAACGTGTCTTGGTCGTCTTGCGGGAGACTCTTTACGACACCGGATATTTCTGTGGATTTGGTGGTGTTGATGATGGTGAGGAGGGTTTGGAGTGTGACTATCTGCGTGTCGGGTGAGTTGGATGGTGTGGGATGGTGTGGAGTGGGGATGGAATGGTGGGAACGTACCTTTGCTTCCTCCACATTAGGTCCATAAGGCGCGCTTTCTAGTACTGCGCTGAGTGCGCCGGATATGTCGTTCCTAGAACACAAATCAACATATCAGCCTTTCCCCGCAGTCATCCATCCACAGCGCGACTAGACGTACTTGCTCAACAAACTCCTCACCGACGCCGATTTCGCCTTTGCCTCGCTCAATACCTGACTCGGATCGCGGGGGTCAGCTTCGTAGAGCTCTGATTCGTGAAGGACGTCCTCGTCGTAGGCGTCGATGTCGATCTTGCGGAAGTTTACGTCCATGGCTGGGTGAGCTCGTGGATTAGGCTGACTTGACCTGATCTGGATGGTGAGGGTTGATGGGATGAGTGATGCCGTTAAATGATGGGATGAGTGATGCCGTTAAATGATGGAATGAGTGATGCCGTTAAATGATGGAATGAGTGATGCCGTCAAATGATGGGATGAGTGATGCCGCTAAATGATGGAATGAGTGATGCCGTTAAATGATGGAATGAGTGATGCCGTCAAATGATGGAATGAGTGATGCTGTCAAATGATGGAATCATGCGACGGGCTAAGGGACGGTCTGACATCATTCGTCCGATCTGCACCCGCTCCGAGTAGTCAGTCCAAGCCAAAACGCCTCACGAAAATGGCACAAGTCAAAGTCACCACCGGCACCACTCCTCCTCCTCCTCCTCTATCACAACACGAAGAGAATCATTCAAACTGCTTGCCCTCGCTTCTATACTACGCCCGAGGATAATCATGCATTCTGTCCGTCGTAGCTCCCGCATCGCCACCACCACCACCACCATGGTGGAATCGAGGGCTATGTTGCAGACTATGGTCACCGAGGCTATGGAGGGCGACCTATCAGAGGAGGCACCTCCTCCTAAACCCAAGGGGAGGAAGCGCAAACGGGCGCCTGCGAAAGAAGACGACGAGGATGACTTCGCACCACCTCCGAAGGACGATGAAGCAGAACCTGACGCGTCCGCGCCCAAGAACAGCCCGAAGACGATCAATAAGGCTCCTGCTGCGCGGAAGTCAAAGGCTCCGGTGGTGTATGATATACCCAAAGTCGAGACGCGTAAGACGACATTCACCGGGAGATTAGGTACGCGCAGGTCACTTGCTACGTTAGATCTCGTGCTGACGCAGTGTAGGTTACGCTTGTCTGAACACCGTCCTTCGAGACCAGAAGCCTGCGTCGACGTCTGTATTCTGCTCGAGGACATGCAGGTACGCTCTCCCAACCTACCACTGCATGTACCCTAGCTTATGTGTTGCTCATCTAATGTAGAATCGCGACGATGAAAGAGAAAGGCATGCGCTTCGTGAAAGAACTGGGGAAGCAGAACCTCAAGGATATGCTAGCCCTCATCAAGTGGAACGAGGAGAACGTACGTCTGCCCCTTTCCCTCTTCTCTCCTCTAACTAATATCATAATTCTCAGAATATCCGCTTCATGCGCATGTCCTCCAATATCTTCCCCTTCGCCTCACACGGCGAATACGGGTATTCCCTCTTCGACAAGGAAGACGAGCCCGACGAAGACATTGCAATGAACTCGGACGCAGATGTGGATTCAGACGCGCCGAAGGAGCCCAACCACACCATCCCAGAACTCCTCGCCCAAGTCGGCGCACTAGCCAAGTCGTACGGACATAGGATCACTAGTCACCCGGGCCAGTTCGTGCAGCTTGGGTCGGCGAGTGCGAAGGTATGTCTACCCTTCCTTTATTGATCAGTGCTGGAGAGATCAGTGCTGGGGAGGATAGGGAAAAGAGCTGACTTGATGAATGCGTAGGTCCGCGCAAGCTCGATCCGGGAGCTGGTGTATCATACGGAGATGTTCGAAGGGATGGGGATCGATCAGGACGGGGTTATGATCGTACATGTGAGCAGCCTCCCTTTCACCTCCTTAATCTGCACCGTTCTCATGTGAGTTCTTGCACAGGGAGGCGGAGTATACGGCAACAAACCTGAGACGCTCGAGCGCATCAAGAAGACTATCACTGAGGAGTTGCCTGCGAACGTTAGGGCGCGGTTGGTTTTGGAGAATGATGAGGTGCGTCCTCATTCTCCTTGATCGTTACATGGAAAGCACTGATGGACGATGAAAGATGTGTTACGCAGCCGAAGACCTCCTCCCGCTGTGTGAGGAGCTGGACGTGCCTCTTGTGTTCGGTTCGTTCGCCCTTCCCTTCTTTTTCTTCCCTTCTTTTACCCTGCCGTTCCCCTTCCTTCCCTCCCCTCCCCTCTTTTCCCTCCCCTTCCCTCTTTTCCTTCTCCTTTCCCATAGTGCTTCGTCCTAACGCGAATTTCATCGACAGATTACCACCACCACAACCTAAACCCCTCCTCCAAAGGTCCCATTGCCGAAGACGAGTTTGATAAGCTCGAGCGAGGCGAGGCGGAGAGGGACGCGGCGCTGTGCCGGGTCCGGAGGATGAGGTCGTGAGTGAGGGAGTTGTGGAGACGCAGGATGGCACCACGATGGTCCAGGACCAAGCGAAGGAGAACTCGATCAATCATGTTAATGAAGAAATATTGACCAACCAGGTCAATGGGACTAGAGGTCAAGAAGCCAAAACCGAAGCCGAAGCCGAAGCCAAAATCGTCCGAAAAGCAGCCAAAGCCGCACAGGGCGCTTTCGAGCCCCAGGAAACCCTGGCTCAGCAAGGCGATGTGGAGTCGGAACTCTCCGAAGACGACACAGCGTCCGACTCGTCGTTCTCTCCCCAATCCCACCAATCCCCATCCCCCAACCCTACCCAACCCCAATCCCAATCGCATTCAAACTCACATTCAAACTCCCAATCCCACACTCAATCCCAGCCCCGCACCGCCGCACCCCCCACAATCCCGCAAATCCTCGCACGCACCAACGTCATCTTCAAGCGCCGCGGGATCCGCCCAAAGCAGCACCTTTCCGAGCCTCGAAAAGGCGCTGCTACGTTCATGGAGAGGAGGGCGCATTCGGATCGGTGTGCGAGGATGCCGGAGGTTTTTGAACAGGATTGGGTGGGCGGGGAGGTTGAGGGGGATGTGGATTTGATGATTGAGGTCCGTTTGTTTCTTCGCTCGGCAGGGTAAGGTGCCAATAGTATAGTGCTAATTTGATATCTTTTTTTTCTAAAGGCGAAGGATAAGGAACAGGCGGTGTTGCATTTGTATAGGATTTATGGGATTGAAGTGTTAAGCATGGTATGTCTTTCTCTCTCCCTCTTTCTATAGATTCGAGTGTAGAATGCTTATATGGGGTTTGTACAGAATCACTCAGGCCGGCGAGGGAAGAGACGACGCAGGTGAGGGGGAGGAAGTCGAGTAAGAAGGCGAAGGCGGGTGCAGCCGCTGCCGATGATGAGGATGAGGATGAGGACGGGGCAGGGGAGGTAGACGGAGAAGAGGCGACGAAGAGGTCTCCCAAAAAGAAACAGCCGGTTAAGAAGAAGGCGAAGAAGGGCGACGATCTTTATGAGGATGCGGCCGACGATCAGGAAGATGAGGCGCCGACGAAGACGTCCCGGAAGAAGAAACAGGCGGCCAAGAAGAAGAACGAGGAGCAGGCAAATGGGGCTGAGAGCACGACGAAGGCGCCTGCTAAGCGGGGGAAGAAGGCGGCTGCGACGACCGACTTGAACGAGACGGCTGAAGCGCAGACGAACGGGGTGGAGAGCGCGAAGAAGACGCCTGTGAAGCGGGGGAAGAAGGCTGCTGTGACGACCGACATGGCTGATGAAGACGAGGCGCAGGTAAACGGGGCTGAGAGCGCGAAGAAGGCTCCTGCGAAGCGGGGGAAGAAGGCGGCGGAAGATACCTCGATGGCGCCGTTCAAGCGTAAGGTAGCGACAAAGCGAAAAGCGGACCCGCTGCCTGAGCCTGAGGGGGAGAACGAGTTGCAGGAGCAGGAGCAGGAGCAGGAGCAGGAGCAGGAGCAGGAGCAGGAGCAGGAGAGGTCGAAGAAGAAGAGGAAGGGTAAGGCGGCAGCATGAGATCGCCAGCAGCTATCATCATGATATTTAACAGATGGAGTTTATGGACATTCTTCACTCTACTGTTTACTGCACTGAGCTGCGAGGTTGTCGAGCATTTACTGCTAGCCGTTTGCAGAACTTGTACTAGCGAGCTCAGAATAGGCGCAAAGCGAGTTTCTCGTGGTCCCAGACACACAGACGGATCCGGAGGTTGGACGGAGGTGAAAGGGATCAGCCGACCCGCATCCGATTATTCAACTCTCTCCTCACCCTCATCATGTCCCCCAAAGAAATCTGCGTACTCGGCGCAGGTGGATAAACTGCTAGCTCTCCTCTCGATGATCCGTTGACTTCTGCCGCCATTCTAGGCGTCGTGGGCCTTACGACGGCCATCCGAGTTCAGGAGGCCTATCCGACCGGAACTCGCGTTACTATCGTAGCTGCTGAACTGCATACGGACCCTATGTCTATCCGATACACCAGTCTCTGGGCTGGTGCTAATCATATGAGCTTTGCGGATGGGGATGCGACGCAGACGAGTACGTTCATCCTTGACCATGCATAAAGAAAGAGATTGACTGGATCAATCTAGAGTTGGACAAGGAGACGTTCGATGTTCTTTGGGAGATGTCTGCGCCTGGGAGTGAATCGGAGGAGTGCTTCCTCAGGATCACACATCGAACCTACTCGAGCAAGGAAGCACTCCCACATCCTCTTACCTGGATGCCCGATGTACGTTGTCCTCTGAAACGAAACGAAGCAAGTGTTGATGAACACTTCCACTACTACAGCACAGGATCCTGAAAGGTGCAGACCTCGACGCACTGCCCGGGAGCTTATCAGGCGAAGAATACTCGACTCTCACCATCGACACACCCAAGTACCTCGCGTACCTGTCCAACCGTTTCCGAAGAAACGGAGGGACATTCATCAAAGCGCGCGTCCACCACGTACGCGATATCATCGAAGGTGGTTATGGCCTGTACACACCTGACCTCGTCGACCGCCCACATCCCAGCGCCGTCATCGTTTGCGCGGGGCTGGGTGCTCGGTCCCTCGGCGGCGTGGAAGATCAGGCGATGTATCCCGTTCGTGGGCAAACACTGGTTATCCGAGCTCCGTGGGTGAAATTCGGGCGCTCGATGGAGTTGGCGGGAACGAGTCCGACGTATATCATTCCTAGGAGGAATGGCGATGTCAGTCCTCCTTGTTTTTTCCTTCTATGTTGATGTACCATGAAACTCACACACATCATCACCAGATCGTCGTAGGAGGGACAATGCACGCGAACGATTATTACCCTGTTCCTCGTCCTGAGATCAGTGAAGATATCCTACGAAGAGGCTTCGAGCTCGCGCCGGAGCTCGCTCCGCCAGGTACAGAGAACCCGACTATCGACTCTGTTAGGCCGCTTATTCGGTATGAGGGCTGTGGGCTGCGTCCTGCGAGGAAGGGGGGTATTCGGTTTGAAGTAGAGTGGGTTACCGAAATCGCAGGGAGAGGGGATGAGAAGGTTCCCTTGGTGCATCAGTATGGGTAGGTTTCTTGATGCTTTTCCGCGATGGTTCGGCATCTCTGATATCCGGTTTCACTAGGCATGCGTCTTACGGGTATCAGTCTTCTTGCGGCTCGTCGACGATTGCGTTAGAGTTGCTTTCAGAGGCGCTTGATCTCAGGAAGAGCTTAGCTTCTGCAGAAGGCGCATAAATCTTTCACCCGTGCTACAATGTATGTTTCGTGTCATTGCATAAATGCGCAACTTTCTTCTTCGGATTTGTTGAGATTGCGCAGCGCCACGCCACATCCACCAGAACACCACGAAGACGCTGTAGCACAACTGTACCAACGTCCACCACATCAGTACCGCCAACTCGTACATCAACTTCAGCAATAGTAGGTGGATACTCATAATGATGCCCTCTCCAAATCAGCATCGACGTTGTTACTGTCCCTCCCATCTCCTTCCTGATGAAGTTTAATGAGCTCCCACTGTTCTCCAATCTATGCTGAGCGCCTTCACCTTCTCTCGTCTCGCCTACACGTCCACTTAGAATAATCCGTTCAAGCAGGTTGGCAACCATCCGGATTCTTTCGCGAAGCACGATCCGAAGCCTGTCCCTCTGAGAAAGAAGCCACGCCATCCCAGAAACAAGATGTTCAGCACAGTGCACGACAGCGCCCCATCCACCTCATCACTCACGGCAGCGATCCATCCACCTCATTTACTTCTTCGCGCAAGTCCTACTCTCCCGTTGCCTAAGAAGGGCACCCTTTGTGTTCTCGTGCCTTTCACGCTGAAACCTTGGGACTCCGGGCAAGCTGACCAGTACCGGCCTCTCTCTCAGAATTGCTGATACCCGAACCCTTTAAAGGCTGCGCCTGTCGTATGTCGAAACGACCACATATCCACTGCATTGGTTGCCCTCAAGACCCACCCTCACTGTGCTCTCAGATTGTCATGGACTTCGAAACACCCTGAGACGATACTACGATCTCAACGCCGGACTCCTCAGAACTGATGTCAATTGCGGGACTTCATATCCTCTACTATGCCAACGTGCTGTGTGCTGACCTGCTTCTGTATGGTAAGCATCTGCTGTGGTCTTTGCTACCACGCGGTTTACAGATACTTTACAGGGATGCATTGCATCTTGGCGGTCGTAGCCTTGTACAGCATCTTGTGAGGGCCGGTGTCATACTGTGCCGTTGCTGTTGAACGTCTAACATGTTGTGGTGCTAACCTGTTATCAACCTTCGCCCTAGAAAGAGACCGGCAAAACCTGCTCGAACTTGGTGGCTTGTCTTTGCCCTCATGCTCATAATGTGCCTTGTTACACTCAGCGTCTTTCTCGGAACTACGGGTCACCTGCGCATCTTCATTGAGAAGTTGCTAGTCGACGAGAGCTCATTGTCTGTCGTTGACAGGATACATAATTATGGTGCATGGGCAGCTGCAGGAAAACTGCCGATAGTTCTACTGTGGCTTGCTGACCATATTGTGAGCTCTGCCTTAATGGTGAGTACTTATTCGACCTGCAGACACATAGGCACTGCTAAAGCACACACAGTTCGTAATACTGATATTCTTGCTTGTTGGAGAGCACTTGCGATCTGGGGGCCAGCTCGAGGCACTCACTTTATCCTGTCTCGTGTTCATATCCTTCGGTGAGTGTGGTGACTGTCTCACTATCTAGAGACATATACGAACTCACCATTCTCTCGTTCACTTGGCCGCGTACACGGGCGTAGAGACACAAGTGATGTTGGCGCGCAAACGCGGCCCTGTCACCTCAAACACGGATCCGGCCGCTATACTCGCTCTTATTTCCAGCGTAGCCAGCATCATAGCGAACGCAATGGCGACTGGCATGATTGGAATAGTAGCATGGTGCGCTGAATAGTTGCTGAAACCGTCGTTGTTCCAACATGGCTACTATTCAAAGGCACCATCTTCGTGAACACGGCACTGGTATCGGACACAAAAACCGAGCTGCTCGGGTTGTTCTGTACCTCGCAGAATCCTAGCTCGTATATGTAGGCATACAGGTTGGTCTGTCGCTATCTTGTCACTCTCAAATGGTTGGTCAATGACTCTTCTGCAGATTCTCAGATTCGTCTTAGCCTTTTCCGTGGACTATAGCACGCCTGCTTACGGTGCATAGGATACGGCAACTACAGTGTTTACAGGAGCAACGACTATGGTGGCGGCAGGTCATTCTCGACAGCATCAACACTAGTGTGCTAATCTTTCAACTTCCATCCAGGCTATGTACATTCCAGCCATCATTCTCATCGTCACTTACGGTTTGACTCTCGAGGACACTATACGGTTCACCTCTGGTGGGCGCGCCTCACATGGTCACGGCGAAAGAACAATCAGCGCGATCCAATTCCATCAGAGTGGTGCACGTACTGCTGCAAGCGACTCATATCCCGGCCCGTGGACCAACGAAAACGAGAGCGCGGCCAGCGTTGGAATCCGAGCAGCAGCACACATTGAAACCGGCTTGCAAGATGTCGCTGAGGGGAAGAAGCAAGCGACGGAACATCTCGTCTGAACTGGAAGCTATACAGCACCATACATGGCGATCGACCCGCTCGGAGAATTCATGCAGGGCATGTAGTCCTCTGAGTTATGAACGTATACCGCCCATTGGGTAGTGTACAAGATGACGCATCTCTTCTTGTATCTATTGTTATTTATTAGTTCAAGTCCATCCGAAGGTCCACCAAAAGAGTACCCCAAAAAAGAAACGATCCGCAATAATCTACAGATTGTGGTATCACCAGAAACCTCCAGCGTCAACCTAGACCCAACCGCGCCTAGCCTTGGGATGTAAACACATCCGCCGCCCTCTCCCAAGCCTTCCACGGCTCATCCCCAGGTATAACCCTCGCCCCAGCAAGCCAAAACGCCCCCTCCTCCACCCTATCCAACAGCAAGCACGACTGCACAGCTGCTGTACTGACAAAAGCGGATGTGCGTTGATCTAGCGGGTGAACGTTTGGTATCGGTACCGAGGGCGGGTGTATGGAGAGAGGGAGGGGTCGACAGCGGAGGGTCTGCGCGGTGGATAGTCTTTGAGAGTCTGGGGTATGAGTGTCAACTTGGAGGTCGTGAGGGGTATTTGAGTTGAGAGCTTCTGTCCGAGGTTCCAAAGAAAAGACTTGTGAAAAAAGGTTCTCGTCCGATACAGAGAATAGTCGATGTCGTGGAGCTGTGCACTGTGCGCCGAAGAGGAGGGCATGCGTCGCCGACGGTGCCATATACACAGCGGTGAAGAAACGTGTAGACCGGTAGTGGATCACCAGCGTCAGTTTTATCCCGTATTGCAGCTGGTTATCTTCACCCGAGAAGACCTGGTCCGCCACGCTAGGATCCCCCGCAACGAGCTTAACCGTCACGCCGAACTCCCGACATCTCCGACCAAGGAAATACTCGATCCGTCCCTGCGCAAATCGTTCCAGTGCCGTAGCAGTCTGCCACTTCACCCCTACACCCCGAGCACGCTGCTCGTCATCAGCGAGCCCGTTGTTCGATGCCGTTTCGTCCGAGTCCGAGCCCAAGACCCCAAGAGGGTCCGGACGGACCCATACATCTAGCCTCTTTCGGTAGTGCAGGATCCACGCCTGGTAGAGGATGCGGGGCATGGAGAGGAAGAGAAGGAACGGCGCGCGAGCGAGCGATGCGAGGAGAGTGCTGGGTGTGAGGGGTTTGCTGTGCTTCACGTGAAGGACGGCTGAGAGTTTGAGAGCGCCTCGACTAAGGTGGTGCTGGGTTTCGCCGCCCTCTGCGAAGGGGTCCGGAGTAGGGTGCGATTGGGCTTCATACAGGCGTACGCGCACGGACGGACGTGGTAGGGATGACGGTGGTTGATCGTGTTGCTGGGAGGAAGCGGCGTCTGGTGGATGGGTGGGACTTTGGACTGAGACGGTGTAGAAACCTGAGCGGTCGTTGAATGGGGATACATGGAATTCGCGGAGGAATGTCCACTGGTGTGTGTATCTGGAATGCCAAAGCCTGTTCAGTAGAAGGGAGGGACAGAAGAAATGTGTAACATACCCTTTATCAGCTTCTGGGTCCTGATCCTTGCCTACTTCGCAGATGTGGATATGACTTTCGCTAAACGTGTTGTGTATCTGGAAACGAATTTAGCAAGCCTGTCCGTGACTTCAAACACAGAGCCGACAAACCTCAAGAACCACAGCCCAAAACATCCCCTCCTTATAGCAAAAATACACCGTAAGAGGATTAATCCCCTCATACCCCAAAATAGCCGGCATCGTCATAATCCACCCATCCTCAAACCCATCCTCCTCCTCCAGACTCACATGATCCCTGAGCACCCCAACCAGCTTCTCCTTGATCCCCAACTCCCCTTGTGCCTTGCCAGCAACATGCGCAACATACGGACTAGACCGTAAGCCCGTCAACCTCCCGCTCACTCCGCCGTACCCGAAGAGCCAGCCCCTCCCCAGGTCGACTTTATTCCTCTCTAGCGCATGTAGTGACAAGAGAAAGGAGAGAGTGGGATAGCTGAAGACATGGCGAGATTCGACGGGGAGGATACGCGAATGGGTGACTTGATTGTTGAGGATGTACGCCTGAGGAGGTTTGGTCGACGAGGCTGGCTGCTTGCCATGAGTCGTGCTTCCAGTGTACAAAGAGTAGGACGTCGACGCGCAGACGACCGTAGCCGCTATAGTGTGACCAAGTTCCCAAGCCATGGGAAAGAGAGGAGTTGCGCTGAATGTTGAGGAAGGGCCAGGTCCTTAAGTATGCGATCTACGTCACCCCAATTGGTCGTCGAGGGCGGCGATCGTTTTTGAGTGAGATCGAGAATCGATTCACAATAATCAACATGCGCTGCGTTGCAAGATGGACTCGGTTGTAGAAGTTCTAGACCCAATGGTGTGTATACATGGAGGGTGGTATCGGAGGTGTGGTGGTGGTGGTGAGAGGCTGAGAGCGCAAGTTGTCTCGCGATGGATCGAGCGCTCGTGGGGACCGGGGTTGAGTAGGGTTGAAATAGTTATCAGCTGAGCACAGCCCAGTGAGAGCAAAACAATGGCTGAGGAATCTCCATGGCCATGTGCTGTTGGCCATACTTAGACGTGGTGGTAAAAGGTCATTACATGATAAGCAACACGATGAGATGCAGGAAGGAAGCACCGTAACCATGGCCGAAAACAGCAGTGTTATGTCAATTGTACTGCGCTACATCACACATTCAGAAAAAAAATTTGTCGTCGAGATCTCTTCCTACACAACGCCCTACGCCGAACCCCTCCAAGCATGAGAAACGTCTGGCCAGGACGATGCTCCATCCACCCATTCAAACCGCCCGCGGAGAAAACTAGTGGCGTAGCACGAGAATCGACGCGCATTGACTTGCGGCCATGAGTTCATTTGGCGGACCTGCTGCAATGGCTGGCACTGCAGCCTGCCCGCCAACTTGGATGTGCCTGGCTGTAATGGCCAACGTGTTGAGATAGGTGCCCCGTAATCAGCTGTTGAGCCCAGATGGACGGCGAGGGAGAAGTCGTGTATAATGGAGGGAGGGCTTGTCGTTGGATCAGCACAAGTTTAGCAGCAGATCTGGATAGATCACGTCGAAGGAGACGTCGAGCGTTGGGGCGAACGGAAGTCGGAAGCGCGGGGACAGGGTCAGGTTCTTCCGTAGTATCCAGTCTAATCCTTGTGAGAGGTGAGTTTTGGGTGAAACGCTGAGGTGCCAGATGGTAATGTCATCGAATGGTCCCCTTGGATAGCGACGACTAAGGACCGTTCTTCCCGCTTAAGCTCCTGAAAAACTCGGCGTAGGCGTGGTCGACGTCAAACAGAAGCTATTCCAGGGCTATCAGCAATGAGGTAACCCCAGCGATGAAATGTGTTACACACCTGACGAGACTGCTCTTCGGTGATTTCCTCGGACGCTTTCATACCGTTCAGCGTGATCAGCCTGACATACAAGCACTTGAGAAAGGGAGTCTAGAAGGCTTAAGGCGGCTCTTACCATCCAACCATGCGACTCCGACCTTCCCAGTCTTTGCTGCCTTTGAACCGTGCGTACCCGGTGACGAGATCTTGCAGAATGGGGTGCAGTTGATCCTTAGCCCTCATGCGCAACTTGAGGGCGTCCATGAAGGTTATGAAACTCTGCAAATTGAGTATAAATTAGCCATAGGACATGCACTTGTGTTGATTGATCATTCGCACCTGCGTCGTTTCCGCCACCCATTTACCAGTCTCTGGTCCAGCCTCGCTCGAGTGTTCCACGGTCGCTGGAACACCGACCTTCAACCTATGCAGCGCCCAAGGATTATCCATCTATTCAGGCAGCACAAACATCATCAGCATGAATCCGTGTTTGATCGCTAAGTGTCAGACACGCAACGCACCCGGTATCGGGACATGAATTCCTCGATAGACGACACGCCATCCACAAGCTTAAAGATCGTCTTGTATTGCGATAACAGCCTAGTACAAGCTGGGGAATACCTGATTATCAAGATCTAGCATCCACCGACCGGGCAAGATCCACAGAGTGCAGTGTACTTACTCCGCGGCGGTGACAGAATCTCGAACATATGCTCGCTCGAGGTAGTCTAGCGAGACGACGATGCCGAAGAGGGTGGAGAGGAGGTTGTATTTCTCGCGGTCGGCATTTGAGGTGTATAATCGGACTTCTTCGTCTAGGGAGATTGTTGAGGTCATGATGGTCGAGGGAGAGTGTGCATCACATTGCCCGGTGGTGGACATTTGCTGGAGATGACCTCCTCGGAGTGATCAACGTCTTTTGGATCTAGCGTTCATCTCCTTCTGTGACTTCGAATCATCAAACCTTTACCCCTTCATACTGCACCCGCGTCTTGAATACGCTCGCTCACCAAACGCTCTTGTAACCACGCCCAGGTAATAGAGAAAACTCTCAACACACACGAAGATTTGGCCGCGGGAGTGTTTCACAGGCCGAAGAGAAAGTTCTTCTTGCCAAGTCGCTGTCGGCTACTACCCGTGTCCAGCTGCGCGTCTGCAATACGGCGTCGGTATGTGCACACGGCTCGCAAGCTCGCTGACTGTGAAGTTTCTTCCTGTTGTCTGCTGGCACCAGTGGGCGTCGAGTGCTGAGCTATGATTGGGACTATCATCCAACTAAAATCTCACCATGACCTTCCAAAGAATGAGCTAGGTTCTGCCAAACCCGCGGAGGAACCACGTTGAACTCATACTTAGCGCGTAATCCGGCTACCAAGGCTTGGTAGAAAGCTCGTCTAATTCAAGTTGAACACCCGGGGGTCCCCCATTCGCTCCTCGCCCGAGTTACGTGCGCGCTACTCCCATCATCTCACCGGATTCCTACACTAATGTATTTGTGGCTATAGAAGATGCTGTTACCATCGAGATCTCTCTGTGGAAGCCTAATTAGAATTCAGAAGCAACGCTGGTTACTCGACGCTAGCCCATGTTGCCCTTGCCGTTGTTATTAGCCGTGGCTGGTTCTGTCTGACGTTCACCCCCCGTGACATCCTTCATTTCCCCTCTTCTTCGACTCGGAGCTTGGGCATCACACACGACGAGCGTTTTCATCTCGCGCTCGGCTCTTTATAAGGGCCTTCGACATAGAATCCGACCCTCGACCAGGAATCCCTCCACACTCGTTCCGAAGTTGACTGCGCATGTCCGATGTCATGAGTATGGCGCTCTACGCGCGCGCAGAGCTGGAGCACATCGATAACCAAGCGTTCTACAACAACCATCTGGGTCCCTTCTTATGCGGTCTTTCCTTCCAGACCTTCATGATGGGTGTTCTCAGTACGTCCACGTCAATCCTCTCTCTCTCCTCAGTGGTACTGATCCGCCTGACAGCTCTACAAACTTGGAACTACTTCGAGGTACGTACAACATGTTCCTACCCAAGCAGCTGCAATACTGACCTAGGATTAAACGCGACAGTACTTCTCTCATGACGCGCCTGTGTATCGGGCGCTGGCTACGGTTATGTTCGTCACGGGCGCCATCCAATGCGGCACAGACTTTGCGCTTCTGTACGATAGTTTCATCTACGGCTTTGGAGATATCCAGCACTGGAACCATGTACGTTTAAGTTTCCTAGGCCTCTCTTGTTGCTGACTGACGGTCGACTCTGTCTCTGTCTTCCGCAGTTCACTTGGTTATTCTAGTAAGGACTCATCTCCAACCCGCCCGTCGCTCCTCTTGTTCATCCATCACATTGGCATGGCACAGTTACGAACCAGGCTTCACTGCACTCATCGCTGCCATCGCCCAAGCGTTCTTTCTCTATCGCTGCTACAAGTTCACCAGACTCAAATGGGTTCTCGTCCTCGGCATCCTGGGCATGCTCCTCGCTTTCGCCGCCGGTTGTGCAGTAACCGATGCGCTCAGCAAGACGGATAGATTCACGTACGTCGTGTGGTAGAGTCTATGTTGAGTCCGCTGATGGTGGTGGTGGGTTTCAGGCAGACTTTCCAGGCGGTACCGTTAGGCGGGATATGGCTCGGCTCGTACGTCCACAACCGCTGTGCTTATATTGGAGGCCTGGACCTAACGTGATTACACAGTACCGCTGTTACTGACCTGTTGATATCCGGAACATTGGTGAGCCTACCCACGCTTCGTGTCACAAAGCCAGATTTCCTGAATTCGTCGCCAGATATGGAGTCTCAAGTCCGTTCAGACTGATTTCAAGTCGTGAGTTGTTCTTCGTCAAAGGTTTTCTGAGAGACCTATCTAATATTTCCTGATCTCCAGAACTGTGCGTCTCGTTCTTTGAGAGGAGAGCGAAGTTTAGATCTGACCAAATGGTACTTCTTCTGTGCAGAAACGGGTATGTCTGCCTATCCTCCTGACCTTCTATCCCACATGATACTGATTCTTGGGTACAGCTCGTCAGTAGGATCGTCCACCTCTCCTTCGAAACCGCCGCCCTCACTACACTCGTTGCTTTTGGGAACTTAGTCGCGTCGTTCTATGCAGAGCAGAACACCGCCCATCTCCTGTGTAAGAGCTTCATGAAGCCCGTCCTCATCGAACCTACCTAAGACTTGGAACTTCTCCACAGTTCAATTCGTGATGGGCAAGATGTACAGTCACTCGGTTATGGTGACGCTCCTCGCTCGCAAGGTGCCCTTAACCTTCTTCGCTTGAACTCATTCGTGCATCGTAGCTGACTCGGTACACAGCGCCTGGCTCGCACCGCGGACAATACGAGTATTAAGCTGGACCACATCAGTACCAATGGTGGTACCATTAGTGGGGCGACGGACTCGGCTGTGAGCGGCAATTTGGTGAGTCTGCAACTGGCTACACTATCGAGTTGGCTCGGTCTTGTGCTCATAGACGACAGAACTTCAACCATCCCTCCAACCGAGGAACGGTCACCGTCAGCAAGGCACGTCCAAGTTTTCATGACTGACTGCGTACGAATCTAAGGCTGACCCCGTACCCTCTTCCTTGCCCTCGTTTCGATCGCTTCGCTCAAACAGTCGCAGATGAGCACCGAAGAATCCAGAGATCTAGATAATCGGCCTTACAATAGGCCAAGGTCACGGTATCGAGATCCCGAGTCAGGATACGGGAATCCAGAATACCATACAAAACCGCCATCGCCAACAGCAGAAGTGGCGAGGCATCGGCAGTCGCTGCAGTAGTAGGTATCCTGCCGCACGGGTGTTGACCTGCCGTACGGGTGTTTGTGGATGCTTCCTGTCCCGCCTGCTCTAATAAATATTACATACCCAAATCTTCTTCGCTTTCCTGATTCTCGTTCGTTCGTTCTCCAGCTTTGCTTACTTGCTCTCGCCATGTAGGACTACACTACTACCACGTAAAGGCCTCGGACTTGGACTTCGATTTGATTCACTGACACTTTACGCTTTACTAATGTACTTGCTTTGTCTCTCAAGTTCCTCTTCAGGTGACAGGTGCAGCTATGACTCGCTGCTCTGCACTGGGCGGGAGCTAGCTGTGCGCTTTCTTCGTTGCAATGCACCAATGGAGCCACAGGACGCAAGTATGCACGTCGGTGACAACAACTCACCAGGCACGATTACGTCGCCGGTGTCGATGTCGACGACGGTGAGGCGCCGAGTCTGTATGGGAGTCATCGAGAACATCTCGACGCCGGCAACTTAGGGCTGGCGTGGCGAGCTGTCAGATTCTATAATGTGGGTCTCCTGTTTCATCGAGAACTAGGAGAAATTAGCCCAGGGCAGATCGCGTGGCGTTACATAGGCAGCTGGAAGCTCTGAACGATGATATTCTCATCCCACAACCTCTTCATACACTTCTTTCCGCTCTCAAGCTAGCGACACCTCTCTCCGCCCCAAAAGCTGCATGGACAAATCAACCGGGTGGCGCGCAACTCGCTTGCTCGCTGATGATCCAAGAATTCACCGGGGCACCATCGGCTCAGGGTGCCAAGGGCGCCGAAGAGTAAATTGGGCTTCATGAGTGAAAAACCCAGATTGAATGATGGATGAAATGAAATATAGTCACGATGGTTATTTCCAGGGGTGCCTGACAACTGTGTCGCCTGGGATTGTCCAGTTCTTGAATGTTATGTGTGTGGAACCTAGGCCTTGCTTCTCTTGGTGCAGCCCACCATGTCCTCTCCAACGATGCCAACGATGCCGATGATACCTCCTGGTTTTCGAGAGAAGATGTTTGGGTCAGTTCTCCCGTTGCTATCGCGTGAATCCTGGATGCTGACAGCTGCGTAGCTCGGTCCTCATTGCGACCTGGGTGAACTCATTGATTCTCATGTTCGAGATTATCCAGGCATGTAATATACCCCTTTTTCGCTCTTTGACAAGCTGATTGACCTCACTACGATTGATGTTATTAGTCTTGCAGATACTTTTCGAAGTATGCCAGGAATGACTCGAGATTCACTTCGTGTGTCGTGGGGTATGTGCTACTGCTGGAAGTCGTCAGCATCATACCACAGTACGTCTGCGTCTACTTGGTGAGCTGCTTTCACAAATTCTCAAGTCGACATGTCGATTAACACTGGTGGGCGATAGTTTACGGTAACCTATTGGGGCGAGTGCACATAGCTGTCACGCGCCATGTTTCTCACCTGAGTTCTCTCATCTACAGGCGATTTCCGAGGAGTTCCTGTAAGATCGTCTCCTCGAGCTCGCCAACGCTCCCGTCATTGACATGTCATCCCGCAACCTACAGTTAGCCCAGACATGGTAAGCATAATCTAAAGCGTTCAGTGTTGACTTGGTTGTTAACCGGGACTTTCCATCCATCTCCAGGCCTTTCGCGAGTGAGTGCGTCTACGGAATCTATCGAACCTAGCCTCACAACGCGCGCATTTCTTCAGCTGTGGTTTTCTGCTCGGGAATGGTTGCCATCAGCGTACAAACGTACCTAATTCGGCGATACTATACTTTGTGGGCGTCCACCTCCCCCACTTTCGAATTGCTTCATCGCTAATCATCGGTATGACAGATCCAAGAACTGGGTCGTTTCCATCGTGCTTCTGCTCATAACGCTCACTGCGGTATGTTCCTTGCTCTTCCTGTCGCACAGCTGCCTCATAACACTGTGCGTTAGTTCGTCGGCGCAATGTATGATTTTGGCATCATCGTCAACAGCGGTGTTACCCAAGGTCTAATGCAAAGCGCGTTCGGTGTGCCCACTACCATCTGGATGGTGACCACCGCGGTAGCAGACTGGTGCGTCGCCATCGCACTGGTGTACCAGCTGCAACGCATGAAAAACGCCTTCAAGAACACCAAGAGGTCGGCTCAGTCTTGTCGTCACAGTGCCGCTCTCAAGCTGATAACACACCCATGCAGGTTAATCCGAAGGCTATCTATCAACGCCATCCAGAGTGGTTCCTTGTCGTCAGTCGTAGCGACTCTCCTTATCATGTTCTTCTTCATCGAAGATTCCAACAGTGAGTGCAGTCATCAGCTCGTTTCAGGACATGCTTCTGGACACTCCCTCTCCCCATTCTTACAGTCATCACCGCGCTCTGCTTCGTACTATCGCGGACGTACTCCCTAACGCTGCTCTTCAACGTCAACTATCGTAGATCAGCCACTGCAACTCCCGACAACTCCACCGAGCTCTCAACGACCAACCGCGCCCAATTCACATCCGTCTTGCTCGAGCCAAACAGCAGCGTCCTCACACCCTCCATAAACTCCTGCCAATCCACTTCCCCTTGGGACTCCCAGTCATGCGGCGCTCCAGATCGAGATCGTGGTGGCAGTTCACGCCAGGAGGTCTAACGAACGACGCCAAATGTACCGTTCCTCTCCTTCCTTGCTCGCTCTGATCTCCGATTCCCATTCTCCATTCTCCATCTCCATACCTTAGACCATCTCTCAACGTCATCCCGCTTCCGTGCTACCACATCCATCCATCCATCCATGTATTTGCAATCGCTTTCTTGTTGTGCATCATTCCATTCCATTCCTCTTCCGCATCATCTTTGTCGTTGTCTCGCCTTGGGGTCAAGTGGACCAGATCCGTTCATAAAATGCACATACATACCATACTCGGACACCGTGACTGGGGAGGGGAAGCATGTTTCAAGATATCATATACAAACATGTCATAAGTACAATCTCCACGATAAACATTGTACAACTTCGTAGCAGCAGACCAGGTCTCTCTAGACGTGTTCACGACAATTCAGAAGCGGATACCTGCATCCAGTCGATGGGCAGCAGGCCCAACATCCCCCCAAGGACCGGAACCTTGTAGCGTCCAGCATGGAGACCCTCAACTTGAAGTCGAACATCCGCACCCAATCGCTAAGCAGCAGGCCCAACCCTCCCCCCAAGCACAGGAACCACCCCTCTCGCCTCAACCTCCCCAAACAACACCCTCGCAGCAGCCTCTAGCCCCTCAACCGTATACTCGAAGCTCGCAACATACGCTACGTCCTCCACCCCATCGCCAGAAGCCCCGAGAAGATCATAAGGCGCACAGCTCGCTAGCACCACGACCTTCTTCCCCTTCCCCTTGCCCAGGATGCGCTTGAGGTACTCGATTTGCCACGGCGCTCTATCTGCGTTCCTTGTAATGAAGATGATAGAGTCGGCGGCGTCCAGAACGGCAGACGAAGGAGGCTCAGAGTCGGTAGGCGAGTAGACGACGTGTTGCATCTCAGTCGTGCGCCGCGCGATGCACCGTGCGAAGGAGGCGAAATGCGCGCCTGCAGTGTTACGGATCTGGCCCTCTTTCGTGGTGAGCACCTCGTCGGCGTCTTGGTCGACTGCGGCGTTGACGCTTTGGTTGATCGGTGTGAGCAAGACCACGGAGCCTATGCCTGAGAGGGGGAGGTATCGATTTGGATCTTGGATGAGTGCGACACTGCGATTATACACGTCTTCGCTGAGGACCGCGTGGTCCTTTTTCAGGGCGGCAAAGGCGGCAAAGGCTGCTGTATCGAAGGGGGTGTTGAGCACCGCATCCCACGACCCAGCATACGTCTCCTTCAACACCTTAACGCGCCTCCCGCTCTCTTCCAGCTCCAATTCTCCTGCCTCCACTGCTTTGTAGGCGAGCTCCACCGCCCCCCTCTGCCTCTCCATGGTATGACAAACCATCGCAATATCCGCCCCCGCCAGCAGACTCATCACCGCACCCATATATCTCCGCCACCGCTTCCATCTCCAAACAATCCGTAACCACCACCCCTTTAAACCCCAGTTCACCCCTTAATAGATCGTGTGAGATCATGCGGGATAGGGAGCAGGGGGTGTTGGAGCCTGTTATATTGGGAAGCGCCATGTGTCCTGTCATAATCGTAGCAATCTGACCGGTGATGAGGGCGCGGAATGGGACGAGCTCGACACGCGTTAAAGCGGCTTTGTCCTTGAGGATAAGAGGGAGAGAGAGATGTGAATCGACGTGGGTATCGCCGTGTCCGGGGAAGTGCTTCGCGGAGGCTGCGATGAGGTTCTCTTCGAGGCCGAGTTGGACGGCGCGAACGTAGGGGGTGATTTCGAGGGGGTCTGGGGTGGTACGGTGTGATTAGTCTCTTGGTGGATGAGGAGAGAGAGAGAGACGGGGGCGTACTGTCTCCGAAGGAACGAACGCCTGGGAGTAGATTAAGATTTGGTCAGAGGAGGTAGAGGGAGTGAAGGGTGCTTACTTACCGATTACGGGGTTCTTGGGCTCAGAGTTCACGTCAGCGTCTGGAGAGTATGTCCAGTTTATACCGACGGCTTTCAACTCTTTCGCCGTCGCTGCGGTGACCTGTTCTGCCAACTCGGGAGAGCCAGCGGATGCTAGTGCCATAGCTCCGGGGCTACAGAATAGAGTAGCTCTCCGTCAGACGCGATATTCGTTGTGTGTACGTGAGTGTGCGACGTACAATTGGGTTCCTACTGACGGGGAGCTGAATGCTGAGACCAAACCTGCGAATCGGCGGTTAAAGATGTAGGTCAAAGCGCCGGCATCGAGAGGGTACTCACCATTCTCCTGGTCGATCCCAATCATGAGAGGTCGAGCATGACCAGACTCTTTCGCCAGAGCTTGAAGCTCATGGATGAGTCGATGGACCTGCGCAGGGTCTGGCGAAGTGTAGTCGCGATTAATCAGCCAGAGGTAAGATTGCAGGATGCGTATTCGCACACACCTCGAATGTTCCTCTTGAACAGGATAACACTGCCAACGAAGTAGTCCCTAATCAACACCTTTATATCCTCACTCGGTTCATAACCATGGAATCCAAAGACAAAGTGCTGCCCAGTGATCAGCAGCAGCTCAGACTCGCCCAGATGAAGGGAAATTCAACATACCTGTCCAATCTCGCGCTTTAGCTGGTCGGTAAGAGCTGGCATGATGAGTTTAGGAAGGAAGGTGGTCTTCAGGTGGCAGTCCCCATTGGCGTCTGAACATCATCGGCAAACCCCACCCAGCTAGCTCGAGGATGGCCTTGTGACATGAATGGAAGTCAAATAAGACAGTTGAACCCGGTCCGATCTGGCGAGGAGGAAGGTTTGTGTCGTGGGTAAAGTAGCAGTCGCGGTACTGTGTATTAGTGTAAGTGTTGAGTGCAAAAGAAGAATATCATCATAAAGCTCGAGATGCAACGACGAAGAACTAGCAGGCTGACCGGCACAACGTCGGGGAAAGTGCAAACCCGGCCATGTGGAACTTGGTTTTGGCCAGAGTCAGCCGGGTGATTCCCTCTTCGAATATGCACAAATCGACCACCGGTATGTCAAAAAAAAGAAATGATTGTACAAAGGTACAACCCAATGGATACAACCCCCAGGTGCAGACAGCTGACGGTCTCAAACATCGGCTCAGCCCTCAAACCCTCCCGAATCAACTGTGCTAAATGACCCTCCTTCCGATCTCCTAGGCCTCAACCTAGGCCTTTGCAGCTTAGCAGTAGCTATCGCCTCCCCGCCCTCAGCACCCTGCAACCGATCCTGCATATCACTGACACCAGCGCTCCTCTCACTCCACGCCCTAAGTCTCTCCAAATCCTCCCCCTCCCCCAACGACCCCTTCCTCACCCGATGTGCCCAAACACACGTATGTCCCTGCAGCCCGCCCTCCATACCGTTCACATCCACATTGGCCACACCAGGCTTGAGCTCGAGCGGCGCTCGCGGATCGACGTACTCCGGGATCTTATCCGAGTGCTTCAGCCTTCGGCCTTTGGCGATCAGTTCCTCGACTTTCGTAGACCTGCCGAGCCTCTTCGCGCGGTCGGAGAGGTTCTTGGCGATACCGAGGAGAACGTCGTGGTCGTCTTCGCGTTCGCACATCGTGCAGCGCTTGATGGAGGGGCCCGAAGAGGAGTTGAGGAACTTGAAGTAGAGGTGGGAGCGGTAGGCGTAGTGGAGGCAGTCGACATCATCGGCAGTGTAGTTCTCGAACTGACTCGGTCAGATCATCGAAACATATCTACGACGCAGATTGTCGCAGTGGGCTTACCGCTCTCATCGGCTTCAAGGGCGCGACCGCATTCCTCCTGCGGCGCCGTATGAGGTACGAGATCGTACCGGCAATGATGCCAGCGATGGCAATAATAGAGAACGTGAGATACAGGCCGATGACCATCTTGCGTTTGGTTTCTTCGGGGATGTAGATGAGGAGAACCGTAGAGGTGTGTGCGGGTGGGGCGACGAAGCGAAGAAGGCAGTGATCAGCGTTGGTCGATTCGAGGTTGATGATTCTCTCGTTTTCCATAGTTGTTGTTTGAGGGTGGGCTGATCGTTGTTGTTGTTGAAGGGGTGTGGTGGGCTAGGATGTGAGAACGATTCTTGAGAAGGGGATGGTGGTTTGAGGAGAGATTGGCGAGTGATCGAACGCCACACACTCCGCCAACATCACCGTCATGACCGTCGCCAACGGTACTGCCAGAGCTCTTCGTCAAAACTTGAGCAACTCAGCGACGGAAATTAACTTGCTTTCTCAATGTACACCCCGACGTTATGCATGGTCTCCCATAATCTCGCGCTGAGTTGACCACAGCTTTCCTGGCACATCCGAGGCCGAGTTTTGGTGTTTGGTTCCCCCAATTTCCACCGTCAGGTTACACAGACCAATTCGGCGTCTTCGCTTCTTGGGTGCTGCAACCCTGGGTTACTGAGTACGCAACGCAGCAGGACTAGCCTGCTCATCTGGTCGCTATCTGAGCAGCTCGTCCGATATGCGAGCGCTGTGTACTTCCAAACTTTGAGAGGTGGGAAGCAACGTCTGTATCATCTGCAGCGCAACCAGTATCAACTCTAATGCAGGTGTAGGCAGACTTAAAGCGACTCGTATCGGAAGTCTACAGATTTACAGGTCCTCCACCCCACTGACCCCCCGACCCGCCGTTCCCACCGTTGTTACCAATGCCCAAGCCTCCGTTACCCCCATTCCCACCCCCATATCCAGAGCCACCACCATTACCGCCGTTATTCCCGATGCCCAACCCACCATTCCCCCCATTTCCACCGCTCCCGAACCCGCCCAACTGAGAACCCCCACCATTTCCTCCTCCATTACCGATTCCAATCCCACCACCTCCGCCATTCCCCCCCGAACCGCTTCCGCCTCCGTTGAAGATGCCAATTCCACCGTTCCCTCCGGAACCGCCGTTTCCGGAATCATTACCGCCGTTGTTCCCGATTCCGAGACCGCCGTTTCCGCCGCTGCCTAACGTCTTACCGCCGTAGCTTCCTAGCTGAGGCTGCGTTGTGCGATCAACAAGAAGCTCTACAACTCATCGCCGTGGAAGGGGTACTTACAGCAGGTCAAGGTGCAGCGAACGAAGACAGCGCGAGCGCCAGAACGATCATGGAGGAGGGGGCGGTGGTCTTCATCGTGGTTTGGGGTATGTGTGGGGGCTGGTGGGGGCTGGTATAAAGAAGAACTGGTGTGGATATCGAGCTCGATGCTGAAGAATGATTGCAGGATGAGAGTGCTTTTATACTTCTGCTGGCTCTCGGTGTCTTGTAGAGTAGTACGGACTCGCAATGTATTTTTCGCTGTTTACGAGACTGACTGGATCCATTTCACTGCATACACACATACTGCACATTCTTCGGATAGGTTCGAGACCAGTACTGCATTTCGACTTGGATCGCAGTGAGACCAGACTTAGTAAGATGCAGAGATGCGTTGTTGCATCGAGGAGTAAGACAAGCTCCCTACAGGGAACGACAGGGCTGAGAACGACTCGGACGAGTCCTGGAATACCGACGACCGAGAGCTCGAGTACCTCTCTTCCATACTCAGCGAAATCCTGTTAAAGAGTTCCGGACGTCAGTACACCAGTCGCGTCGCTGTTGATACCTTGAAGTCCAGAAGGAAAACGTGCGAATGAACGAGCGTCGACAGACTGACCTTCTACAACTAAGCCGACCGCAACAGGGAGAGATAAAAACATGAATTCGTATATCCTCCCGTACAACATTTGTTCGCGACGGAGCCTATAGCTACACACCGACGCAGAAAGTAAGAAATGAAGGAGAAGGAAGGAAACACAGATGGTCGTACATTGCAGAAAAGCCGACTCGTCCCGGCACGGCATGAATACATGCACAAAAGCCGCGAGCGTGGCACGGTACAGAAGCGCTAATAGATTATAGTTTTAATAGAGCAAAAGAGATGATGATGTTCAGTTGTGTTGTGGTGAAGATGAATGGCTTGCAGATGAGTGAAGGAAGTGTAAAGAATGCTGAGAAGCGAATGCGCTTGGAACATGTGCTTGGAACGGAAACGATGGAGCGAGGTACCACGAGATAGAAAGCGAAGAAAGCAGGAAAACATGATCCATCCATGGCCAGATTAGAGTCGGCTCTCATGCAGGAGGGCGCTGTTAGACCTCCATGCTAGCTTGTTGTGACCGAACGCAGCTTCCATCGCCTCCTTGATAGTTTTCACGAAAACGATGTCGATCTGTTCCTTGATCTCTTTGGAGACGTCGGCGTCGACGTCCTTCTTGTTGGCGTAGGGAAGGATAACTCTCTTGATTTGAGCTCGGTGGGCACCCATCACCTGGAAGCACAGTACATCAGTATGGGCTTCCACATCTCAGTGACAGAGAGTCTGGTACACACCTTCTCCTTGATACCACCAACTGGTGTTACCCGACCTCGCAACGTGATCTCTCCGGTCATGGCAGTGTCCGACGATATGACATGTCCAGTCAAAAGCGAAACTAAAGCACACGTCTACGAGGTAGATTAGATACGCTCAGACTTGTTCAGAAGAAACGGACGAACCATAGCAACACCAGCACTAGGTCCATCCTTCTTCACTGCGCCCGAAGGAAGGTGAAGATGAATGTCCACAGGATGCGGGTTCTTCAACGGATCGAAATTTCGGTTATGAGTCAGACAGAGCTCGTATGCGTGAGTCTTGACCCAGGTCAGTGCAAGGTCCGCACTCTCCTTGATGACCTGCAAAGCAACAACTTCAGAATAAAAGCGAATAAGCTAGGCAAAGATTCACGTACCTCGCCCAGGCTTCCAGTAAGCTTGATATGTCCCGAACCAGGACCAGACATCGTCTCCACAGGCATGACACCGCCCTCCCCATCCCCAGAAACAACAAGACCATAAACAAGCCCCCGTCGCTCGTCTCTGTCCCGCTCGTCCGGGTCCCATCGTGGATGACCCAGTATCGGCTCGATATCACGAGCTTCCACCACCTTGTTGAACTCATTCAGCAACACGGTGTTCGAACCGGCAAAGTTCTCGCTGTCCTTGTCATGGTCGACTTCCCCGCTATGCGAGTCAAGCCATTCTGCCCACTCGACGGCCTTAGTGCGGACGACGGCACCGATAGATCGGTCGAGGTTTCGAACTCCGGCTTCCCGAGTGTACATGGTAGCGATGGACTTCATGGCGTCCTCTGTGATCTCGATGTGATCGGGGTCCAGTCCGTTCATGGCAAGCTGCTTGGGCAGCAAGAACCGCCGGGCGATGTGTGTCTTCTCGTCGTACGTGTAACCTATGAGCACCGAAATCAGTATGATGTGAAAGCAAGATCACAAACTAAATCGCCTACCGCTTAGCTGAACGACTTCACAGCGATCCATCAACGGAGCCGACATGGTCTCCAGAGAGTTCGCCGTGCAGATAAATAGGACTTGACTCAAGTCGATCGGCACGTTGAGGTAATGGTCCTATAGTAAGCTTCATCAGCTTTGCAGCAGCGCGTAGAATGCATTGAACTCACATTGAAACTGTGATTCTGTTCTGGGTCCAATACCTCGAGCAAAGCAGCGCCTGGGTCGCCATGGAAGTTGCTAAGTCCAAGTTTATCGATCTCATCCCTGTGAACCAAGTCAGTATTCTTAACTGAGCCAGCTGGAAAAAGAGTGCTTACAATAAGATGACAGGATCGATAGTGCCAGTCTTCCTCAGAGCCTGCACAATCAGTCCTGGACCGGAGGCGACATAAGTTCGCCTGTGACCTCTGATCTCAGCTTCGTCTCGAACACCACCTGAGCGCATGTCGGTTGAGTTCCAACATATCAAAGAGGCTGAGGCAATTGTGCGTACCGAGTGATATCCTGTGGAATGGCCGGTTCAAAGCCTTGGCGATACTCTGGCCCAATGACGTCTTCCCTGTGCCCGGGGGGCCGACGAATCTGCAAAGTGTTGGATTCGAGTTACGGACGGGAAGGGGTGAACGTACAATAGTATAGGCCCTTTGACCTTGGTCGGTTTCTTTACCACTGGAAGCGGCTTCTTCTCTTCTCCGACTGCCTGGATGTCCTTTTCCCGCTCCCATTGCTCGTACAAGCCCAACTCCCTCAGTCGGACGACAGCGAGGTACTCGATGAGCCTCTTCTTCACTTTCTCGAGACCGAAGTGGTCGGCGTCTAATTGGGCCCTGGCGTCGGTAAGGAAAGACTTGTCGGTGCGTTTTGGCGCAACGGATGACTGAGCCTCAGTAGGCCACGGAATCGAGGTGAGCCATTCCAACTGCAACGGGAAGTCAGCACAGTGTAAGAACGACAAGCATCACAGATGGGACTCACGTATCCTCTGACAACGCCATTTTCTGCACTGCCCGTCGGTATCCTCTTCATTCGCCTCCACTCTCTGATGGCCATCTTCCGCTCATCACTGCCCTTCCGCATACGCTCTATTCCCTGCTTGAGTTGCGCAAGCTCGTCTTCCTCCCCGCCCTCTTCGTCATCCAAATCCGACGCCGGTTTGGAGTTGGCGCCGATGGTAGCTGGGGTGAATTTCAAATTAATCACATGCCCCTCTGGTAAACGGCACACCGGACGTACTCTCGGGTCCAGTTGGTGAATTAAGGGTAGCCAACTCCTTCTGGATGAGGTATAGCTGCTGGCGCAGATAAGCCTCTCGCTGCTGCTTGTTACCCATTTCATCCTGGGATAACGAGGAGAGCTTGAGGAAGAACGTCGTAGCCAGTTGCAGTCTCTCCGGAACAGAGACCGCAGTGAGCAGAGCTAGCAGCAAAAGACAGCGTCAGAGTCGAATATATCAGAGGAGACGAGCGGCATTAGTGCTAACCCATCTTGTCGTCGAATTCGCCGCGGATACTAGCGACCAAGACGTCGCACATCCACCCTGCGCGCTCGCCGGGTAATTCTTCGATCAGCTGAGCTAGCTTGGAGTAGGCTACCCTCTTCGGCGCTACGCCCAATTTGTCGAGGAGCGCCAACGCTGCGCGCTTGAAGCCATTGAGTGTATCCTGATCCACATCCAGGTCGAGGTCTTCCAGAATCTCGGCTTCGACGGAGCTTTGGTTTGGTGTCGGCGGGCTGGTGAGACGGATTCTCGTCTCTCCGACGAGAGAAATAACGTAGGGTTGGTTAAAGGTCCTACTGTGAAGCGGCTGCTTCACGAGACGGCTGATGCGAGCGGCGGATCCATGCTGGCATAGCTTCGAGTTGTTCGAAGTGTGTGTTGTGGGTACAGCCGCTACGAGCGGCGAAGCGGTGGAGTTCTGCGGGTCAATGAGTCTGAATATGGACTCTGCGACGCCTTGTGAAACGGAGAAGGTGACTCTTGCAGAAGGGAACAGAACGAAGGGGTGCGGGAGTTGGAGGAGAGGGAGGACTATGGGTTTCGTGATCGACATGGCCGTTGCAGACGAGTCGCAGACGTGATGAGTGCAGTGTCACGCGGGGCAGCAACTCACAACTTGCCGCGCGCGGCCTCGGATCCAGTCTGGTGGCGGACGTGAGTTAAGCGTGGCACCCCCATTCAACCCTCTGACGGTCGATCACCCGGCGCCGAACTCGTTCCACCAGTCCATGAGTCCAATGAGAAAAATTGGAAGAGAGCCAATCGCCGTCTCCACTACGTCTGATGATTCTCCAAGGCAACGTGTAGAGGCCTGTGCGCAGGCGAAGGAAGTACCATGGTCTAGATTCCGAGAACGCTTGAAGAACTCAGCATCGCCCCAGATGATCACACCGAAAGGAGCAAGCCTGACAGGATCCAGCTAGCCCGGCATCAATGAACACTTCACCGAGAGACGCTGAACCCTCAATAGAATCCAGCAGGAAGCACGACGATGGCTTTGTCTAAGGAACGTAAAGCTAACTCAAATCTCAACGTTCAGAGGGAAATCGCTGGCCCAGAGCGTGTGTGTTTGTTGACATTATCATGTAATATTCTTGGTGCGTATCTGCTAGATAAGCGAGCAAGAGAGCTGGAACCATGTAAGCCATGAGGGAAGATACCAGGAAGTCTCGACACTTACAGTACACGCAGACAGAAAATTCTGAATGGAAGACCAGAAGCATCCGAGATCTGCGCTCGCCAATCCACCACCACCATCATCGCCAGGTCCTTAGCGGACGTCTTGCTGGTGACCGACGCCGAACCTGCTTTCTTTGCCGAGAGGGCGAGCCAGGCTTACTGGCCATGGATAACGATCGGCCTCCCAAGCTGGTTTCCGTTGAATCTGGGGGAGTGGTCATTCTCGTATTGTCATCCTGACCCACAAGTGGAGCGGACGGGAAGCACCAATCAAGTTCACCGAGCGTCAGACCAGGAGGTGACAATTAATGGCTCGTGTGGTCAGAATTCCGACCACCGGACTTACGTGCTCAGCGCTCGGGCTGCAACGCCGATGGTCACCCTGTTCTCGTCACCAACTACCAATCCATCCCATGCAACGGCCAAAGGAGATGCTGCCGAATCGAGATTAATCACATAAACATCTAGCACTTGACAGACGTGTCGCGGAGGAGTAGCTGTAGAAAGTCGAGACGATAGCGCTGTGATAACGAAGGCGTCAACCTCGGGCAAGCAATTCTTGCGATCCAATCTAGACGCGTGCGTAGGAAGGCATGGAAGGTTGCAATCAGTCGCTAGGACCCGAGGTTTGTGCCGCCGCATGTAGAATAGACTAAGAGGGCTCAACGCGACTTGTGACGACCATGATATACATAGGCCCCAAAAGCGTGTCGTTCTTGCAGCGCACCCTACTGTAAGTGTAAGTGGAAGAAAGCCTTGACGACATCGATGTTACGGATTTCAAGGACTCGTTTAGAGTTGTCCGGGTGTGCTGCAGGCCATGGCTGATGCTGGCGAGTTGGTATCAGCCTGGATGTCTTGGTAATTTCCAGTGACTTATTGCCTGCGATTGAGGATCATGGATGTGAAAGCTACTTGGATTGTGGTGGTCGAGAGCAAAGTCGACTGAAGCAAGCTGTTGCACTCTACCGACATTTCGCCGTGGCGAGCCATGGTCGTGTGAGCACCTTCTCTCGCAGAGTCATTATAAGCGCCCAAGCACGGTTTGTCTCCAACTCCCACGACGACGATGAGGTCACACTCCCTCCCCTACGTCCTAGCAATCTGCTCTCAATGGGCCCGAGCTTCCCAGATCGTATTCGACTCTTCTGCTTCTGTAAACAACGTACCGGAGGTCGAAAACCACGGGACACTCTGGAATTATCAACCCCTGCCCAACGCGACTGTTGACCAAGTCAGGGTACTCGCTGAGGTCAGTTGCATACATACCCGGCTATGATATGTGCGCGAGGTTGAAGCAATGGCTGACATGCGTATGTATTTCAGGACCTAGATTTGGACATATGGCACCAAGCAGCCAACACCATCCAGATCTACGCACCGCCATACACCACACTTCCCTCCTCGCTCCTATCCCAACTCGCCATTCCCACGACATGGAGCAAAGTCTTCACTCAACCCCAACTGGGCCAGCCCCTCCTCGGCGCGTCGGAAAATTGGAATCTCAGTTCCCTCACCAACACGACCTTCCACCTCACCTACCACCCTCTCCACGAAGTCGACCAATTTCTCAGAGACCTCGTCAAGCTCCACCCTCGCCGCTCCAAGCTGCTCAATATTGGACATAGCGCGAATGGGAGGGAGATGAGGGGGATTAAGATTGCGAAGGATGATGAGGTGGAGAGGCCTGCGATTGTGATTATGGGGGCTCAGCACGCGAGAGAGGTTTGTTTCGTTTATTCATTTGCTTCCGTGTGACTGGCTTGCTCATGAGAGGTTACAGTGGATCGCCTCTGCGTCTTCCCTGTTCATAGCGCACGCTCTCCTCTCCTCGTCTGACGAAGCATACTCCTTGTCTGAACTTCTGGACCGCTTTGTACGTTCCTCCACAACGGTGCCATGGAGAAAATCCTTGATGCTGAGATTCCATACCAGGAATATCATATTATACCCCTCCCCAACCCAGACGGGTACGTCCACACCTGGAACAAGGACCGATTCTGGTACAAAAACAGGCAGGTCGTCGAGCCGAAGGCCAAGTGCGTCGGGCTAGACATGAACAGGTCTGTCTCCTCCCTCCCTCTTAACCACCCATTGCCTCTCCTTACCTCCACGCACAGGAACTGGGGCTACAAATGGAAACCCCACGCGCGCGACCAGGACCCCGGCTTTTCGCTGCTGGGACACCGCCGCCCCGTCGACCCCTGCTCGCACTGGTACCCCGGCAGTCGCCCCTTCGAGGCGCCAGAAACGAACAATATCGCTAATTATGTCGCGACGCTGCCTGATGCGAGGGGATTCTTGGATTTGAGGAGTTATGGGCAGATTAGTGGGTTTCCCTCTTTCTCTCGCCTACCCTTCTCGCTCTCGCCTACTCTGAGGCTCTCTCTCCCTGCAATCGTTCCATGCTGACGTCAAACCACGCGCATAGTCTCCGCACCGTATTCGTACACCTGCAAACGTATCGACAAAGACGCAGAAGACCAGCTTGAGGCGGCGCTCGGTGCGGCAAGTGCCATTTACCACACACACGGCGTGCACTTCCAGGTGAGTACAGTACGTTTCGCTCTTCCACTTGACCTAGGCTGAATCAATATCGCAATACAGGCTGGTCGGCTGTGCGAAACCCTGTACACGTTCGTCTCTCTTTCCCCTCTAACCTCTCGAAGCACCATCGTCTGACTCCGGGGTGTGCACAGCGCCCCAGGGAACGTCCTCGATTGGATGTACCAGCGGGAAGGTATCAAGTACTCGTTCGCCGTGCATCTGCGTGATACCGGAACCGTACGTCGCTCACCTATCTGCGTATTATGTAGAAGGAAAGTTCATTGACGTTCGCTCGATAGTACGGCTTCACGCTTCCCTCCGAGTGGATCAGGCCGGTGGGAGAGGAGACGGGCGTGATGTTGGGCTATTTGACGAAGTTCATTTTGGCGAATAAGAAGTAGACGTTTACTGTAAGTATCAGCTGTATGCGTATGCGTTCTCGTTGGTGAAAAGACATTGGTTTTGTATGCATACCCAATTTTTTTGTACTAAGTACCATACTTGCTCAGAACAACGTGGACATTGATTTGCGCACTGCACTGCGCTGTCTGCGCTGTCTGGATCAGAGCTTTGGGGGATGTTGAAGTTACCAGGTACTCAGCTTCGAAAAAGTCGAGGATCGCGATGAGCGGGGTAGTTCTTGACGGGTGGATCTACGCAACGTTCTCCCCTGGATGATGCCGCAGATGCGGTTCCTGTAGGGAATGAATTGGTTGTCGCCATGGCCCGTCTGTCGTCGATGTGCGCACTCAGCATCCGAATCCCGGATGCTAACGATCCACAGGTTAGTGGGACGCGCGGTTCTGCTGCAGCTGATTCTCGTACCTCATCCGTCAAAGCAGCTTTCGTTATGTAGGTGAACACATGTCTCAGGCAGTACTCCCAAATAACCTCTTAACCTCTCAGCGCCATGATTGTGGCTGAAGAGATGAGATGATGTCTGTGCCGTGCTTTCCGACGTCCATGTGTGCGCTATTGATACCGTCTGGTGCGGGGGAGACTCGTGAACAATTCGTGAACCTAGGTTGAGGAGAGTCAGGGGGAGTATATATGGGGAGCATCGGTCCACGACGTCCCGTTGTTGCACCTTTGCCCGTGTAGCTACTGCCGATACCTCGCTCTCCTCACCAGAAACCCTTTCCACTCTACACCATGATCGCCACCTTGCTCCTCCTCGCCTCGGTCGCCGCGCCTGCTCTGGCTTCCGGCCTTCCACCCTCGCCCAAGGTGCGAGTCCCGTCGGTCAACGTCCCCGCCTGTCCCAAGAAGGCCACGGTGTCGTACAACAAGTCCGTCCCCGACAAGCAGCCCTTCCCCAACACCCTCGTCGACCTCTGCTACGACAACACTGCCATCCAGCTCACCTTCACCGCCCAGGAGGAAACCGAGTTCTACTTCGACCCTGCCCACACCACCAACGACCCTCTGTGGGCGTACAACGTCATGGAGGCGTTCATCTCCCTCGGCACGAACGACCCCAAGCACTACCTCGAGTTCGAGGTCAGCCCGAACAACGCGACGTTCAACGCGTTCATCTACAACCCCTCGAAAGTCCGTGCGCCCGACGCACCGATGGATACGTTCTGGATCCAGACTCCCATCGTGCATGGCATGACGGCGGAGACGACGATCAACAAGGAGAAGCAGCTGTGGGTGTCCAAGGCGCGCATCCCCCTTGGGTTGTTTAACGTCGATGATGGGAAGGCGAAGGGGACACAGTGGAGGATGAACTTCTTCCGTACTATTACGTCGCCGGAGACATTCCCTGCTCAGGAGCTCGGCGCTTGGAGCACCCCCGACGAGGCTAGCTTCCACAAGACGCCGTTCTTCGGGAACGTGAAGTTCGTTTAGGCTCGGTCAGGCGAGGAGGTGTCAGAGCAAGTTGGGGGAAGGGGTTCGGCGTCGAGTTGAAGTTCTGTGGATTCTGAGCGTGTCCCAGTTCCGCGTGCATGTGCATTCTGTACCTGTTCTTCACCGGTCCTCCGCTCGTTCTAGTTTCCGGAATTTACCAGCCCAGTCTTCCAATAACGTATAAATACTTTCTTGGTGAATCCATGTGCCCAGTAATTTTAAGATATTGACCATTGCCTGAGCAGATCCCTGAAGCTTGAAGCTTGAGTAGTAGCTTCAGGACTTGTATAACTGAATAGTGTAGTCTCGTTGGTGTACCGCATCTCATCGTGGAGGTGAAAGTAAGTACTTGAATCAATGACCAAGTTTCAGCCATTCCCTCGAAAGGCACTGCCCGTCGTCATGTTGCGGCTGAGGCTGGGCTGACGATACTGTAGCGTTCAACATCCACTGGTGTGAGATCTGCTTCGGAAAGGCTGCCATAGTGTTCACGGCTCCTTAAGCTTGTCGACGCGAGCGGCGAGCGCCACCATCAACTAGTCTTCCACTAGCTTCCACCTCACCATGATCGTACGAATGCTATGCGAATGAGATTCCCACTTCCCCACTCGAGACGGCTTCCCGCCATTATACAGCTGCTTAAACACGATGGGAGGTGTGATGCTTTGATGATTGACGCGCTTTCGCTTCTGGGCCCCTTCCACGACACCGGACACTGGACCACCCGAGCCTCTAGATCTGACCACATAACCTTCAACACTGGAGAGCATCGCAACGGCCTCTCAGCTGCTGGCCTACAATGCGCACGCGCAAATGAGACCCGTAGACTCGTCTTCCTCTGAGACTCCCAGGAGCCCTACCACTAATGGCGTGCAGCAGCCTAATCTTTCGTTGGGAGCAGTTGGGATCGAGGTTCAAGCGGATGACGCTAGCTTTGGTGAGAGGATTGCGAGCTCCCTCTGTTCTGGTTCTGACGGAGATACTCCAGATGTAGGCGGTCATGCCTTTTCGTATAATAATAATGCTCTCGCCGTGACGAATAACTTCTTCGGTACGTGTGGTCTGAATCTCTGGTCCTCGGTCTCTCGCTGATACACCACAGGTCAATCCTCCGCAAACAATGCACAAGTCCGCGATTTTGCAGCTCGAAGCTTGCGTGCCGCATCTGCTAGCCACGATCTCGCCTATAGCAACGCTCTGGCACAACGAACACCTGACACTGGCCAATGGTTTCTCGAACTACAAGAATTTGCTCGATGGAAGTCTGGGGATCTACAACTTCTTGAATGCATTGGGACGCGTAAGTATTATCAACTCACTGGAAAGAGCTACCTCTTACCTCTCGGTTACAGCTGGGGCTGGCAAGACGGTTATGAGGTACGCGTCCATATGCTGTTCAACGCAGAGGGTCGTCCACTGATGAACCAACAGCTCTATCACCATAGAGCACCTACGAAAGTCGCGCTCAGAAGCCTTCGTCCTCTACTTATATCACCAAACAAGAGTTCCACACTCTCAGACGCTACATACGTGTGCTCTTGCTCTTCTCTGCCAGGCTCTCGAGAAGGGCTCTGAGTTGATCCTACCCACAGAGCTACTCAGGACGTTCGCCCTCCAACACGGCTCCGCTGATCGGCTCCCTACCTACGAGCTCCTCCGACCCGACCTGATACAAGCCCTTGCAGGACCAGACACATACATCGTGGTAGACGCACTAGACGAATACAACATCGGGGACGTCGTTGCTCAAACCGAGTTCATTCGAGAATTGGAAACGCTCAACGTGAAAATACTGGTGACCTCTCGTTCTCACGTCCCTTTCAAACAGAAACTCGGAAATTTTGCTTCCTGTAAAATCTCGGCACTTCCAGATAATATCCGTGCTTTCGTCAACTACAGCATGGAAAAGAGTTATCTGGGCGATGTCCTTCGCCGAGGCGATGGCACGCTAGACGAAGTCAGGGAAGCTGCTGTTAACAAAGCCGACGGGATGTACGTGTTCTACGTCGGAATGGTAACTCGTTCCATCCGATTCGCTTCCTTAGCTTTCTGTCCACGAAGCTCCTGCTTACTGCGATGAGGGGATGTCACATCATCAGCGAAGTCAAATCGCGGCTGCAAGAATCGAGCAGCAATCTCAACGGCACTTACGAGCAAATCTTGATTCACATCCGCGCAACGTCACCATGGATCCTACCATTGATCTACTTCATGGTTATCTTCGTGGACCGGACGATAGGGGCAAGAGCGATGTTGCAATATCTGGCCTGTGACTCTTGGCCCGGGGGCTCAGAGCGGATCGAGGACTATATCCGTGGTGCTGATGATGTCCTGGCTTCGTGCCGTGGTCTGGTTGTGCTCGTGGACCAGCAAAACGAAGAGGACCGAGGAGCGCAGCATGCAACTCCCGCTATACCCGATGTCGGCAAAGGATTTCAGTTCTGCCGTGCGTCATCTCTGCCGTTGTCACTACAGACTTCGTTGTGCTGACCTCATCTCTAGATTCGACGGCCCTCGACTACTTGCAAGCACATATTGTACAAGATGCACTCTCGGAGGCACGCCTTGCGCTGGTCCACCGATTTCTGAGTTACGCGCCGAAACTCCTCGCCGGCGTCCCGAAAGAAATGGGTGGCGCCCGGCCGGACGAAGACTCGTACTCCGCTGGAAGGCTTTACCTGCGAAGGTGGTATCCACTGTCGTTCCATCAGGATCTATGGCAACACTGCGCTAAGCAAGTCGAGGAATCGGTGGATCGCGCAGCAGTCGATCCCTACTTCTCTCACCCTACTTCTCTCACCCTTCCTTGATGTGGCTAGCCGTGTGCACGTCCTCGTGGAGAATCTCGCCAGACACGTTATTGGCAAATTATGTCTCCATGGTACTGTCTTCTGCGGGACTTTTGTCTCTGTTAGAGCGACATCTCTCTCAAAACCCGTAAGATTCTCTTCATATCAGAGAAGAGCGCGCTGCTGATGGCCTTTCTCTCCAGGAACATGGATATCAACCAACCAATAGGATCGGAGGACGGTCCAAACAAGATTCTTCCGGTGGATGCAGTAGAAGATCGCTCCCACAGGGACTCACAAATGAGCGCGCCAGTCGCTTGGGCGGACATGAATTCCACAACACCCCTTCACATCGCCGCTTGGAATGGACACGTCAATGTAGTTCTACTACTTTTGAAGAAAGGCGCATTCATAAACTCCAAAGCTAGAAATGGCGTAACCGCTCTCATAGAGGCCACGAAGTCCGCGAAATGCCATATCGCTGCCCTTCTTCTTGAACATGGCGCGGCCGTAGACATGGCTGATGCAAAGGGGCGAACAGCGCTCATCATCGCGAGTGTAAACGGCTACATCGAGCTCGCCACCATGATGCTGTCACACAACGCGGCTGTCAATGCGAAGAACAAGGAGAGCAAGAGGGCAATTGTCAGTGGACAGCACAACACCGTCATCACACCTCCGCAAATTGGACATCTCGTAGATTTGCAGGAAGAAGGCGGCTGGACTGCTATCAAGGCTGCAGCTAGTAACGGCCACTCCGACCTTGTCATGGCACTTATCAGCCACCATGCCTCCGTGGATTTAGCTGACCAGATCGGCTGGACACCTTTGATGTCTGCAAGCTGTAACGGTCATGCACAGGCAGCTATTGGCCTTCTCCGGAATGGAGCATCTGTGGACCTGCAGGAAAAGAACGGACAGACTGCACTCATGCTCGCAGTTAGGAATGGCCACTCCGAAATTATCATGGTCCTCATCGATCACAACGCGACTGTGGATCGAGCAGACCACCAGGGCTGGACACCTTTAATGTCAGCAAGTTATCACGGACATGTCATTGCAACCGCTGTTCTTCTCCAAAACGGGGCATCCGCAAATCTGAAGAACGCGAGTGGCTTTTCAGCTCTCACATTTGCAGTCAGACGTGGTCACTACGACGCCGCTCTCCTCCTTCTGGGACCCCCTGCTTCCCTGCGGTCCGCCCAGAAATTTGGGTGGACTCCTCTCATGCAAGCAAGTCTGGAAGGGAATCTGGGTACCATATCGGAGTTACTGCGCGCAGATGCCTCCAAGTCTGTGAATTCCAAGTCGGATGATGGCTTGACGGCTTTGCTAATAGCGATTAGCTTTGGACGAACAAACACACTCACCACTCTTCTCGAACACGGTGCTGACGTGTCTTCTTCTGATTCATTGGGATGGAAGCCGATGAACTACGCCAGCAGTAATGGGCACATCGACCTCATAGCGCAACTCCTCGCCCATGGGGCAGACCGAAATTCATGGGACAAAGATGGCGACACAACGGTGGCGCATGCCGCTGCTGGTGGCCATCATGCCACTGTATCATACCTACTGGACAGAGGTGCCAGTATAGATCCTGTGGGAGAGTATGGATTCACACCACTCATGGTTGCCTCCGCTAGAGGCCACGTAGCAGCTGTTTCGACCTTGCTCAACAGAGGGGCTGAGTGCACCATCAGGGACAATCGCGGTCGCACAGCACTGATGATAGCTGAAGAAAACGGTCATGAAGCAACAGTGTTGATCTTGCGAAAATGGACGGACAACGTGGCGTCCAAGAATTGCTTCCTCGAGCATACTAACGTCCACGACGATGAAGATCTGCCGCCTCCTGCGACCAACCCATTGATCAACACCACGTCCACTGATATAAGCCCGGAGCACAAATCGTACCTCCATCGGATGGCAGAGCTTCATACGACCATGCTTTCACGCCCGATCCTCTCAAGAAATAATTTACTCGGAGCTGGATCGAGGCAAGTACTCTGGCAATTCGTGATCTGTGGTAGTGCTGAAATAATTCGTCTTCTGGAGTAGGTAGCGAAGCAAAGGCTCCGATTAGCGCTTCGTGCGCAGCGTCTCGACCTACGAAGCCCTCCTTGGCGGGAGCTGAAGCTCCTGTAACTTAAGAGACATGCCCACCGTTAGCAGACTGCTGCCAGTTGCACGGCCGTTGCCGGAGGAGTATATCGAAGCAGCTTTCATGACATGCATGATTGTATCATATCACTTTTGTGGGGGAGCACTGGGAGACGAAGGGTGCAAGCCTTCGAAACTTGGCAGCGCTGCGCAGAGGAAAAGAAGGGTAAGATGGCGCATGCGCAGACATCGGCCGCCGGTCAAATCTTCAGAGAGAACGACACTGTGTATCCAAATTGTACATTCCTCGAACCCAGGGTTTTCATTGCACACATGTATAGAACACGAGTTCTGAGCTGAGTGCGTTTTAGCAGAGTTAATTTGCCTGGAATGCAAGTCGCCCTGCCTTTATGGCTCGTTGTGAGATGTGAACCCAACCTATGGATATCGGTTTCTACAGGCTACGCTGACTACAATACACTATTACTTCTCGTCTCATTCACGACTTCCACCTAGAGCTTCCCACCCTTGACGAACTGCACACCGGTATCGATGTTCGTCTTGAGGTCAATGACAGCCTTCGCGACGAGCTCCTTCTCCGCCTCAGTGACCTTTCCAAGTCCGTGGATCTTCTCCACACCGCCCTTGCCAATCTCAACACGAGCGCTGAAGAAGTCGAGGTCCGCACCGAGCTCCTTCTTGAGGGCCTCTCCACCAGAAGCATCTGCGGCGAGGTTGACGAAGGTTGGGACGATAATACCCTTCTCTTCGCCGAAAGCACCCCGGATGATGGCGTTGGCGAACTCAGCGCCGGCGTATGCCATGGAGAGGGTGGCAGAACCTGCACCGTCCTTAGCTTTGACGACCTCGTCACCACCGAACTGGATGCGGTTGATCAGCTCAGAGTGGTCGCCGTCTGGCAGAGGATGCGAAGACTGGGAAAGGAGAGGAACAATCTGTGTGTTTCCAACGTGAAAGAATTAGTGCATGGATGGTGTAGACCAGGGGACTGTACGCACGGTGACACCACTGTGGCCTCCAACAACGGGAACGACGACCTCCTTGGAGAGGCTCAAGTCTCCGAGCTTCTCAGCGACGAAGGTAGACGCACGGACAACATCCAGAGTCGTCACACCAAAAATCCTGATCCGCCAGTCAGCCTAGTGCTGCTTAGCGTTCAGAAACTACCACATACCTCTTGGGGTCGTAGACACCGTGCTGCTTAAGGATCTCGGACACGATAGGAACGGTAGAGTTCACAGGGTTGGAGATGACAAGCACAAACGCCTTGGGAGCGTACTTGGCAACGCCAGCGGCGAGATCGCGGCAGATTCCAGCGTTGATCTTGAACAGATCGTCTCGCGTCATCTAATCACAAAAAGCAAACACGCATGAGAATCGGCTTCATCCCACCTCTGCATCTGGAGAAGAGGATAAACATACGCCTGGCTTGCGGGGAATACCGGCAGGAATGACGACAAGTTCAGCGCCAGTCAAGACCTTCTCGAGGCCATTGTCGGCTGGGAGAAATCCCTGGACTTTGGCAGGGGTCGAGATGTGAGAGAGATCGGCGGCGACACCGGGGGTGTTGACGATATCGTAGAGGCCAAGCTATACATAAAATGAACCTCGATCGTCAGCGATGCGGCGCTCTCCACTGGAGGAAGAACCTCTGTACCTGAGTGACCGAGGGGTTCGCTTTGAGCAGGAGAGAAAGAGGCTGCCCAATTCCTCCCGACGCGCCTAGAACGACAGCTTTGACCATATTTACTGATGAAACTGCTGTGAGTAGGGGGAAAACAGTCGCTTGAGTCGATGCTTACGATGGGAGAGGAGTAAAGGAGGTTGGTGGTGGAAAGGAGCAAGTTACAGAAGCGAAGTTATCCCGTGAATTACTTTTGATGGACGAGATGACGCCACCCACTGCTGCTGCCAATGGACGCGGTCCTCCGTTCAGAAATCACAGGAGATACGTTGGTTAGGTTGTAATAGTATGTTATTATGTAGGCTCGTGAAAGTTTTGTATGTGTATCTATCTATCCTTCAAATGCGCACTGCTAGCGGACGTACGTACTGCTGCTGAAATGAGTGGTGGGCTAAACTTCGTCTCGTCCCGGTTACAATCTACCTGTAATCAGCCTACACATTCCACTCCCACACCTTCGGAAGTGGGGGTGGTTCTATGGGAGTCCCAGGAACACGACCAGAAACGACTGTTCGAGAATCCGCCGAGTCTCGACGATAGTCTTTGCCACGCCAGTAGGAACTTGGTGAGGTGGGAGAAGGATAGACTGTCGATCCATGGGCCGAGGGCGACACTGATCCGACATCGCGTTTCGTGAGAGATGTTGTGGTAATGGGGGGTATGAATCTGGAGGAATTTCTCGTTTGCGGAGCGCTGGATTGACGCCTCCGTCGTGGTTTGGAGTTCCCGAGGCTGGACACGCTGGAGCTCAACGACATCGCGGGTCTCCTGCTACTACCCACATCAGCGTCGGGCGTTAGACACAGTATGTTGCTTGGCGCAGGGCTTTGCCCAACGTCTGGCGACGCATTACTTCGGTGATTATGGCGATCCTCAGAGACTTCAAGATTACGACACTGCGCCTCGTCGTCGGCCGAGTAGTACGCCTCATCCTCTCCCTCTTCTTGGTGCGGAGTATTTGGGTCGATGGAGAAGGGCGTATACAGCCCAGCGGAAAGCTCTCGTCGTGTCGCAGGGCCAAATGATGCTTCAGAGTCCGAGTCCCCGAAGGATATGACGGACGCCGTGTCAGATTGATAAATCTGTAGAACCAAGGAGCGCGGCGAGGGTGTCGCGGAATCTGCTGCATGAATCCAGGGCATGTCGTCGTCTTCATCTTCCTGAACGACTAGCTCGAGCCTCCGCTTGTTGAAGAAGAACGTGTTCCAACATTGAATGATATCCGACACGATCAGCTCTCGCAGCGCATCACTTCGAGGAGCGTCGCCCAAGTTGATAATCGGGATAGTGTTGTTCAACGCCTGAGAGACGTGCTAGATATGGCCATTTAATCGAGTTAGATATGCAACAAGGAGGCGTCCATGAATGGGTAAAACCACTCACGTCAGCAACTAGATCCCAATCCTTCCGGCAGACATCGAATCTTCTCAAGATGCTAGGCATCTGAGGGCGCTCGCTAGACTCCCCATTCGGCGAAAGATCCAGAACCTTGGAGGGCGGCATGGGCCACGGAACGCCCGTTTCTGGTGGCCGGAAGAACGACGTGTGGGGGCTGGGTAGCTCGTCAAAGCAACGCAACACTGTAAACTCGTAGGGACCATGGACTGTCAAAGGTGCTGTGCCCGTGGGTGTCCCGTCGTCCATCGTTTCGCTAAGCGGCAGCTGGATATCGATATCCGTATCTGTGTGGATTCCGAGTTCCTGTGATGGTTGCTCGACCACTTCGACGCAGGGAGACACATTGGCTATAGTATCTTCTGTCAAAGTGACAGCCTGCTCGTCAACTGAAGGCGTATAGGAAGTGAGGTGGATTGCGCTGCTGGGGATTTTAACCCTGTCGTCCTTCTGCACTAAAGCAAATTGAGCTCCCCGCGCCATGAAGAAACACTCATTCCATGTCGCCAGAAAATCTAGTAGGACCATCGTCTTGGTCGTTTCATCGTCGCCATAAACTCCCAAGCTGTGCAGTAAAGCGCCGCTGTAAACTCCCCGTAGGTGCTGAAACATATCGAATGCGTAAGTAATCGCACCTCACGACAAGTTACCATACACGCGTGGGAGAAAGATCGTAACTCACAGTCAAGAAAACCGCCCAGTCCCGCCCAAGAATCTCCCGGCAATCCTCATTCAATGGAGGAGGTATTGGTGGTAAAGTCACATATTTGACAAGCTGATCTAGGACGAATGCAACCGTGGTCGTCGGCGCGCTTGTCGAGCTCCATCTAACCTGGGCCATAGGGCGAAGGAAACATTCCGGGCGCATTGTTTGGCTTCTCTTCTGATATGGTCCAGGTTCGGACGAACTTTGTCCTGAGAGTGCGGAGTGGGATGTTTCAGCGGTTGTGCTCCCTCTCCGAGTTTCCGCCGGGGTGTCATGAGCGAGCTTTGTCCTTGGAGGGGGTAACATGCTGGACCGCGGAGAGGTGAAGGCTTTAAGAACAGCAACGACGCCCATTGGAAGTCGAGTAGCGAGCTTTGCAGCCTATGTGAACACGAGCTTAGATTAGAGAAACGACGCCTAGATCCGGGCAAAACACCATACCTGCGGGGAGCTTGATGAAAAGACCTAAAGATGGCGCGATAGGAAGGGGAAACAACGCTGGTGAAGGCATCGGTATATAAGAGTCGCGCCCAACGCCATATGCCTCTCCGAGCGGAAGCTGTCTTGGGTAATTCGTGTCGGATCAGCTGGCAACGAAGGGCACGACACCTGAAAAGATGACTTGAGAAAGCGCCTGTCCGAGGTCTGGGCTCGGTTGATTCAAGTATCCCAGAAATAGCGCGTAGAGGCGGTCAACTGACCTTATTAGTCTAGAGAACTTTCCCATGTCCTTCCCGCGGCTGGCGATTCGCCGTATGCCCTCATGCTCTGTGCATGCCGACGAGAAAGAGGTTGCAGCGAGCCCCACCACGAGCGCCTGATGGAACTCTGCTAGGCTCTTGAGTAAGGAGAGTCCCGGAAGAAGCACCGGAATGTGGTCAGCAACGGTCGAGGCTTGAAAAGGCCGACCGCCTGCAAGAGCACGTTCAGATCGCCAACGGCGTGGTACCTCCACACACGCGCCTGCTTATAGGGATTACCGTAGCCCACGGAGCCAACCCTCGCATGGAGTCGTCGCTCTGACCGAGGCGTTTGGAGAGCGTGAATGTTGTGATCAGTAGACGACGACGGGCGGATCGCTGTTACGTCCGAGTTACGTCGAGCGTGGTGTTCAGCGGCAAGGTCGTCCCATGCACAGGTTCGGTGAGAACGAAATTTTGACCTCGGCAGTGCTGCGACCGGTATGGAGTATGTAGTGAGATGTGCGTGCATCCTGTTGGGAAGACAAGCGTTTCAGGCATGTCAATGTCTGTTACTGTAGAGACCATCCTGAAGTGGGCTTATTGCTCGCTGCTGGGTGAAGCGCAAACGAACACGGAACGGCATACGATGCATCTAAATGCGTTTAGAGTCCAGTTGGTGACCGTGGTTGAATTGGTGGTGGACGTTGAATGGACGGACCGGGCGCTTCACATGACCATCGCACTTCTGTATCGGCCAAATTCGGACTTGAGAGTGAGAGTCGTTGTGGCGCCCTCGTCGAATCGGATTAGCACAGGTATAGCAGAGCAATGGTTGGGATTATGTATGTACATGGCAGCTAACAAGATCACCGTGGCGTGTTTTTTACTACACCCAGCCGCAAGGGATAAACGCTGCAGATAGGAGCTGCTCCCAAGTTTACAAGTCATCACGATCGCCTGCTGGGTATATCCTAGCAGCGTTCGCTGTCCGATAAATAATTCACCATACAGATACATGGGTCAAGCTGGAGGGCAGTGAATGTCTAAAGAGAGAAAGTCCAGGAACGATGAGCAAACGTCGCCAAGAAGGGGAACACAAAGTGCTTCGACTTACGATCAACCCCTCCCCTCGTCGCCCTTCCCTTAATTAACCAACTTCCCACTGATCTCCCTCTCCAACGCCACAAGATCCTTCACATACTGGTTCTCCCACACCTCCTTCATCGCCGCTTCCGTCAACCCCGCAAGCGGTTTCCTCGGCACACCCCCATATCCATACATCTTCTCCAGGATAAACTTGGTAGCCGGGATCGCAATCTTCGCAACGGCGTAATCCGCACGAGCGATGGTCCCCTGGAGCCTGAGCGCCTCGGGCAATTTCGAGAGGTCTTTCCGAGATGCTTGCGAGAGTTCGAACAGGTGAGTTATCGCGTGCTAGTTGGATTCAGCGAAAGAACTAGGGATAAACGACCAGCGTGACTAGACTGGACGTACCGGTGCGACATTGGCTAAGCCGGTAATGGCTCCATGGCCGTTGGCGAATGTCGATGGGGTGAGGAAGTCAATGAACCCTCCGAGAACGAGGAAGGGGACTGGAGTGGGCAGGTCGGCCCGTTTGGTCTGAAAGCTGGGCTGCGCGACGACATCGGCTATCCTGGTGAGCTTGCCGACGTTACCACACCTGAGGGGCAAAGTCCATAGTTAGATTTGGTTGGGGTCAGGCAGATGATGTGAGTGGGGCAGACGTACGTGAGCTTGATGCCGCAGATGTTGGTCGACTCCAATGCGAGCTCGGAAATAAGTTCGGAATCAAGGTCGATCCCTCCACTGGCAGCCGGGACTTGAGGGGAGAAACAAGAAGCTCAATACAGAGCTCTAGATTGAACAAAGGAGGGGGACTTACAATTGTACAGCATGACAGGCACTGGGCTACGTTTCGCGATTTGGAGGAAGTAGTCCTTCAGCGAGTCCTTGGTCATAGCCCCTGCAAAGTATCCGCTCGCGATGACGATTACCGCGTCCGCTCCAGCATCGGCAGCCGCCTTGGTCAACTCGTGAGTCTCCCTCAAACTTGGAGCGCCGGTCCCGACGATAAGAGGAACGTGGGTGAGCCCTCTTGTGTCCAGTGCCTTCCTCGCGACCTTGATCAACGTGATACGTTCCACAGGCGAGAGATGAACCGCCTCTCCCATAGACCCCGCCAACAACGGACCAACGCCAGCAGAGGCGACCCTAACCACATGCGCCTCGTATGAAGGGATGTCTGAGAGCAGTTTAATCGGCGATGCACAGGAGCATGAACGAAGGGAAACAACGTACCTAGGTCCTCTGAGTCAGGAAGGAAAAACGTGGGGATCGGGGCATAGATCCCAGCATGAAGGGTACGCTGAGTGACGTGTTTCTCGACACCGTTGACGACGTTGGCTGCCATTTCGAACGAAAGAGAACAACCTCACTCGAGATCCAACAGTCTTTATATTCAACGTGGAGTCGGGCCGGGTGCGACGGTGCTTGCGGTCCGTGTGGTGACTCGTGGGAGGGGTACATTTTCTCCTGGGACCTCGCCTGCTGGGACAGCTAATTGAGCCTTGTTCGGACCTGCTTCCGGGAGGCCTAGGAACAAACGTCCGGCTTGATGCTGGGACTAGTTTGAAGCGAAATGCCCTGCAGGCTGCGTCAACTCGTCAAGTATGGAGACCTTGCAGAGTTAGACGCTGATCATGAGATTGATAAGTACCATGGTCGCAAACAGCTAATCTTCGCGTCCTTCCACCTGCTCCTGCGCTTCGCTGAGGCTACTGGAGAGCAAGAACGACATTATTGGCAAGTTCGTCGGCAGGAGGCCTCCGCTGCGGCTGCAGACTGGCGGCGCGGCGGGCCTTGGGCGGTATCTGTTCGTCCCGGCAAAATTACGGAGAAAGATGACCCGACGGTGGACACAGGCCGACGACGGCATCGCGCGTCACGAGCACACCTTCGAGACTAGCTCGAGACCCAAGCAGAATCGAGGGAATACATATTTTATGGAGGTGCATGGTGGAGGGAAAGGTGGACGCCGAAGAGAAGCGTCGTCCTTGGCGACGGTTGCTGCCTATCATTCATGTGATGCATACCGCGCCCTCACAAGTTCAAAGTACACCTCCCACGGTGGTCACAGAGCGGAGTGCGGAAAAGTCATGCATAAGAACGTACATACAGAGGTCAGAACATGACCTCGCGACACCTAAGGGCCGTGGCTATAGTACACCTACCCCCAACGGCCGCACCTAAATTACACCTACAATATCGCCATTAATTGGTGTCACACTCAACGGCATATTCACACCCATCTCCATCTTCCCTCTGATGATTGGCACCATAAGTCCAGCCGCCGCCCGCATAACGTCGTATTTCTCCGGAGGCGGAGCGAACTCGAATCGAGAGATCAGCTGAAACATGAGTACTTGGAGCTCGATGAGCCTGTTCAGAGGGGAGGTTAGGCTAGTGCGTGTGTGTGCACAAGCTGCTTGCTAAGCTTACGCGAAACGCCAGCTGGACATAGAGAGACAAAATCTCGGTGAGAAGGATGTGCCACAAGAGAGTGCAGAAAGACGTACCCGATACATGCGCGAAGACCGGCAGCTGTATGGATAAACGCATGTAAGTACCGTAAACGGACGCGAAGCTTGCATGAGTTCACGCACAGAAAGTCAGCCTAAACGAGGCCAAGTCAGCACCCATGATCTCAATGTTTCGCGAGCACACTCACAGATTCGCATGCACACCCAGGTTCACCGTATCATGCCGTACCCCATCCTTCATCCACCTATCCGGATTCCACTCGTTCGCATCGTCACCCCATACCGCGCGTATTCTACATCACAGACGTACATGAGGCAAAGATGCAACGACTATCAATAATGAATGCTCACCGGTTGTATGCACAGATAGATATCCCAATAGCCTGCCCCTTCTTGACAGTGACCGAGTTCACCCACTCACCAGACCGAGTTTGCACGGGGTAGGAGAGCGGTATAACATCGTCTTTTCCGGCCTCTCTTGCAAGGTTCGGGACGATGGGATGCATGCGGCTGGTTTCCTAGAACAACGTACTTGAGCTGGTGTAGAACGAACTTTATGGTAACAATGAACCAACCTTGATAACCGCGTTCAACAGCGGTAACGCATCCAGCATCTGTGTACTCAGAGGATCGTCGTCGGCGATCCCATGCTCTTTCCGCGCATCCATGATCTCGTCACGTAAAGCGGTTTGAACGTCTTGATGTTTGCTGAGTTCGTATAAAGTCCAGGCCATGGTGTTGGCGGTGGTATCGTGCCCAGCGAGAATTATCGTCCTGTTCGCCGAATCGTCGTGAGCTGGGTCTGTAGAGAGGAGCAGTGAAGAAGGCGAGCACGTACGACATCTGGCAAAGTATCTCATCGTCATTCATCTTGTGCTTCGCCTCCTCGTCTTTATTCGCTCTCACTACCCTCCATCAGCTGAGTCCACATCCAAGCCAAAATCCAACTCCCAAACTCACCCAAAAGCGACAACACATCCTTATTCTCCTTCTCATCCTCCATCAAAATCACATCCGCCTTCTCCTTAATATGCTCCCTCGCCGTATTCTTCGCCAGCTCGACAAAGTGCCGGAACCGCGTGTACTCGCGCGTGGGCATGTACTGCACGAGGTTGAGCAGGCGTTGGGGGAAGTAGGGCTAAAAGTGCCGGAAGAGCATGTCCCATTTGCGGGGGTGGAGGGCGGAGTCGATGCTGGGTAATAGGGTTGAGCAATGTAAGTGTGAGAGGGAGGAGGGAGGGGAAAGGTGGGAGGGGGGACGTACAAGAGGTTCTTGAAGGCTTTGACGAAGGGGCCGTCTGCTTCGTCGAGAGCGTTGAATTCGTAGTCCAGGGCAGCTGCATCAGCGAATATGATGAGTGCTGGGAGAAAATGATGAGTCCATGCGTCACACACCTCTGCCGATAACATCCAAGGTTGTGCTGGACATGTAAGGTGAGCAAGACCGGACGATGTCAATGGGAAGAAAGAGCGTACCGAGCAAGCAGCGATGAAAGATTGATGTGGGACTCCCCCTTGACCTTCTCGGCCTCGACTTTGAGTTTACGACAAAGCTACATTGGCGTCAGAATCAGACGCTTCGAGCAAACCTTCATGGAGACAACGCAACGTACATGATCCACCGATCTCTGAAAAACTGGCAACATGGTCCTCAGTTGCGACGCCGAAAAGGCCGGATTCATAGCCTTCCTCTGCCTCGAATGCGCATCGCCTATGAGCGTAGCAACGTCAGCAAGTGCGTCACACTCTCAAAGATGCTTAGAATCCCACCGATTGCCACGACTATCCCATCTCCCACTACCAGCTTCGCGCTATGGTTGACGTCCACCCGCTTGGGATACGAGTACCCCGACGTATGCAAGATATGTTGCAGCGCCAGCGGATCTGCGACCATCAGATTATCGATGTCGAAACATGTCTTCATTTTCCAGACCGTGCCGTACTCTTCGAGGAACTTCAAATTGAAGTCGCCCGCCTCGTCTTGGTTGCGGAATTCGTATTCGTGGCCTAGTATACCGGATTAGTCCTCGGAAAAATATGGTACGATGGGGTGGGGATGAGCGTACCGAGAACGAACGATGGCGACGGGGGTCCACGGATGTCTGAGAGCGTGATAGGCCGAAGAAACTTCTTCAGAAGCAGCAAGAGGCAGCAAGCGGCTAGAAAAGCCGACGCAAGCAAAATGTCGGTCATCCCTGGTATCGACGGTACAACAAAGAGTGGATGGGGGATAACTGGTGCTCACCCTGTGCGAACTTATACCCCCGTCATCGCAGGTGAGAATCCGGCATGACTGTGCAATGGCGTGGGAGTCAACTCAGATCCCGGATGTTCCACTTGAGCTTGAGAGCCAATCCGCTCTATCCTTCGGGGCTTCGTCGCGTTTGACCCAGGAAGAATGACCAACGATAGGAAACCGGCGTCCGTGGTTCTTGACGGACAACGGAAAGTTAACTCCTTGCATGGGTCGAGTTACCGCCGTATGGAGATGAACTTGTTACGACGGTGACATCACCTAAAGCATAATTTTATCATCGACGTGGGGAGCAAAGGCAAAACGTACCTCGAGGAGGATCCAGCGAGACCCAAACAAGGTATCTACCATCGGTTTGGAGGACCTCCAGTGCCCTTGCGTGAGTTTAAACCACTTGTTCAGGACTGGCTTGGCTTGGCTGTGGGTTTCCCTTACATATCTGCACAGAGAGAGATCTCAATGCGCAATCCACCACGCTTACGCTGACCTGGGAACCTGAACGGTGTATAGCTGTTCCCGTTGCCGCTACACAACGGCGTTCCGCAGCCCGGCGAGCAGCACCAGCACAGAGTGTCATGTCCTGAGATGAATGAACAGAAGCTGGAAGTGGTCTCTTAGTACAAGCAGGTCATATGCTATCCCAGAGGCGATTCAAGTACTGTGAGAGTGTCTGGTGTACTTAGTTTGGCACATGGTAGGCCAACGTAAGCAACGCTGACGCCTCGATAGCCCGCCAAAGTGCGAGCGTAAGCAGACATTACACATCTACCCAGCTAACTGAGCGACAAAACATTGCCCAAGGCTCAAACGGCCAAACCCCTGCATTCCAGCTCGTTCATTTGCAAGGATCTAGATGATGGGATGGATAAGTACTTAAAGGACAGGCTTCCTATAAAGGTACCCACCATCTCGAGAAAAATGCTCTTCCGCCTAAGCCATCTTCGCCGGTGCCAACTTCGCCCACCGATACCGATACCCACGCCTAATGTCCCAGTTCAACTCATACGCCGTCCTCGGCGCAGGACGTGTCGGCGGCGCATTCATCAGCGCTCTCCTCGCCGCCAAACCCACCGCGTCCATCGTCATCCTCACTCGCTCCGAGTCAGTCAACGAGAAAAAGTCCTCCCTCCCCGCTGAAATTGCGAACAGTGCTCAGGTGAAGATCGTCCCTGTGGACTACACATCGGGTCCGATGATCACCGCTGCCTTGAAGGAGAACGCCGTCGAGGTGGTCGTCGACACTGTGCCTGAGTACGCGGCACAAGTGCATAACGCGCTGGGGGACGCGGCGAAAGAGGCGGGGACTGTGAGGCTTTTCGTGCCTAGTGAGTTTGCGTCTGTGACGGAGGACGGGACGGAGCAGCCGCAGTGCGAGAAAAGCGCGACGCATAAGCATTTGAAGGAGATCGGATTGTCGTATGCTGTTATACCGGTAAGTTGGTGCAGCTGCTATCCTTGAAGGAGTGTTGAACGTTGAAGAACTGATGTTTGTTTTGGTAGCCTGGTCTGTTCATCGAGTCCTGCCTTGGCTCATGCACTCCGAGTCAGGTAAGTTCTGCATCGTTGGATCCGGGGATAGGGCTTTCTCTGCGACCGCTCTCGAGGATGTTGCAGGTAACTTATTTCTTGCTTCTAAGTACACCTGAACTGATTGAGCCGCGGATCATAGGTTTCCTCGCCCACATCCTCGTCACCTACCCCTCCTCCAAGCTCGAATTCACCGCCTACCGCATCGAAGGCGTCCGTCTCACCCTCAAAGAAGCCGCCGCCAAATTCAAACTCCCCATCGAATTCGTCGACGCCGTCCCAGCGCCACCATCGGACTTTGGGTACGAACCCGAGGGAGACAACTTCCAGACACAATTGCAGAAGCAGGTTGATTGCGGGATGGGCAGCATCGGTTGGGACTTCACCAGAGATAAAGACGACGAGAGTTTGGCGGGAAGCGGTAATAAGTTCTGGGCCATGTGTGGAAGACAGTTGAGGGGGTGCACAAACTTGACTCAAAGAGGAAGGCAAGCATTTGATCACCGCCAGTCACAAGCCGCCATCCAGTGTTCCGGCGAATTCTCAATGCGATTGCTCTTCGCCTTCCATAAAATCTTTCACTCTATGTGCGATCGTCGGAGCTGAGCGACGCATTGTTCAAGCTGTATCCTAGCAATGAAGAGCGACGGTCAATCCACGAGGCGACTTGGCAAGAATGTAAACCATTCGGTCTCATATGACTTGGGCCCAGAGTTTCAACGTCTTCGGCTCGCCCAGCTCCAATTCGACATTCAGCGAACTGCTCGTGCTGCAGAAAATCTCACGCGCGACATGTAATCTTCAGATGTGCTGCTCTACTTTGGCTCTACCCATGCTGTCTCTACCGCATGCATGTTCTTTCGACTCAGCCGTCATATCCAAAGGGCCTGAAATCGATGATAAGACGGCCTGGGCGGCCATCGGTGCTCGCGAGCTGCTCTTACTCAACTTGGCTCTCACAGCATCGCTCTGCACGGTGGTAAGCTACTCAGTCGCCCGCCTGGACTGAGATAATCATATCACTGACGACTTTTCTTTGTGTTGCAACAGCCTTCAGCTACCCAGGTGTCCCAATATACCCCTCGTGTATCCAGGTCCAGGTCACCGGCTCAGGAAACGCCCTTCCCACGTCTTTCGTCTCGTTCCCAGGTACAGATGAGCACCTATGAGCACAATGCATGACTTTGGAGCTAACGCCCTTTTCTCCAGGTGCCTACGCCCCCAGCACCCCCGGAATTGTGTACGATATTTACAGCACCGCACCTAGTGAGTAATTCTCCTCGCCTAGAATCACGTCCTCAGAGCTGACCGGGCTTGCAAATGTAGGCCACCCCTACTCCATCCCTGGCCCGGCCGTGTGGACTGGAGGAAACTGAGCATTCCGCTCTATGGCTCGATGGTCGTGGAGACGGTCGGAATGAGGACTTTTCGCCCCATTTCACCTATCTTCATTTCAATGTAAACAGCATGTTTCCCTGTATCAGTAACTGGATTTTGCTTTTGAATCTCATGGAGTGTACCATGTACTCCGAGCCGCTCGTGTGACCCTTCCCTTGGGCTGCGCTTCGCTATCTCGAAGGCAGCAATCAACCATGTCCATGAGTTCGCCTTTCTGGGTTGATGCTTGTGAAAGTCGACTGGTAGCATCCCAGAGCTCTAGCCTCACAGAAGAGCGACTTCGTTCCACGATGAATTATGTCCTCGAGATCGACTTCCTCGGAAGACTAGTCGACACCCAGTATCGCAGAGTTCGAGGCCTAGAGAAGAGGATCTTCTTCCAAGCGAAGCATTCGGATGGTAAGCAGTTACATTCAAGGGTAGATGTACAATAAACAAGAGCTTTATGACCTGCGAGTCGTTTGAGCGGCCTTCTTCGCTGC
>ML178867.1:4218-15875 GCA_004369125.1 Pterulicium gracile
TCCAATTGAACTGAAAGCTCTCCAAGAGTTCATCAGTGAGAGTCTCAAGTCAGGTATCATCAAGCCCTTCACATCATCTCATGGGGCACCTGTTCTTTTTGTTTGGAAAAAAGATGGTTCCCTTTGTCTCTGTGTCAACTATCGTCACAAGGAAGGATCGTTACCCTCTTCTGCTCATCTCGGACCTCCTCGACGCACCTAGCAAAGCCCACATATACACAAAACTTGACCTTAAGCATGTGTATCACCTTGTTTGCATTGCCAAGGGCAATGAGTGGAAAACAGCATTTTGCACTCGCTATGGTTTGTTTGAATGGAAAGTCATGCCTTTTGGCTTGACGAACGCTCCTGCAGCGCTCCAGAGATTTGTGAACTCCATCTTTGCAGTTATGTTGGACGTTAATGTCATTGTTCACCTTGACAACATCCTCATTTACTCTGATTCCCCTGAGGAGCATCAGCAGCACGTCAAAGAAGTTCTCCGCAGACTTTGCGCCAATGGGCTCTTCTGCTTGCCCAAGAAGTGCGAATTCAGTACCAACACCGTTGAGTACCTGGGGTACATCCTTTCTCCCTCAGGTTTGCCCATGTCTTCCAATAAGGTTGATACCATCACCCAGTGGCCTACCCCTTGCAAGGTTTGTGACTTTCAAGTGTTCCTAGGTTTCTGCAACTTCTACCGCCGGTTCATCTTCAACTATTCCAATATCACTGTCCCACTTACCCAGCTCACGCACAAGAACGCCATGTTCAAGTGGTCCAACAACTGTGAAGCTGCCTTTCTGCATCCAAAGGACACTTTCACATCAGCTCCCATCCTCTCACATTATATCCCCGGGAGTTGAATGATAGTTGAAAACAACGCCTCTGACTACGCCATTGCTGCTATTCTATCCATCTGGTCTAATAATGGGGAAGTCCGCCCCATTGCATTCCACTCTCGCACCCTCACTGGCGCAGAGCTCAATTACAATACTCACAACAAAGAGCTCCTTGCTATCTTTGAGGCCTTCAAGCATTGGAGACATTATCTCAAAGGTTCTCCGGAGGTCATTGGCGTGGTTACTGATTACAAGAACTTGGAGTATTTTGCCACTACCAAGGTCTTAACCCGTCAACAGGTTTGTTGGTCCAAGTACCTCAACTTGTTCAATATGGTTATCTGTTTCCAACCTGGAAAGTTGGGCGCCAAGCCTGATGCCCTTACTAGACGTTAGGACATCTACCCTAAAGAGGGGGATACTGCCTATTCACAGGTGAACCCTCAGAACTTGTGTCCTATCCTTTCCACCAAACACCTTTGCGCCTCCTACATTGCTACCTTTCTCAAGGAGCTTGTCCTCTGCGCTGCTCTCATCATTGACTTGTGCAGTTAAATCACAAAATCAAGGCATTCACTCTCTCAGATTCCCAAGCTGCCATTGGATTAGTATCCGCATCTTGGGAAACAGATCCACGCTGGTCTCTTGACGGTTCAGGCCTATTCCTCTTTGACAACTGCATCTATGTTCCAGACCATGGCAACCTCCAAGTATGTGTTCTCCGGTATCATCACAATCACATTCTCTCTGGTCACTTTGGTCAGAATTACACTCTGAACTTGGTTCGTTGGAAATATACCTGGCCAATGCTACGCAGTTTTGTACGTGACTATGTTCAGTCCTGTGTTTTGTGCAAATGTAACAAGGCCCCCGTCGCAAACCTTATGGGCTTCTGAAACCTCTCCTTGTTTCTTTGTGCCCTTGGCACTTCATCTCCCTAGACTGCATCAAGGAGCTGCCAAGTTCTAATGGTTTCAATTCAATCTTGGTCATCATTGATTGTGCTTCCAAGCAGGGCATTTTCATTTTCTGCCACACAACAATCACTTCCGCAGACCTCACCTGGCTCTTCCTCATCCACGTCTTCTCCAAGCATGGTATTGCCAGTCACGTCACTTCAGACCAAGGTTCTGAGTTTGTCTCCCAATTCATGTGTTTGCTGGGCAAACTCCTTGACATGCAGCTCCATTTCACTTTGGGTTATTATCCGGAGGGTGATGGGCAGACCGAGCAAGCTAATCAAACACTGGAGCAGTACATTCGCACTTACTGTTCTTACCAGCAAGACAACTGAGATTGTCTCCTTCCTCTCACGGAATTTGCCTACAACAACTCCCCCAACACTTCTACCGGTATCTCTCCCTTCTTTGCAAATAAAGGTTATCACCCCTCCATGAGTATCCATACAAAACGTAATGTTGCTCCCAAACATGCTTGCAACTTCGCCGTTGACTTGGACGACCTTCACCAATTCCTTCGCCAACAGATTACCCACTCCCAAGAACGTTACAAGGAGCAGGCAGACCAGAAACGCCTTCCAGCACCCGTTTATGAGATCAGCTCCAAAGCCTTTGTCTCTGCAAAGAACATCCGCACCACTCGTCCTACTTGCAAATTCTCCAAAAAAATCCTAGGTCCTTTAGAAGTCATTGCTTGTCCTTCCACCCACGCCTATACCCTCCAACTTCCTCACAACTTGCGCTCTATCCATCCAGTATTCCACGTCTTTCAACTCAAGCCTGAGGTCCCCAACATCATTCCTAATTGCACTCAGCCTTGACCTCCTCCTGTAGAGGTTGAAGGTTCCGACGAGTACAAGATCAAGGAGATTCTCAACTCCAAACTGGATCGCAGACGTAAGTGTTGTCCCTTACTTTACCTGGTTGCTTGGGCTGGTTACAAAAACACCAACAATTCTACTTTCTGGCTTCTGGCCAACAAGATTCATGCTGATGAGTACATTGCCAACTTCCACATTCACTTTCCCAACAAACCAGGTCCCTTGGCAAAGGAACTCAACCGCCTGGGTCTGTTTTCTTAATTTTCCATCCTCACAACTGGCCTTCTTCTTGTCTTCTCTCTCCCTTAACTTGCCAAAAAATTTGCTGTCCAAGACCGCCTTCACCTCGTATTCCTTCTCCCCGTCAATGGCAATTGCGGCTGGAGGTTGCAGAGTCTTCCCGTCGGCCTTGTTCCCAATCCAAGGCAAGAGGCGGTTTACGTGGAACACCAGGTGAAGTCGCATATTTGGGTCAAGCTCAAGTTTGTATGTGTAATCGCCGTTTACCTGCAATATCCTGTAGGGGCCGAGTTGCTTGTGTTTCAAAAGCTTCTCACTCGCCTGGTGAACCTTGATATTGTGCGCATCAAGCCAAACCCACTGTCCTTCTCTAAACAATGGGTGCTGGGAAACAGTGCGGTCGTGAGCCTCTTTCATTTGCTTTTTTGTCAATCAAAGTGCTGCCTCTGCATCCTCTCTTACCCTCCTCATGTGCGTCAATCGATCCTCCACTGCCGGCGTGTTCCCTTGTTGTCTGATCTGAATGTTGAACTTCGGCCTATACCCATACATCATCTCAAATGGGGAGAGGCCGTGAGCAGAGTGAACGCGGGAATTGAGCACAAACTCAGCGGTAGGAAGCAGCCAAGCCCAGTCATCCTGGCGTTGGTTACAGAAAAGCCTAAGATACTTCTCGGCTTCTTGGTTTGCGCACTCCGTCTGCCCGTTCAACTGGGGGTGGTATGCCGTGGTGAGGGAAGATTGAATCTTCAGTCATTTGAGCAACGCCTGCATGACTCAAGACACAAATTGGGGACTGTGATCTGACACAAGAGAGTCCGGGAGGCCGTAACACAAAAAAAATCCGTTGTGGTGCATCTCCGCCACGCCTTTGGTATCAATATCTGAAGTGGTGGGGAACAGGTGAATCATCTTCATGTAGTGGTTGACGTATGTGGCGATTGCGTCGTAGTCCCCCAACTTTGGCAGTTGTGTAATCAGATCAACACCAGTAACCTCTCAAGGGCGCATTGGCACATCCAAGGGCTTTAATGCAGCTGTAGGATGGACTGGCGCACAGGCGCGTTGGCAGGTATTGCATTCCGCCACGTACTTCTCCACGAATGCTTGCCTCTGTGACCACCAAAACTACCGGTTCACCAACTCCAGCATACCGTGTACTCCTAAATGTCCCGCCATGGGTGCGTCGTGGCATTGCTCCAATACCTTGCGCTGCAAGTTGCCCCCCGGTGGAACGTACACTCTTCCTCGATACAGCACCAACCCCCCCTGTTCCTCCCATTCCGTGAGTCTGTTTGCCAACCGGTTAACGCCTGACCTTTTTAACACCGCTAAACCCTCTAGCACTGCCGCTTCTTGCCCACTCTCCTTCCGAATGAGTTCCTCCAGCGGGTTGACAAACAACGTGGTTGTGGACGCCACACGCGCAAAATGTTTGGGTTTGAGCACAATCTGTCACTGGGTATTCTCACCATCCAAAACCTGATGCTGCTGGAGGCGCAATAAAGCGTTGGCCTGACTATTGCACTTTCCTGATAGGTGTGTTAAGCCTGTGCGAGCTCTGCTGGAAAGACCGATGGATGAGTCCTATAGCGAACAGATCTTGCCTTTAGTCTGACGCTCTCCTGAGAACCAGTGGACTTGGATTTGGAAGGGTAGATGTCTGAGGGCCAATTTGGACAGGGAAAAAGAGAGGAAGGGCTGGCTAGGCCAGAGAGAGCTGGGGATGATTTCAAGGAGGTAATCGGACTAGCAGTAGTCTAGCTAAGTTGATATTCCAATTGCAGAACCTATCTACTACAATTGGTTTTATAAAGGGTAGTAAAATAAACAGGTACAAATAACAAGTCATCCTGTGGAGCTGAGGCTATGCGATTCTTGATCACAAGTACTACCTCTGAGTCAGCCTTGGAGACAAGGCTGTGCAGACAAGAACAATGAGAGTGTTCATGTGAATACTTATAGGATGCAAAAGAATATTCTGGAAAGGGAAGGGAATATTCTGGAAGGAGTAGAAATATGTGATCTGGATAATAGAAGGCACAGGCAGAATGCAATCTCAGTGAAGACAGGAGTCACACTGATGCATGAATATAACAAGGTAAGAGATTGTGAAATGAAATCGGGACAGGTAAAGTGACCATCTTGCCTGTTGTCAGCTCAGGTCCTGTGCCGTCCGCCAGTACTTGAGGTTCTGGTGATCGGTGACAATTTCAAACAGTGTTGGAAGTCCTTCTAGGTAGTGCCGCCACTCCTTCAACGCTTCAATAATCCCCAACATTCTGCGGTCGTAGATCTCGTAGTTTCACTCCGCTGGTACCATAGACGCCGATCTAAATGCCACCGGGTGCCACTGTCCATCCTTGTGCTTCTGCAGCAGTACCTCTCCTGTTGCAAAACCTGACGCGTCAACCTCCAACCGGGTTAGATGATCAGGGGACCAAGTGCAAAGGATCGGCGCCAAAATGAAAGCCCGTTTGAGAGTCTCAAATGCATTGTGCTGAGCCTCCCCCCACGTCCACGGAGTGTCCTTCTTCGTCAGATCATTGAACGGGCGCGCGATCTTGGCAAAGTCCTTAATGAACCAGCAGTAAAAGTTGGCAAAACCTAGGAAACCCCGAACATCGCACAGTGAACTCTTTTCCGTCATCTTCCACTCCTCCACTGCTCGCACCTTTGCAGGGTCCATGGCCACTTCCCCTTGCCTGATCACAAGCCCAAGGTACTTGACCTCCGTCTGCTCGAACTCGCACTTCTCCGGGCGCAAGTATAGATTGTGTTTCTCTAATCGATGTAGGACTTCATGCGTGATGCGGCGATGTTCCTGTAAGTCCACCGTAAAAATGAGTATGTCGTCCAGGTACACTGCGACTTCTCCTTCTGCGATGAGATCAGCAAAAATCAAGTTCATAAGTGCCTGGAACGTGGCGGGCAAGTTTGTGAGACCAAAAAACATCACTGTCGGTTCCCATAACCCTTGGTTTGTAGCAAATGCCGCCTTCCACTCATCCCCCTTCTTAATGCAAACATTATTATAACCCCACCGGACGTTGAACTTGGTGAAATACTTCACGCCTCGTAGTCAATTGATAATGTCGGCAACGAGGGGTAGTGGATACGTGTTTTTCACCGTGAACTTGTTGATCCTACGGTAGTCCTGGATGAATTGAAGTTTCCCGTCCTTTTTTTTTATGAGGAACACTGGCGACGCAAGTGGAGACTTCAACGGTTGGATGTACCCCTTCCAAAGGTTGTCCTTGATGAACGCGTTGAGCTCCTCCTGCTCCACCGGGGACATGGGGTATATCTTTGTCCTGAGTGAAGCAGGCACGTCGGGGGTGAAATCAATGGCGTGGTCCCACAACTTATGCTTGGGTAGCCTCTCCGACTCCTCTTCAGAGAACACCTTGGCATGCCGTCTGTACTCCTTCGGGACCATTTCCTCAAACGTCTGCGGCGCCTTTTCTTTGTTGGCCTGCTCCGTGATTTGCTGAGAGTAGGTGTATCCCGCCATGATCCAGAGCTCCTCCAACATGTACTCCATGTATCCAGCCTTTACCCAAGCCCTCCAAGTCTTCCTACTAGGCTGAAGCCGATACAAGGAAGGATCCCCATCCTCCCCTGGGTTAAACTGCGGGTCAGACTTGGATGGTCCGGCATCAGGCGCAAGTGCGGCGCAAGGCGCAGCGTCCGTAGGTTCCATCATTGTTTCTCCCTCTGGATGCCGTCCCGAGCCTCCCGGGGCTTCCTCATCCTCTACTTCTTCCACTGATACACTGCTAGCTCAAGTCTGCAATTGCTCCGTGTCTAACGTTCCTGCCCTCCAATCTATTGTTGGGTTCGCGGCGCGAAGCCAAGGGAGCCCAACGATCATGTCCTCCTCTCCAATGTTTGTGACCAGGAAATCAGTTACGTGGGTCCTTTTGTCCAAGGTCATGGAAAGGCGGGCAAAGCAACGGATGGTGCCCGCTTCGTTTGGGCTATTGTCCACATTGTACAAGCGGATGGGCGAGTGAAGCGGATGCGTGGTGACGTTGTGCGCATTGACAAAGCGCTGTGAGATGAAGACTCCAGTGGCCCCCGAGTCTACCATAGCTGCTGCAGGAGCGCTCTTATTCCGTCCTTGTAATATGATCAGTACTTGGAAATGCAATGAATGAGAGTTTATTTCACGCGTAGATTGGAGTATACATGATGATTGCAAGTTGTATACGGATGAAAGAATGGAAAAAGAGTGTCCATTGGGTTCTGCCGGTGCAGCGATGGGTACCCGTTTTAAAAACCCTGGGGACCAGGGGCAGCTGCATTATTAGCAAAGGCAGCCTCCTCTCTCTCCAGAATAGCCAGCCGGTTGCAAAGAGCGGCAATCTGTTCCTTTTGAGAAATGGGGGTGGTGGCGGCAGCAAGAGGTTTACCAAAGAATTTTGTCCTACATCTCCCCAATACGTGGCCCAACCTACGGCAGTGCGTGCACGTCTCCTGCGCGTGGTTTCTATTGTGCATGTGGTAGTCCATAGCTCCGCAGCCCCAGCACTTCCCAGCAATGTACTTGCACCAGTCTTCCATTGTTCTCGTTGGCTGCGTTGCCTGGATGCGCATTGCATTGACGTCCATAGTGTACGGGTCACGGGGAGTGGGTGCGACTGGAGCTGGGCGGGCAAAGGGGATAAAGGTGCGGGGTACTGGTGCAAACAATTTCAAGGTCTGAGTAGCGGCACCGGTGCCATAGTGCGCGGCCCACACATTCTCCTGTGCAACCTCCTGCGTGCGTTCCTGCATTTGCTGTTCCGCTTTCACGGCGCACGCAATCATCTCCGCAAGTGTGCGCTTCTCTGAATCCAGGGTGTTGTGCACTTTGTTTTTCAGCCACGGTCCGAGTCAACAATAGAATGCGTGTCGGTGGTTGACGTTGGAGCAATCCGTGCGGAAAGCAAGGTCAGCGAAGCGAGCGGCGTAGTCTGCAACAGAAGTTCCCTTTCTGTGATACAGGGAGTTGAGTTTGAGCTTTGCCGCCGTCATTGAGTTCCCGGGCTCATAGTTTGCCTTGAACGCTTCCAGAAACGTACCCCAATGCATGCCAAACGGCGGAGAGGGCGGCGTCGGGTGTCCTTGTCCGCGGGGGGTGTTCCTCCACTCTACTAATGCCTCTTGATACGGTGTTGCCCACACTGCCGCGTTCTCCTGGAAATGCGAGAGAGCTGCATTGATCCACTTCTTGTTGTTGCGCTCGTACGTATCGCCCACGTGGGTCCTTGTGCGGCTGCGTACGCCACTTGAAAGGCTTGTGCGGGTGCACCTTGCTCGCCTTTGAATGGTTCAGGGGCGCGGATCGCCAACCTATACACTTTGTCCGCCTGCGTCGGATTTTGGGGGGCCAAGGCTGGAACCAGCTGTTGCAGCACTGCAAGTAGATCGGGGACTGTGAGAGGTGTTGCAGTTGCCGGTGCGGGGGTGCGCGCGGGCGCGGGCGCGGTGTCCTCAACAGGCGCGCCTGCGGGTGTGGCTATGGGCACGGAAGTGGGAGTAACAGCTGAGGCAGTCGGGGACAAGGGGATAGCAGTTATTGGGACAAGTCTCGCATCGGCGGGGTGCACTTCTGGTATTGTCCGGTTGTATCTGTTGGGACAGGGATTCACGTTGCAAGTTTCGTAGCTGTCGCCGGTTGGGAGCAGTGAGGCGTCGCAGTTTTCATGTGGGTGTTTTGAAAAAATATGGATGCGTTGGAAACAGTCAACCATGATGGGTGTTATTGGGCGTAGGTCCGGATCGTCAAGTAGATCCGGGGTATAAGGCAGGTTGCGGGATCAGTTAGGGCACGGTTGCAAGGCACAATCAGTGTATTTGTTCTCCTCCAAAAAGTAGACGTCTGTGTTGTCGGATTCGTTGCAAGCGTGGGTGCGATGGATGCAGGAAATGGTGGGCAACTCCGGCGGGCTCGATTATTTTCAATTGAGGGCGCCGTATGAGATCTTGACCTAATGTGGTGGACAGCAACAAATGAGGGGGGGCGGGGTTGACCTGGAGCTATGGCTCTACAGATCGGAAAAGGAGATGGGGAGCAATCTGGAGATTGAGCACAAGACTGAATCCAACTGCACACAAACTGTCCCAAAGACCAAGTTAGATTGAGTACATGAAAGATAACTAGGCATAGCGGTGCACACCTGTCCCAAAGACCAAGAGGTCAAGATGGGAAAAGTGCGCACCGCACGCGAGTCTCTACTATGGGCCAAGCGGCGTACAGCTAATAATTGATCTACTGTACAGTACTAGGCAATCAATGGCAAGATAACGTCTTGTGTAAATGTGCTCAGGTACCAGCGGGAGAACAAACATACAAGCATCCAAGCGTGGAAATACTGATCGGATCACAAGTGACACAGGCGCGTCGCGCGCACGTCTTGCAAAATGGGAATGATGCAAACCGGGTAGGGGATGGATGCGAGAGACCAAGACAAAGGAAACCGTGTATTGAGAACGGCAAACAATGAAGGGATTCAAGAGACAAGATGAATAAAAGGAAATAAAAATGAACAAAAACCAGAACAAGACATAGGCAGAAAAGTGATGGACCTGGGCACTTCATCACAACAGCCTTGTCTCCAAGGCTGACTCAGAGGTAGTACTTGTGATCAAGAACTGTACAGCCTGAGCTCCACAGGATGACTCCATGTTTGTACCTGTTTATTTTACTACCCTTTATAAAACCAATTGTAGTAGATAGGTTCTGCAATTGGAATATTGACTTGCTAGACTACTGCTAGTCCGATTACCTTCTTGAAATCATCCCCGGCTCTCTCTGGCCTAGCCAGCCCTTTCTCTCTTTTTCCCTGTCCAAATCAACCCTCAGACATCTACCCTTCCAAATCCAAGTCCACTGGTTCTCAGGAGAGCGTCAGACTAAAGGCAAGATCTGTTTGCTATAGGACTCGTTTATCGGTCTTTCCAGCAGAGCTTGCACGGGCTTAACAGGTATAGCCTTACAGCCAAGGGGTAAGGCAACCTCTACTCATGTTTCCAGCTTCCCCAGCTGATTAATTTTCAATTGCATTACATTGCAAAACTTCTCCAAGTCTGGAGCTTCCATTGCTTCCTTGAGTGATGTCGGGTTGTTCTCCATGGCACACTCAACTGCTTCAGTGATGAATGCAGAGTCAGTGGCAATATATGCTTGACCACAAGAGTGTTTTCCCTCAATGATGTTGCTTGCATCAATCTTGCTGCTTATGCTGCAAGGAGCCTTTTCAAGCTGTGTGGCATGAATGGGGGCTGGTAAACGAGGAGATGGAGGGGTAGTGAGGGGTGAATCTAAAAGCAGTATCTTTGCAGCAATTGAACTCTCCTGATGCTTGACTTCAGTAGAACCTTTCTCCCCCTCAAGCAAAGAAGGGTGCAGAGCTTGGACCACATAGTAGTTGCTATTAGTGCCACATACAGGCAACTTGAATGTGACATTATGCAAGCTCTGGATGTTCCTAGAGCCTGGGTTCCAATACCAATATGCCTGGGAGTGAATAAAAAATTCTAAAAATTGAAAGCAGCAGGATGTTGGCATGAGCTTGTATCAATTGGTGCCTTGGTGTAGCACCCAGATTGGTGCGCCAAACAGCTGAAGCCCCAAGACATTGGGCTTCTTTCCCTAGAATGCCTTGTATGGTGTTTGCTGTAGGTAAAAAAGTGCCTTCACCAGTGCCTGGTTTTTGATGAAGCAGACATGTTGGACAGCTTCTGGCCAGAGATGTGTTGTGAAGTGGTACAAGGACTTAGTCTTTTTTTCTTTTGTCTGTTTATTTTTGATTGCATCACGGACTCTTTATCTTTTTATCATGTTCTTAATCTGGTTTTCGCTCATGTGGTTGTTCATTATGTACAATGTTCCAGAACCTTTTAGCTATGTCTTGGGCTGTGCTTGCTTGTTTATTATTGCTTGGTGGACTGCAGTATATAGGTAGTGTGAGACTCAGACAGTGATCTGTAGTGCAGCACTTGTAATAGTCTATTAACAAAGTTTAGTATTAACAGAATGCACTAAGCACATTTGCATACCTATTAACAAAGTGGACAAATCTGAAGAGCGGCCATATCTAATTGCATTGACTCTTCCCCAAAGAGCCAAACATAACCAAACCTATGCCACCATTCAGCCTCACTGCCTTGTTACTTCTATACTAATTAGATATTGTAACACTTGGTCCGTTCCAAATAAAAGTGCCTCTCTAAAAAAAAAGCCAAGCTTCTCTACCCATAGTGTTTCCTCCGAGACCCTCCCCCCCCCTAGTCCTTCCCACCGCCTCTGCCTCTAAAAACTCTTGCACCAACTCCTGAGCCCCTCTCAAATTCTCCTCTGGTTCCCAACTATCTTCTTCCTCCCCAAAACCCACCCATCGCACCAGATACCGCACCCTTGTTTTTCACTGTCTGCTGGCCAATATCTTCTTCACCTCATACTCCACTCCCCCTTTCATCTTCACTGGTGGCGGCAGGATCTGTTTCCTCCCCAATATGGTATCCGCTGAGGCTAGCACCAGACACAAAACATGAAAGACATCATAAACCTTCCATGTATCTGGAAGTGCCACCTGGTATGCTGTCTCCAAAATCTTCTGTGTCACTGCAAAAGGACCCAACCAGTTGAAATCCAGTTTCCTGTTTGGGAGCACTGACCAAAGATCTGCTTGTTACACAAATACCATATCCCCAGGTACCCAGTCCGGCGCCTCATCCACCCATGCATCATGGTACACCTTTATCTTGACCGCTGCCATTTTCAACATTGACTTCAACTCTTCCTGAACCTCTGCCAATTGTGCCAACCA
>ML178867.1:17380-29878 GCA_004369125.1 Pterulicium gracile
CAACCACGGCACATCCTTCCCCTTCAAGCGCTCCAGTGGCTTTGTGATATATGCGTAGTCTTCAATGAATTTGCGGTAGAAATTGGCAAACCCTAGGAACTAAAAAATCTTGCTGATGTTGCATGGTGTTGGCCAGTCCGTAATTCCACGCAGCTTCACTGGGTCCATTTCAATATAGCCAGTGTAATGAAGTGGTCAAGGGTGTCGTACAGAAGCAGTGGGACTTAGTCTATTTTTCTCTTTCATGTTTCTTCAGAGTTTCTCCTTTCCATCAGCTTGTGATTGTTGACTGTTGTTTCCCATTGCCTTGTGACTGTGCCTTGTGATTGTTCCCATCTTTAGTTTGTGATGTACTTTCTCACTTATAGTAGCCTGTATTTTGATACCCCCCTTTTCCCATCTTGACCTCTTTGTGGTCTTTGGAAATAGGTGGGTATTCACTCTGTTGTTGTTTAGCTTTCCAATCTAACTTTGTGGTCTTTGGGAATAGAGCTTTGTATTGACTTTGCATCTACGTCCATATCTTCCAGATTGTTCTTACCCTCCCAGACCTGTTGAGTCCCAGCTCCAGGTTGAACCTCTACATTCCGCTTCGCTTCAGCCAGACAAAATCTTCAGGCCAAGGTAGTTGACCTCCTTTGTTTGGAATTTGCACTTTGCCGGGTTCAGGAAAAAATTGGCCTTGCGCAGGCGTCTCAGCACTTCTTGCACCTGTGTGTTGTGCTGTGCCTCGTCCTCCAAGAAGATGATGATATCATCCAGGTACAGCACCATGGAGATGTCAGCCAGGTCGTGGAAGAGCTTGTTAACCATGCGCTAAAACACTGCCGGCGCATTCTTCAGCCCAAACTGCATGACCAGGAATTCAAACTGCCCATACCAAGTCCGGAACAAAGTCTTTCACTTGTCTCCGTCCCAAATACGGATGTTATAATATTCCCAGCGCATGTCCAGTGTGGTGAACACCTTGGCTGCCTTGAGCCAGTTGAGAAGTTCGTTGGATAGGGGAATGGGGTGGGAATTGAAGCAAGTGACAGTTTTCAGGGCTTGGAAGTCCACCACCAGGCGAAGCTCTCCATTCTTCTTTTCTACAAAAAAGACTGGAGCACCACAGGATGCGTTTGAAGGCCTAATATAATCCTTGGCCAAGTTTTCATCAATGAATGCCTTCAAGACAAATAGCTCCTCCAGCAAGAGTTGGTACAGCTTCCCAACCTTGGGCAGTGGGGCGCCTGGCTCCAGGTCAATCAGCAGGTTGTACTAGGTGTGTTGAGAGAGCCGTTCCAAGTGCAACTTGCTGAAGACGTCCAGGAAGTCGTGAAACTCCTCAGGAACCACCTCTTCCAACCGCTTCTTTTTCTCTGGCCTGCTTCTCTGCTGTTCCTCCTCCACCAACCGCTGCAAAACTGTGGTTCCAGCCGCCACTTGCACTGGCTCTTCTTCACTCTCCTCAAACGCCATTGCCCACCAACCTGCACTTCCCGGCACTGAGCAACCTCCCCAACACTGCTCCAAGTACCACCACTCCCCCATACCCCTACACTCAGACACACAACCATTGCTAGTGCCCGGAGCTCTTGCTAACCTCTCCTTCTTCTCCTCAATCCGCTCCGCCAGCATTGCCTGCACCTGCCTCACCACTGCCTGATGGTGTTCCCTTGCCTCAAGCTCCAATTGACCCTTCTTTGGTGTGCACTTAGGTTGCCCTGTTGCTGGAGAGGTGGTCGGAAGGGGTTTGGGGTGGAGTTGACAGCACCGTGTCTGACAGGATGCTGACTCAAAAGCAATTGTAAACTGCTGCCAGTCAATGGTGGGGTTGTGACGTTGAAGCCAGTCAATGCCCAGGATGAGGTTGTCATCCCCAATATCCGCCACCTGGGAAAGCTGTTCCTCCCTGTGGTTGTTCATAACCAGTTGAAGCAAGACCTCATGTGTGATGAATTCTGAGGTGATGTCTGAGTTGTCAATGGTACAAAGACAGAGGGGTCTCTTGCAAAGCATGGTGGGGATTTTGTGTTCCTGAATGAAACGCAAGTTGGCCAACAACATGTTTGCACCAAAGTCCAACATTGCTTGGGTGGATAGTTGTACTGCAGTACTCTTGTTGTTGACAGTGACTAGAATTCCAAATGAATAGAAATCAGAGTGTGAGATCCTAGCACGGACCACCGCACATAAACGTAAGCGTTGTTGACGCCGCTGTACTTGAGAGAAGGGGAACCTGATCTCATTCAAAGCCAATGTGTCTGATACAGAGTTCCAATTTGCCGCGCCCATTGCAGTTACTTGTGTCTGGTGTATACAAAATCCAACAAGACTGAACCAGGGGCATGCGCTGGCAACAATGAGTGCGGAGTCAATAAGCTAGTGTTATGCCCGTGCTCACAGCTAGCGAGACTGGGTGATAAGTCCGTTGGCAAACAGGTCTTGTCCTTAGCCTGACGTTGCTCCTAATAACCGTGGACTTGTATTTGCTGAGTCCACTTGATGGAAAGAGAGAGAGAGAAGAGAGAGGGAGAGATGGAGAGAGAGAGAGAGAAGGAAAGAGTGGAAGAGTAGGAAGTGGATTGATGCAGTGACTAGATGTGGTAGCAAAGATGATATTCTGTCTGAGAAACAATGTAAAGTCCCTCAGCCTTGTATACACAGCAGTAACTAATAGAATGGATCATGCTGAGTCAAAGGAGAAACAGAGAAGAAACAAAGGAGAAACTCAATGAGTCATAACAACTCCTTTGTGGAAGAAGAATCCAAGGAGAATCCAAATGAGTCAGAATGAGTCAGGGTAACACGGATCCCTGGGGAAACAATAGAGAAACTGTGAAAGGAGGAATAAAGAATAAACAAAGGAGTAATCCAAGATAAGATAATAACACAATCACATGTCAAACGCAATCATGTGTCTCAGTGGAAATACAGTCTTAAGTCAAGCACACATATAACAGCTAGCCAGACTGGCTGCCGTCAAAGTTGACGCTGCCGCCTGGGACGGTGCATGAACTAGGTGTTGCGCCACAAGATGCGCATACGCCTGTCAAGCCTGTGGTTTTGTGTAGCCCCATCTCAGATGGCCCTGGTTCCCACAGTCTCTGCACCGCATTCTAGCCTTGTCCACATCCATTGTATTTGGGTCCAGGGCACGGGGGGGCATTGCTTGAACTACTGGCCTTGATAGTTAGAAATTGACAGAGGAGAGGCAAGGGGGTTGAGCAAAAGGGGGTGGGCTTGGGTGCGGCCATGGACACCAACACTGAGCGCTAATTCTGGGCTTCTGCACGTGCCAGAATTTGTTGTCTTGCTGCCAGTGTTGCCCATTCCTTTTGTTGGCCAAGAGCCACCCAATTGCCTTGTCAAGCATCCTGTAATGTGGTTGCTGTCACAAAGAGAGCAAGTGCGCAATCTAGTAACCCAAATGACAAAGATGAATAACAAGTGCATAAAGACACAAACAAGTAGCTACTCACCTAGTAACCCAAATGACAAAGAGGTCAAGATGGGAAACTAGGTGCTGGGGTTTGTCTCTATATACTCTAGACAGAGAGCAGCCTGGAACCAAATGATGAACAAGCACAGCAATGATAAACAGTCAAAGAAACAATAAACAATCAAGGGAACAATGGACAGATGCAAGAAGATACAAAGTGAGATGATACGAGCCAAGTGATGAAAGTGAAACGATACAATCAAAAGGAACCAAAGAGAAAACAAGCTAAGTCCTGAGATTGCTTTGCAACATTACCCCCCTCCTAAACCTCATTGTCCACGATAACCAGAGAAAAAAAAGGTTCTTACTTTCATGCCCTCTTCTTCCCCTTCTTCTCTGGAGTTGACGGCCCTGGTACGTGTGGATGCTTGTTGTGGAAAGCCTTGACCAAGTCCAGGGCCTCCATTTTTGCTGCATCCAACCACCCTTCTGCATCCAACCTGTACCCCTTCCACCATATCCAGTATTGCAGCTTGTTCCGGAATAACCTGCTATCTGTAACCTCCTCTACCTCCCACTCCTCTTCTCTCATATTGTCCTTTGGTGCCAGCTCCACTTGTTCAGGTTCTGGGGGTTCCTTTCCATTGACGGTGTTGCCTCTCCAGGGGAATAGTTTGTTGACATGGAAGGTGTTGTGAATGTGGTTCATCAAGTCCGGGAGCTCCAAGACATAATCAAGTTCCCCAACCTTGGCTGAAATCTGGTAAGGACCTAGAAAGGTTGGTGCCAGCTTGCGGCTAGGCAGACAAAGCTTGATGTTGCGGCCGTCCAAATAAACCCGGTCTTCAACCTTGAACACATGCGCCGACTTCTTCCCCCTCTCAAAGGCCTCCTTTATCAACCTCTTTGCCTCCTGCAGTCCTGCTGACACGTCCTTTTGTACCTCCTTCATTATCCTCACCCGCTGATCCACGTCTGCTACTCCTGTCCTCCTACCAATTGGGATTTTGAAGTGGGGTTGGTAACCATACACCACTTCAAACGGTGTCATCCCATGTGCTGATGCAACCCACGAGTTAATGACAAACTTGGCCAGAGGGAGGTGGTCCGCCCAATCTGTCTGTCAAGGGTCCACATAGAGGCAAAGGTACTTCTCCACCTCCTGGTTGGCATGTTCCGTCTGTCCGTTTGCCTGAGGGTGGAAACCCAAAGTCATATAAGAGTGAATCCCAAGATGTTGAAGTAGTGCTTGGGTGAGGCAGCGGCAAACTGGGGACCTCTGTTGGAAACAAAGCTGAGGGGTAATCCATGAAGACAATAGATTTCTTGGTAGTAGAGGTCAGCAATGCCTTTGGCATTGATGTTTGTGGTGCATGGGATAGCGTGGATCATTTTGCTGTATAGGTTAACACAGACAGGAATGGTGTCAAAGCCGCACAACGGGGGTAACTGTGATAAGATCTACCCCAACATCCTTCCACAGCCGTGCCGGAACGTCTAACAGGGTAAGAACTGCCCTAGGGTGCTGATAGTGCTTCTTCTGAGCGCAACTGTCGCATCCCTGGACGTACTTTTTAACAAAAGTGCGCATCCCCGGCCACCAGTAGTAAGTGTTGACCAACACAAACGTAATGTGCACCCCTTCATGGCCTGCCGCTGGATGATCGTTGCACTGTTCTAACACTGAGAGCCGCAAGTCCTTGTCCGGTGGTACGTACACCTTCCCCCTGTGGTAGATGAGACCGTTATCCTCCTGCCACTCTGGTAGCCCTCCCGCCAACCGCTTGAGCCCATCCCTCTGCAACCTCCGTAACCCCTCCAACACTTCCGCCTCCCTCTCCAACAATGTCCAAATACGCCCTGCTAACTTGTTCTCCGGTGCCTGTGAGAGACTAGTTGCTGCAATCCAAACAAAGTGCTCAGGCTGTAACACCGTCTGCTGCTGATTATCCTCGTGGTCCTGGACTTGGTGCTGTGGCATGCGTGAAAGAGTGTCCGCCTGCATGTTGGACTTCCCAGGTTTGTGGATTAGGCAAAAGTCAAAACAAGACAAATATAGTGCCCAGCAAGCCTGTCAACGTGTGAGATCCTGTGCTCTGCTCCACCACTGAAGATTCTTGTGATTGGTTATGATCTCGAAGGGGTCTGAACTCCCCTCCAAGTACGGTCACCAGTCCTTTAGGGCTTTGATCACTGCCAGCATCTCCCTGTTGTAGATCTCGTAGTTCCGTTCCGCTGGGATCATTGAGGCTGACCTAAAACCAACTGGGTGCCAAGTACCATCCTCCACCTGCTGCATCAAGGCTCCTCCCGTTGCAAAACCCGATGTGTCCACTTCCACTCGAGTCGGCCTATCTGGCTGCCAAAGCACTATGATTGTCTCCTCCACAAACGCCTGATGCAGAGCGTCAAACGCGGCTTGCTGATGCATCCTCCACACAAAGCCGGTGTCCTTCTTCGTGAGATCGTTGAGAGGGCAAGCAATCCTGGCAAAACCATCAATGAAGCGGCGGTAGAAGTTGGCAAACCCCAAGAACACGCAAAAGTCTCGGAGATTTGTGGGGGTAGGCCAGCTGCAAACTGCTTCCATCTTTACTGGATCCATGCGGATCTTCCCCTTCCCAATGATTAGCCCCAAATACTTGATCTCCTCCTGCTCAAACTTGCACTTCTCCGGCTGCAAGTACAGGTCGTTCTCTTGCAACCAACGCAGTACCTCCCTCACCAACTCGCAATGCTCTGTTAAATCTGTTGTGAAAAATCAGGATGTCATCCAGGTAAACTGCCACCTTCCCTGCTGCAATGAGATCAGCAAAGATGGAGTTCATTAACGCCTGGAATATCAGCAACCAGTTGCAGCGGGTAGCGGTTCTTCACTGTGTACTTGTTAAGACGTTGGTAGTCCTGAACAAAGCAAAGCTTCCCGTCCTTCTTCTTGACAAAAAGGACTGGGGATGCCATGGGTGACTTTGAGGCAACAATATAACCTTTGCGCAGATTTTTGTCCAGGAAACAATCAAGTTCCTCCTGTTCGGCTGGTGACATGGGGTAAACCTTGGTGCAAATGGTCTCCGGGGCTCCCAGAACCAGTTTGATAGTGTGGTCCCAGGGCTTGTGAGCTGGTAGGCGTTCTGACTCTGCCTCAGAAAAAACTGTGGCAAAATCACAGTATTGTTCCGGGACCATTTCCTCAAACGACTTCAAGGGCTTTGCCTTGTGTACCTCTTCTGCTAACTTCTGCAAGTATGTGTAGCCCACTGCAATCCATACCTTGTTGGTCATGTCTCCAGTAACCTTCTGCCGGAGCCACTTCTAACGCAGGGCACAGTTGGCGCAAATACAGACTGGCACGGCCTCCTTCCCCACTGCTGGCATGCCATCATCTGCCAGCCAAGTGTGTTTAGATCCTCCACGTGCATCCTCCTTCTCCTCAGATGGCCGCCCTGGCTTACCTGCTGCGTCTCCAAGAGGAAGCTGGCTCAACGGTGCATCACCAGGTCCACCCCCCTGGGGTAATTGACTGGACGCACCCTTGTTAGCTCCCTCCCCAGGAGGAGGCTGGTCCGGCACAAAGCCGTTAGCCCCCTTGCTGTTTGGACCGCTCTCGTCTTCCTCCCTCCCCACTTCCTCAATTAAATGTCCCTTTGTGGCCGTACCTCCAACTTGGTGATCTTTGTTGTTGGGGAGCTCCTCAACTGTCCCTCCCATGCATCTCACCAACAACTGACCCTTCTTCCAGTTGATTGCCAGGTTCACCTTCTGAAGCCACGGAAGGCCTAAGATCAGACGCTCCCCTCCCAGGTCTGTTACCAAGAGATCAACAGGGTGTTCAAACCCGTCAACCAACAGGGTCATCCGGACAAACTCCCAAATACACCCAGCAGTGTTGGCCGTTCCGTCAATGTTGAACACGTCAATGGAGTCCCTGAGCTTGAACATCCGAAGCTGCTCCTGCTTGATGTAGTCCCAACCAATAAAAAGTGCGGTGGCTTCACTGTCCACCATGGCTGCTAGTTTCAGTTCTCTCCCTTCTCCCCGTAGGCACACGTTCACATGGAAATGCAATGAATGAGGATGGCTTTTGTGTATACTGCCTATTCTACATGAGGATATTGAGTTGTACAAGAAGGAAGGTTGAAAAGAGAACTGATTAGAGGGCACTCTTGGCGCAGCTGAGGCGGGTGCCCTCAGGGAAAAGCCTGCTAGAGGAGCCCGGCGAAGAGGGCCCCAAGGGCATTGGCGGTGGTGACATTCACGGGGGCGGCAGCAGCAGGGGCAGCGGGCATGACAGTAGCAGCAATCTGGATGGTAGAGGCTGACTGGAGACCAGTCTCTCCTGGAAAAAGTGTGAAATTACTGTTGGTGGTGGTGGCGGCAACTTGGTGACCCAACCGTTTTGGGCAACCTAGGAACTTGTCCTTGCAGACGGACTCCAAGTGACCCCAACAACCACAGTGGTGGCAGTTGACACCCTTTGCAGGGCATACAGTGTCACGCTTGAAGTGCCCGGCGCATCCACAGCCAAAGCACTTGTTAGCCATGCTGCAAAGGAAGGCAGACCAATCACCCCTGGTGTTGTTGGCAACAGCAGCAACCGTGGCCTGAGTTGCGTTGAGGTTGATGTCCACATCCATAGCAAAGGGGTCAACTGTCCCTCCTTCCAACAAAGAATCCTTCAGCCCAGCATCTATCTGGATCAACAGCAAGACTGCTTTATCAAACGTATTGGCCTTCTGACCCGCCGGCGCAACCGCAGCTGCAAACTTGTAGAAGAGCTTTGCGGACTGGTTGAGGCCTCTAAGAAAGAAGGTGCGCTTCCTAGTGTCCTCAAGGTCCGTTCGCGCCGCAATGTCAATGAACTTGGCTGCATACGCACTAACTGTCTCCTTCAGCCCCTGCCTCAACTTCTCCAACTGATCCAACGCAACCACCTTCTTGTTTGCCGGCAACCAACATCCCTCATAGGCCTTCTTGAACTCCACCCCGTCAGTGTATGGAAGCGGGGCCATGCCATTGGTCATTTCATCTAGGGGTCCTGAGGCCCACATGCCTGCTGTCCCGGAGCAAAGGCCAAGTGCCAAACAGATCTTCTTCTGCTCGTCGTTCTTGAGGTTGTCCTTGTAAGACCCCGGGGATGATCTGCAAGGCAGCACACCAAGTAGTCTAGTAACAAAGATGAATAATGAGCACAATGAGGCTGTGTGTGTGTGTACCTAGTAATGAAGTGGATAAAACTAAAGAGCAACATCACATGATGGTTGGCAACATGTAACCCGCGCACGTGCTTGACGCGCAGGCCGCCACCATCAACGCGCGCCACTCTTCAGCCATCCACTGCCGCTACATCTACTCTACAAGGCTAAGTACGCTATGTATCGTAACAGTTCTTCTCCTTGGACCAACTCTCAAACTGCAACAGAAAGTGATGGGTGTCTGCATAGCCTTCCCCTTGAAGGGCTCGGGCCTGGCAAACAACGATCCGCTTGAACCACCTCCGGTGGCTCCCTTCTGCATGGCGGTGATGAGTCCGTTCAGGATGTTGTTAACGGCGGGATTACCGGTGAGGACACGGTTGGACATGGTTGGTGTGGGTGTAAAAACGGGCTGGGGCTGGGGTACAGGGGCAATGGGTGGTGGGGTGACGACAGTGGGTTGCGAAGCAATAGTGATGGCAGGAGCAGGGGGCTTGACTGTACCGGACGGAGTGGGGACAGGAGTCTGGGGTCTGGATGCTAGAAGGGTCTTGAAGAAGTCAAGAACAGGAGTGTGAGGCCAAGATTGGACTGGAGTGGGGTTCAGTGATACCAAGGTAGATCCAATGCGGCAGGCAGCCTGTTGGTAGCAAGGATCGTTCAAAGAAGCAGCAAATTGAGAGCGACTGCCTACTGACTGTGGATCAGGATGCAAAAACTTGTGTCCTAGTGGGCAGGGCTGTTTGTTGCAGTTGACAAAGGTAGGAGAATCCAGGGGTGATTCTATCCAATGGACTGATGTCTTATTGTCAGTATCAAATGCATGTAGGTAGTCCAAGTAATCTAGCTGGAGACTAGCGGGTGCAAGATGCAAGTGCTGGCAACAAGCTGCTGGGATTGATGTCAACAATTCAGGAGACTCGAGTACAGTGAATGTAGGCGTGGTGACAGTGGATTGCCTGCAGAAACATCTCTAGACATGAGATGTTGGTGCAGTAGCTATCTTGACCTAATGTCACAAATGGGGCAAGTGCGCAATCTAGTAACCTAGTAACCCAAATGACAAAGATGAATAACAAGTGCGTAAAGACACAAATAAGTAGCTACTCACCTAGTAACCCAAATGACAAAGAGGTCAAGATGGGAAACTAGGTGCTGGGGTTTGTCTTTATACACTCTAGACAGAGCGCAGCCTGGAACCAAATGATGAACAAGCACAGCAATGATAAACAGTCAAAGAAACAATAAACAATCAAGGGAACAATGGACAGATGCAAGAAGATACAAAGTGAGATGATACGAGCCAAGTGATGAAAGTGAAATGATACAATCAAAGGGGACCAAAGAGAAAACAAGCAGAGTCCTGAGGTCGCTTTGCGACAGTTGCATCTGCAAGAGGCATTCAGCAATGTCCACTGTCAGTCCATCCTTGAATGCCTTGAGCATGAAACTGTTTTCACATTTGTCAGACGGAAGATTGTTGCAATGGGTGCAGAACTTGGTGATGTACTGCAAGATCAACTTCCTGCCCATCTTAATGTTGGCCAGCGCCTTGCGCGCGTCGGCTGCTCAATTGCGCAAGCAGTACTGCGTGCGGAAGGTTGCAATCCACGCTGCAAAGTTGTTGCGCGCCGGGTCCATCAAGTCATCTTGGGTAATTGTTGCCAACCATTGGTGTGCATTGCCCGTGAGGAACAACTGGGTCCAAAGGACCTTGAGCTTGTCATTTGCAAACACCTTGAACTTTGCAGCAATTCTGACCGCCGTTGCGTACTCTTCTGCCTGTGTCTGCAACCTGCCATTGAACCTTTCTGGCGGCGCCGGGCGCGGGCCATTCCAAGTTCCTAATCCCGCTACACCTCCCCTTGCCACTACCTGTTCCAACCACTTGCACTGCTCCCTAGCCTCTTGCGCAATTGCTGCCACAGTGAGTACATCTCCTTCCAGCTGCAGGACCTGCTCTTCTGCCTTCAACCATAGCGCTGTGAGTTGCAGACCAGCTGGTCATCCACCTCCAGTAGGGTGCAAGTCACAATTGTGTTTGCAACGCATCTCAAGTCCTCATTCAACGCATTGAATTCTGTGTTGGGTCCGTAGCGCAAGAAGTGCATCAGCACAAGCATCCACATTGGCTGGACCTGATGCTGTCCGTCTGGAGTTGCCATACGTGTTTCCTGGGTGTTGTTTGCGCAAGCAATAGAGACAGCGTGAGGGAGTGGGTAAAATCAAGCAAGCAAGTGGGCACAAGTGAGAGTTGGTAGCGTCAGTTGGTAGCCAGTTTTCTTAGAGATTTGTCCAAGTGTGAGTTTTGGACGGTGGTCTGCAGTGCAGCACTTGTAATAGTCTATTAACAAAGTTCAGTATTAACAGAACGCGCTGAGCGTGTTTGCGTACCTATTAACAAACTGGACAAATATAGAGAGCGGCCATGTCTGATTGCGTTGACTCTTCCCCAAAGAGCCAAACACAACCAAACCTGTGCCACCATCCAGCCTTGCCGCCTTGTTACTTCTACACTAATTAGATATTGTAACAGGTAGTGCCTATTGGTGACTTGGTCCCCATCTTGACCTTTTTATTGTTGGGATCAGATTGTTGCAAGTGTAGCAAGAGACAAGACGTGTGTTGGGTTTTGCTCCAAACAACATAGCTCATGCGTTGTTGAGCAATGTGCGGTTGAGACATTCAGCAACACCATTTTGGGCAGAAGATTATGATGCAGTTAGCTCCCAGTTAATTCCTTTGGAGTCAAGCCAGTCAAGAATCTCCTGGTTCATGTACTCCTTCCTGTTGTCAAAGCAAAAGCATAACACATTGTACTTTGCCTGCTTGCACATGAATGTAACGTAACCCTTGATTGCCTGAAAGACGGTGCCACCCTTCTTGTCCTTCAAAAACTTCAGGCAGCTGTGTGCGGAGGCGGCATCTGTGAATGAAATGAAGTAATGTTCTCCTCGGAGTCCTTTCACACAAACAGGACCCCACCAGTCTGTATATACCATATTTTCAATGTTGCAGTGGGTGTAAGACTTGCACGAGGGTCTGCAAGGCAGCACACGTAATAGTCTAGTAACAAAGTTTAGTATTAGCAGAACGTGCTGAGCGCGTTCACGTACCTAGTAACAAAGTGGACAAATCTGGAGAGCAGCCATGCCTGATCGCGTCGACTCTTCTCTGGAGAGCCAAACACAACCAAACCTGCGCCACCACCCAGCTCTGCCGCCTTGCTACTTCTACACTAATTAGATATTGTAACACTTGGTCCGTCCCAAAGAAAAGTGCCCCTTCTCAAAAAAGAACCCTGCTCCTCTATGCACGGTGTTTCCTCCGAGGCCTTCTTCTAGTCCTTCCCGCTGCTTCTGCCTCCAAGAACTCTTGCACCAACTCCTGCGCCCCTTCCAGATTCTCCTCTGGTTCCCAACTATCCTCTTCCTCTCCAAACCCAACCCAGCGCACCAGATACTGCATCCCTGTCTTCCGCTGCCTGCTGGCCAGTATCCTTTCCACCTCATACTCCACTCCCCCTTCCATCTCCACTGGCGGTGGCGGGACCTGTTTCCTCCCCAGTATGGTATCCGCTGAGGCCGGCACCAGACATGAGACATAAAAAACATTGTGAATCTTCCATGTTGCCGGAAGTGCCACCTGATACGCTGTGTCTGAAACCTTTTGTGTCACTGCAAAAGGGCCAAACCGTTTGAAGTCCAGTTTCTTGTTTGGGCGCACTGAACGAAGGTCCACTTGTTCCACAAATACCATGTTGCCCGGTACCCAGTCCGGTGCTTTGTCCACCCATGCATCATGGTACACCTTTATCTTGACCGCTGCCATTTTCAACATTGACTTCAACTCTTCCTGAACCTCTGCCAATTGTGCCAACCA
>ML178867.1:34298-70552 GCA_004369125.1 Pterulicium gracile
GAGGAGGCTGGGAAAAGGGGGTAGGCTTGGGTGTGACCATGGACGCCAACACTGAACGCTGCTTCTGGGCTTCTGCGCGCGCCAGGAGTTGGTGTCTTGCCGCCAGTGTTGCCCATTCCTTCTCGTTGGCCAAAAGCCACCCAATTGCCTTGTCAAGTGTTCTGTAACGTGGCTGCATCTGTGAGAGGTGTTTGGCAACGTCCACCGTCAGTCCGTCCTTGAATGCCTTGAGCACAAAACCATTCTCGCGTTCGTCGACTGGGAGATAGTTGCGATGGGTGCGGAACTTGGTGACGTACTGCGATATTGTCTTCCTGCCCATCCTGATGTTGGCTAGTGCCTCGCGCGCGTTGGCTGCTTGATCGCACAAGCAGTACTGAGAGCGGAAGGTTGCAATCCATTCAGCAAAGTTGGTGCGAGCCGGGTCCGTTGAATCGTCTCGGGTAATCGTCGCCAACTACTGGTGAGCATCACCTGTGAGGAACGACTGGGCCCAGAGGACCTTGAGTTCGTCGTTGGCAAACACCTCAAACTTTGCGGCAATTGTGACCGCCGTTGCGTACTCCTCTGCCTTCGCCTGTGAACCCCCGTCAAATCGTTCTGGCGGCGCCAGGCGCGGACCATTTCGAGTTCCCAGTCCCCCTACGCCTCCCCTTGCCACCACCTGTTCCAAACGTTTGCATTGCTCCCTTGTCTCCTGCGCCATCACTACTGCCGTGAGTACGTCGCTCTCCAGCTGCAGAACTCGCTCCTCTGCCTTCAACCATAGCGTCGTGAGTTGTGTGACCAGCTGGTCATCCACTTCCCGCAAGGCGCGCGTCACAATCGCGTTTGCAACGCGTCGCAAGTCCTTGTTCAGCGCGTCAAACTCCGTGCTCGGTCCGTAGCGCGTGGCGTCCATTGACATGAGCATCCACGTTGGTTAGACCTGGTGTTGTCCGTCTAGAGTTGCCATAGATGTTGCCTAGGTGTTGTTGCCCAAGCAGTATTGGCGGCGTGAGGGAGCAAGCAGAACTAAGCAAGCGCAAGCAAGCGCAAATGAGGGCGGCGCGAGTGGGCGCTAGTTCAAGCAGCGCAAATGGGCGCAGCGTGAGAAGCAGGTGTTGGCATCCTGTGGTGGCCGATTTTCTTAGAGATTTGTCCAAGTGTAAGACTTGGACAAGGGTCTGCAAGGCAGCACACGTAATAGTCTAGTAACAAAGTTTAGTATTAGCAGAACGCACTGAGCGCGTTCACGTACCTAGTAACGAAGTGGACAAATCTGGAGAGCAGCCATGCCTGATCGCGTCGACTCTTCTCTGGAGAGCCAAACACAACCAAACCTGTGCCACCACCCAGCTCTGCCGCCTCGCTACTTCTACACTAATTAGATATCGTAACAGTGGGTACATTGCAACTTCTTTGGGAAAAAACACACATGGTCCTTCCCTTCAATGCATGCCATGCACTGTTGGGTGGACGCAACTTGTCAACTTCCATTCTATTAACCATTCCAAGTTGTTGCAGCTCTCAGACTGCAAAGTGGTTCAGATAACCAAGTGCCAAGTGCTATTTGTTCAAGTGTGAGCCAGGTAGGCGTAGGAGCCAACTACCTTGTTGCGTACTTGAAGTTGGTACATATGAGCAACCTTGTTGCCTTTGGCCAATAGAACACCGTTGCAAGAGCAAATTTCAACAACATTATTGAAGAAGCTGACCCTAAGGCCTGCATCTGTAAGCCTTTCAACCAAAATGAGATTGAAAGAAGCATCCGGGCAGTGTATAATGTTCTTGAGTGTGCCAGTTCAAGTGCAATCTCTAAGTACAAAGGTTAGACTGACTGTCCCCTTGCCAATGCCTTTTGCTGCACCAAAGCAGTGGATTATGTGCTCACTCAAGGTATAGCAGGTGAAATCAGATTTATTGCGGACTATGGATTGGCTGCAAGCACTATCCAGTAGCCAGTTGTTTGAGCCAAGTTTGAGCTTGCAGGGGGTTCTATAAGTTGGGTAGGGAGGTGAGAAGGGTGATGGAGAAGTTGGTCTCAGTGATGTTCTGGTTGAGGCTAGTGAGCTTGGCCTGGTATGACCTCATTGTGCAAATATGCTTCTGGACATTACTGTTCTCAGGACACATAGCATGGAAAAACTTCCTGTGGGCAAGAACAATCTCAATGGAACCTTTAGCTTTGAATATATTATGAAGAAAGAACCACGCATTCTTTGCCAACTTCAAGTTCAAGATATAGACCAGAACCTCATTGGTGACGTGCAACCTGATGGTTAACAGCACCTTCCAATTATTCTTTGTCCACACTGCCTTCTTGTCTGCATTGCTGGATTCCTTGACAGTCTCTTCAATGTAGTTGTCAAGAGAGAGATCAGTCAGGATGTTGATGTTGCAAATGCAAAAAGCTGCAGCACAATCTGGAGCAAGGCTCAACAGACAAGAAGATAAACCAAGATCTAGGAGACTGGATGCAGGCTTGAGCAAACTACATGCAGCTATTCCCAAAGACCAAGTTAGATTGACAAACTACAGAGAGGAAATACATGTATATAGTGCCACCCATCTATGTCTAATACCAAGACATAGTGGCCTTTTGGCTCAGTGGTATAATTGTCCAGTGAGTAGTACAGTTTATTACAGATGAGAGCAAAGATAGAAGTAGAAGATGATAATATTTGAGGGATTTCTCCCTGGGCTTATATACTCCAGAGATGGTGTACTAGAATATTATTTGTACTACTAAACATGCTGAGTAAAATACCTGTGCTGAGTAATGTTGCTCTAGAGAGTTCTGCACTGTGTGTACACTCTTTCCAACACTCCTGATGATTCCAGATCTCCATGAGATCTCCACCGATTCTTTTAGAAAGTATACCATCTTGAAGAGAGAATAAAGAAGGAGGATACTAGCCAATAATATCTGGAAATTCTTCAAAACTCATGAACCTATGGCCAAAACCAGTTTTTGGACATTCATAGGTCTCTAGCTCTGTAGTACCCTAAGCCAGCAGTAGTTGATGCTATAGTTAATTTCCAGAGTAGTATATACCTCCATAGCATTGAAAAGTGGCTGATATAGATCCATAATCCCAGTGCAGAGAGCAAATAGTGAGGAGGGTATTGAAGGTACAGGTATGCAGTGCAGAGTACAACAGTACCAGCAGCATACAGAGTATCTAGCTAGAGCAGAAACTCACCAAGATAACCCTTAGAGAAACAGAGCGTGCAGCAATTACAGGCAATGTGGGGGAAAGGAAGGGAAAAAGACTCAAGGTATATTTGTGTAGACCTAGTCTCATATACGTAGTACAGGTTGAAGACATGTAAGTGTGTAGAAAAGACAATGAGTCTACATTTAGGAGTCATAGGGCGTAAGGATGTAATCTTATCTAAAGACTGAGCCTGAGGTGTTCACCAAAGCTAAGAACTAATCTACACTACGGTGGTATTTGTTCAACAGAGGGGGTATAAGTGAGTGGGTGAAGCAGCAGCCAGATGTATACCCAAAAAGGCAAAAGTCCTACAGAGCCAGCTAATCAGAAGTCTCTATTTTGTTGGATTGATTCTGACAGCCAGCCCATTCAGTTTTTCCAAGCCCCAAATCAAACACACAACTAAAGAACTCAGCTAATTGCCATTGTAACATACTGCTGCCAGAACCCCAAAGTCTTCGTCAACGGTCTTCGAGTGCTGTGGTAAGAACTTTGACGTTCACAAATCTGTTAGTCGTTAGGCAGCGCAGTGTTGTGCTCCCAGCGTGGTTGTGCGCGAAGCTGTATGGAAAGATATATGATTCGAGGTGACGAACGAGAGGAAGGACGGTAACGGGTTGCCGAACGGAGCCTCAGGCTGTGGAGAATTCGAACCGGTGGCACTTTTGGACTCACGTCAACAAAGGTAAACAACGCGCTTTGCCTTTGCACAGATGACAACGACGCGTCCCAGTCGTTCTTCTATCAAGTTATCCAGGAAGGAGTATACCAAGATCACTGCTTCTCTCCGCAAAGCTCGTCAAGATTACGATGTGCAAGATGCTGACAGCGACGACGATGGAGACAGACGCCATTCACAATCTTTCTTCCATGAAGCATCCTTCCTCGACGCACCTCTCAACTCCAGATTAGATACTTCCAGCGCTGCACACACCAGTGGTGTACCGACTCTCGAATTGGCTCATATGCCGTTACACGTTCAGCAAGCCGCCATACTCAATGATCTCCTCTTCGTATTGTTCGGGATCCCAGGGGAACACATCACTTTACATCCAGACTACTCCCCCGAAGACGACGATCCATTGCGAGGGATAACGTACACTTGCCACAGAGATCTGGACCCCTCTCTATCAGATCTCGTCAAGCGTATCCTACCTTTAGCGACATACTATACGGCGCTGGAGGCATTCATCGCGTCCAGATCTCACCTCGAATTCGGCCTTGTCAATCATGCCCTATGTGCGTCCTTGCGGGATATCATCAAGGTTCGATGGTGTCTTATACTTTTCGCTCTATCATGCCATGACATACTGACGCAATGTGCCTCTCCCAAAGGACTACCAAACGCTACTCACCCAGCTCGAGACAGCTTTCCACACGACCTCTCTCACACTCCAGAAGCTCTTCTTCCATATTCATCCCATCCTCCAGTCATTCTCGCTATTATACTCACTCATCGGCGCGCTCAGTCCACCCATCCATTCGCCCAACTCATCACCCGCTCACTCTGACGAGGAAGACGACTCGGACGAAGAAGAGCGGGCCAAGAATGCACTTCTTGGTATCCACTCAGCTTCCGCTCTGAAGACGATCCTACGCTCCAAAGGCGACAACGACGACTCAACTGCGACGAAATACGAACCTCCAAAGGGCGGAGAGCTCTTGACCGTCCTAACGCGGTGGAAAGATCGCCATGCTGGCAACCCCATGGCGGTGAAGCTTCTGGGAAGGTTGTTACGGGAAAGCGCGAAGCCTTACGTCATTATGCTTCGGTTCTGGATTACCAAGGGCCAGCTGGACGACCCCCACGGCGAATTCTGCGTTCGCGAAAGTAGAGGCATCAGCAGAGGGACAATGGAGAGTGACTACATCGACGAGTACTGGGAACGGAGATACACTGTACGTCCCACTTTCCAGATGGATGTATTCGTTGATCTCATCTTTTGCCACAGCTTCGCGGCTCTCCTACCTCCTCAAGACCGACCGCTTTAGACATCGCTAGTCAACATCCAGCAAGCTCGCTTTCAGGCAGCTATGTACCACCCCAATTGGAACGATGGAAGCAGAAGATCCTGTTGGCCGGGAAGTACCTCAACGTCATCCGCGAATGTGGTATCGAGGTCGGCGACCTGGGAAGCAACTGGTCAGACGCAGACAGTGTCGACCTGGACGACGAACAGCTACACACGCTCCTCCACGACTGCTACACGCAGGCCAACTCTTCCCTCCTCCAGCTTCTCATCCGAACGCACCACCTTCTTCCTCGCCTTCGCTCTCTCAAGAGACTCTTCTTCCTCTCTCAATCTTCATGGCTGACTCATCTGCTGGAGTTGGCCTCCGGAGAGCTCAGGAAGAGTGCACGAAGCTCCGCGCAAGGACGAATACAAAGTCTTTTGGAAGTCTGCCTGAGGGAAAGTGGTATCGTCGGCTGGCCGGCAGCTATCGGGAATCAAAGCAGCAATACTGGTGTGGGGACATCGGCATCTACTTGGAGCGTCGCGTCCGCCCCCAATCCTATGGTGGTGTCGACGCTCGGGATGAGTCAAATCGCCTCTGCTACACCGGTTTTGGATGATGGACTAAGCTATGGCCTGTTCAAGGAGGACGTTAGGGTGAAGATGGAGGGGAGTGGGCTGTATGACTTCTTGATCAAGATCAACAGCACGAAAGGGGCGGCGCTGGGCGAGGATGGCTACCTTGCTGCCGGTAACGAAGAGAAGGAGAGGGAGCGAGACGAGAAAGATACCAAAGATAAGAAGCCATTACTCGGTGAGGGTCTAATGTTCTCTGGCAAGACCTAGCATTAACCACGATTACTCCAGGCATCGACGCCTTGTGTTTGGATTACATCGTGCCTTTCCCGCTTTCGCTAGTACTCTCGCGGAAGTCCATTCTCTCCTACCAGCTCATCTTTCGTTTCCTGCTACACTTGAAACATGTCGAGCAAAGTCTTTGTGCGATGTTTGTTGATCACCAACAACGACCTTGGCGCGCACGCGTCATCCCTCTTGCACCAGCACCATCCACCCTCTCCAAAGCCACCACCACTCCATCCTCTGCCACATCATCTCGACCGCCATCAAGACCACGATCGACCACGCCCACCTCCGCCGTTTCACCTACACAGCTGGCCCCTTCTGCTAGTCCCGCGTACCTCGCCGCAGCTCGACAATTCGACAGATGGCGTCAACGGGTCTTTTTGCTTAGAGCGAGGATGCTATCCTGGGTCCAAAGTATCCTGGCGTTCGCGACGTTCGAAGTTCTAGAGCCCAACTGGCGAAAGCTCGAAGGGAAGCTGGAAAAGCTGGATACCGTCAAAGAACGAGATGGAAGAGAGTCAGTCGCCTCGAATCCTAGTGTACCCACAACAGCAGGGCCCGTCTCCACGGTGGACGAAGTGATGAAGGAGCACGTAGATTTCCTGGACACTTGCCTCAAGGAATGCATGCTTACAAGCGTGAAGTTGCTCAAGGTCTGTCTTCCTTGTTTAGAGTGTTTACTGTATCGTCGTCTGATGCCTCTTCGGTTCGCTCAGGCATTCTCGAAACTCATGCAGACATGTTCGACCTTCGCGCTGTATTCATCTCGGCTGACGGAATCGTGTGCCCAAGGTCTCGCCGCCCTAGCGGCTGAGAAGTCCGCTACTGACGGAGGAGCTGGGGCTTCTTTCGCCCTAGCCCAGGAGATGAACAAACGTCTTGATTTCCTGATGAAGTTTGAACAGAACTTCAACCACTGGTACATATGTTTCTCCCGCATCGTGGCTCTCACTACCTGACGTTCGTTTGTGGCGCTGTCTAGGTTCAAGATCCATCTGGACTGCGTGCAATTCTACGCCTCGAGCGAGAATGTATCACTCTTGCCCCTTGTGGTTAGACTGAGTGCCGTCAAGATCCCAGGGAGTGGATCCTAGAGCTGTCGGTATTCCCGCGCGGCGTCGCTAATGAGCGGCACAGAAGAAAGCTATGGCTTCGTGGCGTTGTGACTCACTTGCACGGCGTCGCCGGTAATGAGTGGGAAGCGGAGAAGCGCAATCTTGGCCCATTCAGCTTGGATGAGTTGGGTAGCCGCAGCGAGGGCCCGTTCCGGAGATGGCGTGCGCCAAGATAGGCGTGCGCTTGGCCAGAGAATGTTTGTCGGGTAGCAGGTACTGATTTGAGAGGGATCTGTACGGCAAGAATTCGACGGATGTTGATGGTCTCTGGTTGGTGAGGTGCAGTTGCAAGAGCTGGCGAGTCTATGGATCTATGTCGCGTTCCTCTTTACTTATCAACAGCGCTGCTCACGATATTCCAGCAGCCTGAACCGGTCTTGATCCGGCGTTGACGAGTGTACACGTACCTCTGTGGCCTATGGTCAATTTATGCTGCTCCTCTTCATCCGCGGATTTCACAGTGCTTGCCCCAGAAAGTGCGACATGTCATGTGTCCGCCTTATGACCAACCCTCGAACAAAAGCGGCTGCGAGAAATCTGCGAGGAGTATACAGTTGCAACAGGGGATGGATCTCCACTGTTCACGGAGAAATGTGTGTACCTCGGCTGTTATCACCGCTCTCTGGTGAAAAGCCCTAGATCCGTCTACCCCGAGCCTGACCATGAGAAAACAGAAGTTAAGTGGAAGCTCACGCACGCGCGCCCGGTTCCTCAACATGCGAAAACATACGACCTCAGGGTCTCTAGTCTGGCACCTTGCAGCTTTTCTGTAGCTCCCAACTCACGCACGCGATCAGAAAGCCAGCGATCCTTATGCGTACGGTTTCTTATCTTGATTCAGAGCTCCCAGTTGGTTTACTGTATATTACGGTGCAAGCTGGGTGATGTGGTGAACTCTAAGGGTCTTTTTCCCTCGTGGTCTTCCATTCTATCAGCATGAAAAACTTAGCATCAGCAAGCCCACCGTGCTTCCAGAAGTACAGGACCTCACACAGAACAAGACGCATGTGGCTGACTCGGGCGATGTCATGCCCGAGAAGGATAGTAATTAAGCGCCGATTGAGCAGTCTCGAAGGCCTGCGAATTCGAAACCTTCGAAGCGCCGAGCTTCAATGGTGATGTGCCCTCGACTTGTACATAACAGAACACCTGCTACCCGGGGAACTCACGTAGAGACGCCAGCTGCACAAAGAAACTCTATAAATCGTGAATGTGGCGTGTGGATACAGTAGATCATTATACAAGTACAGTCCGGGTAGTACGATTACTAGTACAATAATATCCATATGTAGAGGCAGAATAACAATACACGCGCTGTACTGCCCTCATGCGGTGCAAGCTAGTTTACTGTGCTCCGTTCCCTTGCCCGCTAACCAAGTGTTTGGTCCCTAAATGAACCGTCGATAAATCACAGTGGAAAATATAGATAAATGTTATCGGGCGGACCTGTCGCTTGACGTTGTTGATTCTGTGGTTCTTCAACCTTCGAGCGTGCCATTCGCTCATGGTAGAACCTGTGTCGAAGTCCATCGTTCCTCCTTGACGTCTATGTTTGTTGACAGCAAGAGCAATAGTATCGCTCGATTCCACAAGTGCCCGCAAGATGACGCTCCGACTAGGTCGAAGGAACATTGCCACCGATATCCGTTCGCAGGTCAGCTGCTCGCCTGGCGGGGACCTGGAGGCAATAACTGTGAGCAACTTTGGGATGCCATTGAAGAACGGGCGACTAACACAACTCTATGAAGGCTTGACTGTAGGATTCCACCGCTGAAAATGGACAAGGCGTCCCCAATATTGCAGATGAGATGACCTGGCAGTGGCTACTCGGAAATTGAGCAGTGGAGAGAGAAAAGACCGAGTGCTCCTTACCTGGATGTACTTCCATTCATCCGACCCAGGAAGTAAAACTTGCAGACCGCCAACGCGATGGTTGTGCAAAACAGTCTGACCAGGGATTTAGTTCTGATACCGCCAGCTTTACGGATGGTAAAACTCACCAGCGAGCCAAAGTCTGTGTGCGCTAGAAGAGAGACTCGATTCTGAGAATGAGAATCAAGTGGGGGTCGCACGACACTGTACGTGCATCTCGCCTCCCCGGAACTAGTCTCATTCGCAAAATGAAGACGGCAAAGTGAGCTGTCTGGGAGTCCAAGGCGACCTTCGAACGCCTCCAGGAGAGTTTTGCATATCTCAGAGGTCTTGATCACGAATGGTCGAACAGTAGGCTCCATGCGGCCGTTAACGACGGGTGGGTAGCGTTTGTGGGTGACATGAGGGAAAGAGAGGGCATCGTCAATGGCAACGTTGAAGAACTCCACATTATCCACGTTCCCAGCAGAATCTGTAACATAAGCTCCTTTCGCTTTGTACCTGCGTCAAGCGGTCGTGAGTACTGAATGGTAGATAGAACAATAAGATTATAATGACGGACCCAAAGCTCTTCCCGTTATCTCCCTGCTCGTACATCAGTTTCTCTTCCAAAGGCAGGGCCATCGTTTCGCTTGTGAGCTGGAACATATCTGCGGCTTCTGTTACAGATCCGTGATTGACGAGACTGCAAGACGTAAGGATTTGAGCACGGCTGGTCTAGCAGTCAAGATAAAACGGAAGTAGACGTACTACCAAAAGCCGTGGCGAGTAGCAGCCATCCAAAGCTTGTCCAATTCAAGTCCATCGCCATCTTTGAGTTTCCTGTAGTCGATAATTGAGAGGAGATGGGATGGCACATCCGCAGGGAAAGGCGGGACGGTGTGAGCAGTGTTGGCACTCATGCTGGCTGGGTATCGGCTGGGGGGTGTGGCAGGGGGAGAGAGTCGATCTAGGGAGGCTCTCGCTCAAGCGCTATCCCATTATAAAGGCCCAGTCCGGCGTACGGAACGACTGAGCCACGAGAGTTCCCCATGTCGCCCAATAGAGTCACCTCGGCGAGCGTCAGCCTAAATCACGACTTTATGACTTTAGGAAGAACAATCGAGATATGTGACTGGAATTCCAGTCAAAGAAGACGATGTGGCATAATGCTGCCGCCCAGCCCCGGGACCCAAGCCACCCACCGGGAAAGAGTTCCAGCCAGGGTCGACACGATTGGTGTATAGAAAGCAAGGGAAGGGTGCCGGGAGTCAACGATTTCCCCGAAGCGAGATGAGAGTACGTGTACGCAGTATACAAACAATCCACCTAGAACCATTTTGGTTAGCGTCGCAGCCTGCAAGCGTTGAAATAACTAATCGTATGTGATCGCTCACTGTGTCGAGCTCGGCAAAGCTGTATTCAGGTTTTACGTGGCTTCGAATGACGATAACGTGGTGACGTTGCCGAACCGATTCTGGGAACGGCGCTTGACTGGACTGAGCACAAGTCTTCTTGAGCGCTGGGGTTGAACATAAGGGATAAGGGTACAGGCTGCGTCCAATCCAGGAGGCATGCCATATGCTTTGAGCGTGGAGCAAAGATCCCTGCTTCCATTAGACTATGATATTCACGACATCCATTCGAGCTCGACGTACATGCACGCGTGTTCTAGGGCCCTCGGGGTGGAAGCGATGCCGAGTCATGCAGGCTTGACACTGCAACATGGCACTACCGAATCCGTTCAGTTTTGCCTTTTGTCTAAGCTCCACCAAATCGGAAGTTCGCCAGAATACTTCGCAACCGTTTCCCGCAGGGGGGCCGCTTGCTTTTAAGATTAACATGAGTCGTCACTTGACAGAGAATAGGTGACGCTCACTTGGCCGAGAGATTCTTCGTCCTCGGGGTTGCCAGAATAGCCCGTAGATGATAGCCGATGCAGTCTTGGGCCTTGCACTCTTATCTTCCACTGTTGTGAATGCACAAGAGGTCCCAACCGCGGGCCAACGTCGAGAGCCTCCCACGCAGATAGGAGTCCTACTTGAGTACGGTTGGGTACATGTACATAGGTCAACAGCAGACAAAGTGAGGTCCATATCCTCTGCGCCACATGCGGGATCGGTTTCAAGAATATGTACTTGAACGGAGCGCAGAAAATATCCAACTAAAGTGCCAGACCCGTGCCAGCGAACTGTGGTGCCGATACGGTGCTCGCATCATGCGCCATTGTCCCTGGGTTTGATGATGAATGCCAATAGAAACTGTGAGAGTGACGGTAAAGGTGGTGCGCAAGGGAGACAACCGGCATCTAAGATGCCAAGCTCTGTATAAACATGCTCTACTTTGTTGCATGGGTTAGAGTTGAATATGTTGATGAGCCCCTTTGTAAGTCGATCTACTTCGCTCGTAGACTGATATGTGAGCGCTAGCATCTGCTTACGCGACTATGCTTAGAGGGGCGGTCTCCAACGAAAAATCGACATGCGCAGTGACACGTAAATCAGGTTTGGTGCTGGTGAAGTTGTTGTGGACCGTGACAAGGAGGTGTTGCGTGCGCTGAGCAGCAACGTTCGGATTCAAGGTGCGTATGCGAGTAAGAAAGGTCGTGTATTCGTAGGCAGAAAGCATGGAGCGCTGGTCATGGAGGTTGCGATGAGAGAGTGATTCGTGAGAGGCACTCGGCCACACACAAGGTATGATTGGCCACCGGGCAGGAAGTACTATGTGGTGCATGCGAATTACGTGACAGACGCGCGACATGGGCCAGATATTCATCGAGCTTTCGGGCCCTTGAGCTCGAGATACAGAACAAAAGAAATGAGCGGAGCCAATGAGAGGGCTGCATTGCACGACGGAGAAAAAACTTTACGGATAACATCCGTCTTATATAAGGTAATAGGTGAGTCCTCGGGTTGAACGTTGAACGTTGAACAACACCTGATGACACCCTCTGGACAGATGCGGCACCGATTGTCATTGTCACTGTTGGGCCTAACTAGAGTCGAGTCTGGTGAGGGTACTGCTCGCAAAACTAACCAAATCTCACTCACAGCCACGCTTTGGTGCGCAAATAGCGTGTGTTGACGTTGGCTAAGGATGCGCAGGGCGATCAAATGTCAATTCGGAGGACACTGATCGCTCGCGAGCGAACACCTCTCCGGTGGCGAATTGCAGGTATTGAGCCTGAGCGCAGAATACAAGAGGGGGTCTGAGAAACTGTCATTGAATGAAGAAATTAGCACGGATCTAGACACCGAGGTCTTCCACAAAAGTCTGCCTGTTCGACGTTGACATGAGAGTGAGAACGGAAAGCGGATCAGTGCATTCTATAAACGGCCTCTGCCAAGTTCATTCCGACGGGAGCATATGTATTAGTGCACTTCCATGGTGCGAGAAAAGGAAGGCTTGCTTCACCCAAACCTTCATCTTGCTCGGGAAAAGGCGCTTGTCCTGTAGTGGAAGACGAAGTGGATTGGATGCAATTAGGAAAGACGCTGAAAGTGCTTCCCATCAAGTGCCAGCAGCGCTTGCTGGTGTACTCACGAAGACACTAATACCCAGGCTCAGTCATTTTTCAGGCTTCACGTTGAACCCTTTGTCCCCCTTTATCCTTCGTCCATATCCTATCGGAGACCTGTGACATGATGAGTCTGGCAGCAACAGCAATATATAAACCGGGCTATTCGCTGCTCCAGAAAAATCCTACAACGAGAGGAAAAGTATACAGACATCAGTAGCCAGAGGAAGGAACGGCTGTGGTGGGAAAATTTCAGAGCTAAGAAGGGTATAACAAAAGCGTGTCAGCGAACGCATCGCGAGAAAAATCAGTACATTGTTTGGTGATTACAAAAAGCCGAAGCCTTCCAGAGGGCAAGAAAAGTAAAGGCGTGCATGACTCTGAGAGAATGGGTTCGAGAAATAAACAATCAAGCAAATCGCCCATTGTGCTGCACGAACTCGCTGTCCGCCACTTCTCTGGTGAAGCCGTCTCTGGGATGAACCACCCCAGCACCAGAGCCGACACCGGCCATACTCTGGCTCATCTGTGTCTGGGCCATGATGGGGGAGAGCTTCGATTTGTGGTTCGTGTCGGTTGCGCCGGAGGCGGCGAAGGCGTAAGCAGTTGTGCGGCTTCCTTTTCTGTTGTGGGAGAAGAAGCTCCCGTTGCTGTCTGGCCTGATTGTTGTCGCTTCGGCGCCGATGCCATGAGAATAGTCGAATTCTGCCATGGGGACTCGAGGGGTGAAGCGAGAGAAGGCGATGGTAAAGATATGCTTGTTGCCGCGAGAGGACTGGGTGAGCGTGTAGCGCAGGGTGACCAGGGCGTAGATTAGAACTGTCGATACAGAGTACTGAGCAGGCGTTTACTGGGTAAGATGGAAGCGAGCTTACTGGCAACTCATTCGATCCAGACAAACGACTTCATCGCTTGCGTATTTCTACACCATACACGCTCCTCGTCGAAATCTGCATGGGGAAGAGTTCATATTTGGACAAGACCACAAAAACAATCCAAACTACGCACCCTCTGGAATCTCGTCACACGAGAACGGTACATGTCTCCAGCGCGAGGTAGAAAATGCATTCACGGCTGGAGAGAGCGGAAGCAAATCGCGGTCAGCAACCAGCAGATGCATTCAGAGAAATGACTCACCTAGCCATAAGATAGTGGGAGCGCCGTAAGCACGAATGTGAAGGTGGCGCGTGTCGTGAAGGACTTGGGCACGTAGACATCCAGAGGGAGGCTGCGATCGACGGTATGAGACGCTGCGACATGCGGCACGACGCGCGAGGCTGCATTCAGCACTTACGTGACGATAAAGAAGACTGCAAGTTGCCATTAGGGTCCGCGGGGAGAAACAGGAAGGAGAATGATGCGTACAGGGCGTTATTACGGACATCCCGAACGGGAGCACATCGGCAAAGTCTGCGGGGTAGAGTAGCGATCAGCCACTACGAGGACGTAAGAGAAAGAGCACGAGGTACAGAAGAAGTCCTGGAACTGCGCGGTACTTTAGCAACGTATACGGCATCGCGAACGAGGGTGCAGCAGTACTCACGATGTTGACCCTGGCAGAGAAGGCAAGAACGAGCACATTGATGAACAATATGAATGCTGTCCTCATCGTTTAGGACAACGTAAATGAGCAACAGAGAGAAAGCAAAGCGCACCGTTAGTAGCCAGCTGCTTCTTCCAACCGAAGAGAATGCCATGACAGGTGACGATGATGATAGAAGGAGGAAAATGAAAAGAGCCGCTGCATTGGAGGAACCGATGCCACTAAGTTAGCTGGAAGTTGGGGGTGCCCTTAGCAACGTGCCAAGGGAGTGATGGGTACATAAAACCGTACAGGTCACACTCTCATTTCTTCCCATCCACTCTCATCTCATCCCTCTTCACGAGTCGCGAACTCTGTCCCTCTTTTATCTCCTTTCTCAAACCAGTACATTCTCTTAAACGTTCGAAATGTTCGCCACTCTTCTGCTCGCTGTTCCTTTCCTTACTGCTGGTAAGTAATTGCACTTTGAACTGTCGACCGTCTCCAACGGATGGTCTTGATGAATCACACTAATTCTCACTTCCTCCTTTTCGCGCAGCCGTCAACGCTGGCCCCTGTGTGCGTGACTACGTTATCCAGCAGAACGACATTTGCGACAGCATCTCTGCAGCCAAAAACGTCTCCACGTACGTACATCACTGCGCATCATCATTCTTGGCCATTGGAGTAACATTTACGCCCACAGCTACCAGTTGTCCACCATTAACCGTGGTGTTATTGACGACATCTGCGGTAACCTTGTTCCCGGCAACAAGATCTGCCTTGGCTACGAGGGCGAAGATTGCAGCAAGACTTACGTCGTGCAGAAGGGCAACACCTGCGAGGGTATCGCCGCCGTCCATGGCTTGAACACCACCATCCTCACGGCCAACAACCCCCAGATCAACGAGGACTGCGACAACATCTACGTCGGCGAGGTACGACCGCTATTCTCATTCTGCCCTTCCGCCTGCTGTCTTTCCAAGCGAAACTCTCCATTTAAATATTGAAATGACGGGCGCTGATCTCCGTATTCTTTTTTTAGGTCCTCTGCGTCTCTGGCTCGGTCCAGGTCCCTCCCGTCCCTGCTGATGGCCACAAGCCCGCCACCACTGTCCCTGCCACCGCTGCCCCCGCCAACACTGGAAAGCCCAAGCCTAACGCCCCTGAGCAGAACATTGCGGCTCCCCCTGCCCACACGCAGCCCCCCACCGATGTCCCTGCCCCCGCCGATGTCCCTGCCCCCGCCGATGTCCCTGCCCCTGCCCAAGACGCTCCCGCTCCTCCCGCCGACAACCAGAACGAAGAGGTCGAGGATGACGAGGATCTCCCCTGGTGTGACGAGGTCGAGACCTACTAGGCGATGAGCTGTATGGCTCTGGCTTTGTTCTCTTTCACACGGACAAGTTCATCTTCTAGCTCTACTCACCTACTACTCGGAGTTCATTAGTTTACACGCACCAGCTGATTCCCCGCATCCTTACGAGATCCTTAGAAATACCCTCACTGTCACGTCTTTCCTTTCCCAGTTGAACTATCTTCGCTTTGTCTCTTTTCTGTACGCAGTACTGCGTGTTGGAGAAGTGCATTCATTGCCTAGGTAGCGTTCTTCGTTCCGTACTATACCTGTGGTATTCTATGGATTCTTTCGTGTTTCTGAGAACTTCGTCGTGCATTCACCCGGAATATACCCACCACAACATGACACATCGTTGCAATAACCCTTGGAGTTCAAGAACGTTTAAGCACCCAGTAGACCTCCTGGACGTCGGCATCGCAACACTCCACTCTCAGGAACGGATATACGGGGCGTAAGCGCGAGCGATGCGCACTATGATGCCTGCCAGTAGTCAAGGGCAGCCGCCTATCTAACCTGCGAGTTCGAGAAACTGCCAGCTCGTCGAGCTCTGGCTATCGGTTGCAAAGCAGTTCTACGATGTATGTACTGCGATCCACCGTGTACGTATGACCACAGCTTGGAGGTTGAGGCGACTTTCAGAGCTTGAATCCAACTTGAATCCGCCATGAAGAACGTCGGCCAATTCAGAGCGGCCCGGATTCCGATACTCATCTGAACTAAACGCCGACGTTCCCTGATCAGCAGACGCACCTCTTCCCCACAAATATGGGGCTCCCGCCTTCACATGCCTCTTTACTTACCAGCAGCAAGTACAGTGAACTGCCACTCTCCTATTGCATATTCCGCGGCCGATGCAATTCAGTGCTTGAAATACCTTCAGGAGCTGACTTATAAGAGTGCACGACGATACGCGCTCTAGCTTGATCATCCCCGTTGCTTCCAAGAAACAACAAACTTATCCTCGCCCCGTTGAAACCATCTCGCCACCAGTATCATCAGCTGATATCAGGCTCGCCTCCCTAATACTGCCATGGTCTTCGCTCTGCGTCTAGACAACACATCCGCCTCATGGGCGTTCAAGCAGCGTTCCTCTTCATCGCCATCCGATCCATACACCACTCCGAGTTTGGACCTCAAGACGGAGCTAGATACCCCTGCGCTCTCAGAAACCTTCTCTGAGATATCAGGAAAGGAAGGGGGCACTAAGGGAGCTTGGATCCCTGCGCAGACGTATCCGAGCGAGGTGCATGTCGAGCTACTGAAGAGAGGGTTGATCAAGGATCCGTATAAGGGCTTCGAGGAGCATAATGTTCAATGTGAGTAGACCGGGGTCTAGCTTGCGACTGCGGTGCTCATAGTGGTCCGCTCTAGGGATCGGGGAAGTCGAATGGTTGTACAAGTGTTCGTTCCAAGTCAGCGAGAAGGACGTGAGGGAAGGCGATAAAGCCGAGCTTGAGTTCCAAGGCCTGGATACTTTGTGCGATGTTTATCTGGTACGTGAATTTTCAGCAACAACATCAAAGTCTCGCGTTGACTAAATATCCTATCCTTAGAACGGACACAAACTACTCAAAGCGAACAACCAGTTCCGTACCTGGGTTGTCATTGTCCCCAGAGATTCACTCGTACTCGACTCGCAAGACAAAGCCAACGTCTTGCTCTTGCACTTTACCTCCGCGAAGAAGCTCTCGTTGGAGGAAGAAGAGAAATACGGCGCCGTCAGAGCTGGATCCACGAACCTCGGTCAAGCAGGTCGAGTCTATGTCAGGAAAGCACAGTATGACTGGAGGTATGTCTCCCATCTACTTCTCTTTTCCGTTAGAAACACATACTTATGCAGTAATTTCTCAGATGGGACTGGGTACGAGTTACTCGATCAATTTTTCAGCAGCTTCGCTCACGCTCATACAGGGTCCGGAGCTCATGACCTGTGGTCCCTACAGACCTATCATTCTTCGCTCGTACGGACTTAGAATCAAGGACGTCTACCCAAGAGCATCCTTAAGACCCGACGGCAAAGCATTTTCGCCCTACCTTAATGCTCAAATCACACTGTCCGGCGCATCCGCATCCTCTGCCGGCAGCCTCTCTCTGCCCGAAGGCGCCAAGCTCTCTCTTCAACTCATAGACAAGGCCACGAACTCGGTTATCGTTACTCAGCAAGCCTCCCCTACCACACTTGACGTGCTCGCCAAGTTGAAGGGCGAGGACGGCGAATGTGTGGGCGAAGGAGCGGACGAGGATCTGGCTGTGGTCGAGTTCGGTGAGGCTTGGTCGGCGGGGAGTAAGAAGCTTGGGGAGGAGATCAAGGCTTGGTGGCCTGTTGGGTATGGAGAGCAGCCTCTTTACGATGTGAAAGTACAGCTCTTGGATAAGGTGCGTCTCTAACTTCTAATAACGCAGCTGAAGCTTAACTTTCCATGCAAAGGTTGGGGTCGTGTTAGACGAATCAATCAAGACTACTGGATTCAGAAGCATCAAGCTCATCGAAGAGCCGGTTGAGGAGGCTGACCAGTACGGCAAGGGCACCTCGTTCTTGTTCGAGGTCAATGGCGTCAGGGTCTTCATTGGCGGTAAGTGCATCTCTGCCCCAAGTGCAAGGATGCAAGCTGACGATGATGTTAGGGTCCAACTGGATTCCAGCTGACAACTTCCTGACCACTATCACTGACGAGAGATATCGCGCCTGGCTTCAACTCCTCAAGGACGGCAATCAGAATATGGTCAGGATCTGGGGCGGGGGCGTCTACGAACCTGACATCTTCTTCGATATATGTGATGGTAACGCTGCACCTTCCCCATGGGATTCGAACGTCATGCTCATCGTTCCACCTTCACAGAGCTCGGTATACTGGTATGGCACGACTTCCAATTCGCCTGTGGCGTTTACCCCGCCCACGCCTCCTTCCTCTCCGCCGTCCGCGCAGAAGCCATCACCAACGTCACCCGCCTCCGCTCCCACCCCTCCATCGCCCTATGGTGCGGTAACAACGAAGACTATCAAATGGTTCTCCAATGGGGCGACGTCGCTCACCTTCCCGCCGTGAAGATCTACGAGGAACTCCTTCCTGAGGTCGTCGGCTCCTTGAGCACTGAACCGCCGGTTCCGTACTGGCGAGGATCTCCGTATGGCGGGAAAGGGTGGGATACAGCGGATCCGACGATTGGGGATGTGCATCAGTGGAATGTGTGGGGTGGGAAGGAGTTTCCGTACCAGAACTATGATATTTTGGGAGGCCGTTTCGTCAGGTAAGCCGACTTAGTGTTCTCTATCCAAGTTCAGTGGGTAACGAGTCCTCCCCTGTAGCGAATTCGGTATGCCGGCTATGCCGAACTGGAAGACGATTGAGTACTGGATGGACGGAGCGGATAAGAAGGAGTGGTATCACCAGAGCCCGCTTATCGCGCAACACTGTCGCGCCGGCATGTTTGAGCGACGGTTCTCGATTCCTATGAACGAGAACTTCAGAGTGACAGAGGATCTGGAGACGTAAGTCAGGTTTCTGTTCGTTGCTTGTGTGAGATACTTATCAAAACCCGTTTTAAAGTTACGCCTTCACTACTCAGATTATGCAGGCTGAAGCTGTTGGGTTTGCGTACAAGGCGTGGAGGAGACAGTGGAAGGGCAAGGGCAAGGAATACGTGAGTTGCCTAAGCCCAGGATCATCGTATCGAGCTCCGGCTACTAACACTACGCACACAGTGTTCTGGCGTGATCGTTTGGCAGTTGAACGACTGCTGGCCTGTAACATCTTGGGCTATCGCAGACTACTTCGTGCGTTTAATCCCGTTTATGCTGTGCTCTTTCGCTGATGATTATATGCCATACTCAGCTACGGAAGAAGCCCTCTTACTATGTGATCGCCAGGGAGCTAGCACCAGTAACAGTGGCAGCGCAGCGAACAGTGAGCTCTCTTCGTCAACCTCTGCGTTCTATTTTGAACCACCTGCTAGGTTACGCATAATCGTGCAAGCGACCGACCTCGAGCGTTCTACGAGTTCGGCGCCACGCAGTCTCTCGGCGCCACCCTCGACATCTGGGGCACCAATAGTACTCTCTCGAACGTCGAAGTCACCGTCGAGATCAACGCTATCGACCTCAGATCACCCTCATGGAAGTTTTCCAAGACCATCCCCTCTTTCACTCTTCTCTCCAACCAATCCACTGAGATCCTCTCGGAGCCTGTGCCGTGTCCGTCGCTCAAGGAGATCGAGTACGACATCCCCGTTGAGTCATGGACGACGTCGAGCTCGGTCGTTGTCCATGTGAAGATTACGGATATGAAGACCGGGGTGGTGCTCTCAAGAGCATCAGACTGGCCGCAGCCATACCGGTACATCGACCTGAAAGGCCACTCCGAGACTGTCGGCATAAGCCTGGACGTTGCTGCAGATGGGAACAGCGTCAAAGTGGAAAGCAAGAAGCCGGTAAAGGGGTTGGTGTTGGGTGTCGAGGGCGGGGATGAGGATGGTGTTGTATGGGGCGATAATAGCTTGGATCTATTCCCAGGGGATGTGCAGGTGATCAAGGTGAAGGGGTTGGAGGGCAGAGGCGTGAATGCAAGGTATCTAGGTAAAGAGAAGCTATGAGTGGGATTGGGAAGTAGAGAAGAATGCAGTTTACTAGTATCCGAGTCTCGGTTTGTACTTTTAGAAAGGCTTTGACAACCAACAAGGATTTAGGGTTAAGTTCGCACTGAACCTTACCCGGACCTCACCACGCGACTAGGGAATGGCGACTTGATAAGCAGTGTCCGGCACATAGCGGCTGCACATCGCTCCGGAAAAGCACGCTGCAAGTGCGTTCGTTGACTGCTGGTGGTGCCCATTGAGCATCGAGCCGCATCGAAGTTGACGGGTCTCAAGCACCTGAACTCGCGCTAGACCAGGTAAAGGAAAGATACAACGCGTGTATTGTTAAATCACGAATATGGGGTTTGTACAGCACAATGTTTTTTACAGAGTATGTATCCGAAAGAGAAAAGAAAGAGAAGGCCCGACCCATGACTACCCCGGTGGTGCCATGTCGTCACTTGAAGCTGCTCAAGGGCAGAAGGTGACGGTGAAGTCAGCCCTGAGGTTGGTTGGGCAGGTCCAGAGAGCGGACTCGGAGCCCTCGTCGTAGGCGTAGGCGTAAGCATCGCGGCATCCGGTCTCTGTTAGATGGGAATAAACCGAGACGTCAGTTTGACTCGATTTTAAGAGGATGATTGACACGTACTGAAGTAGCTGTAGTACTGAACACCAGAGGCCGGGCAGGTCTGGGGGGTGTCGTATTGCCCGGAGCAGCAGTTACGGGAGTTTCCTTGGTTGCCGTCAAGGTTGGCGTAGCAAGACGACTTGCAGCCGACGGGAAAGCCGCTGGAGTCGAAGGGTCCCTTAAGAGCAGCAGGGCCTGCGAGAAGAACCTTAGCTCACGGACAGGGCGCTCAAAAGAAGATCGGGGAACGTACAGCCAGGTCCGAGATCCTTGTTACAGTTGGGCTGAGGGCAGCCCTTGTTGTTGGTGATTCTCATGGGCAAGTTGTAGCCATCAACGAGGGAGATGTCGTACCAGTCCACGCCACCTCCACCGGAAAGGGTGAACTCAGCGAGAGTGGCAGGAGGAACACCCTAAACAATTGTATGTGAGCTGTGAGTCGGAGTCAATCATCTGTGAGGTCTGACGTACGGTTCCGGTGTTGAGGTTGCAGACGAGACCACCGTTGCATCCACCGGTGAGGCACTGCTCGGTGGGAGCAGGGCGGCTGAAGTCACCACAGTTGCGACGACCCCAGATACGACCAGCCTTCCATCCCTCAGGGACATCGAAGGAGACAGACGTCCAAGGATCAGCCCTCCAGCTATGAAATTAACAAATAATGCAGCGTAAGTAGTGTCCTCAGGTGGTGGATGGCGTTACGTACCCAGTGGTGTGGCTGGGGCGCTGATTACCGGCGACATTCATATCGGTGAACATGGCGGGCCAGATGGTGAAAGGACAGGCGTTGTACACCGTCATCTTACGGGCTGAGGCAGCGGCAGCGAAAGCAAGAGCAACAAGCGTGGCCTTCATGGTAACGGTGGAGTAATTGGGAGGTTGTAACAGGTGAAAATTGGGGAACCAAGAGTTCTGGGGTACTGCAGCTGCCAAGTAGAGCCTCTTATACCGCTAGTACACGCGGTGAGCCAATTCTCAGGCCTCGATTCACCGGGGCTTCCTGGATGTAGAACGAGACAGGTACCCGTCGAGCACATGTATTGCCCCGTGTACAGCATGGTATATCCGCGTTCTGGGATCATGAGCAGAGCCCAATTCATCAGTAGCTTGCGATGTGTAGATCACGGTGGAAGGAGGAGAGATGGATGTGAACAGGGAACTGTTTACTGTTGCCACACGACGATAGATGGAGGCTAACATGGGATGATGAGAAGGTAGGTCTGTTACCCATGTGACGTCTTGACCGTGTGTTCCACCGACCCGCACTCATTCTGACTTTCTCCGTCTAACTTTTCGGAAATGGCGACTCTAGTCTCTAAAGCGTTATCTCCTGGTCCATGCACATCTTATGTACAGCGCCGCATGGTTCTGCGGACATTCGCACCAAACTCCACCCAAATTTTACCGCGGAACATGTCTGGGAGTTCGCAAACAACACCGCGAAGCAACGCCCAAGAATCAAATGTACAACCACCGGCACCGGCTCACCCCAAAAGCTGGCTCACGCGTCGTGTTGAGGAGTCGCCAGCTGCATACAAGTTCTTTCTCGGCCTAGCCTCCACCCTCGGATACACGAGTGCCAAACAGACGACTGGCAGGCATGCTTTCAGCTTGTACGAGCAGGTCTGCGCCTCTGCACCCGATGTGGATCCCGCATTCTGGAAGGACTGTGAGGCGACGCGTTTTTTCTCCGTCTAGCTCGTGTGCGCTGATTCGTTACAGCATGTCATCTCCCACCCACCTTCCAGTCATGGTTCACCGTCACCAATCTGCACATATGGCTGCTGACTGTTCGATTACGAGCGCTACCCTCGCCAGAGGGCCAAAACTCCGTGCAAGCACTTCTGGACCACTTCTTCCTCGACGTCGAAGATCGCATTCGCGCAGTTTTGCAGCCGAAGGAAATCCCTCTCATTCCGTACACGTTCTACACTCCATTCTATGTCAACCCCAATGACGGTCGTGTACCAGTCTCCCGCGACCCCACCGACCCTACCCAGCCTCCCCAGGAAGATGTGACAGCCAAGGCAGATCCTCCGGCGCAAGCAGAGAAACCAACGTACAAAAGTGGACTTCGCGCCCGTGCTCCAGATCGACTGGTCAACAAGCAGATGAAGATCTTCAAGGAGCAGTGGGCAGGGTTGGGAATTGCCTTCGATCTCGCCCTAATCCAGGGAGACGCGGAGCTGGCTGCCGCTGCATGGCGTAACCTGTTGGGCGCTCGGGGAGCGGGTGGCATCGCGTTACCTGAGCAAGGTGAAGACGAAGCTGCGAAGTTCCGGCGCTCAGTGAACCTCGTCGGTGGCGAGGTGGTGGATGTCTCAAAAATGGACGTCAATAAGGAGGAGGGGATCGATGACGGCTCGGGTGTTCACGATTTCCCGCCCAGTCAGTCGGAAAAGTACATCGCGTATCCTGAGGTCATGCAGGATATTGTGACATACATCCGAAGGGAACTCGTGAGGCTCGACGCGCTGACGGACGAAGAGCTCATGGAAGGTGGTATAGACCGTATCAAGTTTGGTAAGGTCAGGGCGTAGAGCTTTCTATTCACGCAAACGACGGCGAGGTTATTCGTGTGCGGTGCTTTTCGATATTATAATGGATTCTAGTAGACTACGTACCTTAACATTGCAGGTAATATGTTGGCGTCGTTATCGCTATTCCACGCATCTCTCTTGACAACGTGAACGCGCTCACGCCGCTCTGGGAGGTGTGAGCTCGGAGAACGTATGGGCACTAGATGAGTCTATAATTAGATTTCAGCGGCATTCGGAGGCTAAGTCGTCCACTCTAAAATTGCTGCCAATATCGAGTTCTCTACAGATGGGGCGGAGCCATTGCAGAGAGTAAGCAAGGAGTAGTCCGGACGGTTCCATTCTCTGAGTGCGTTTCTCATGCGTGCAGGCGTTCTCTTGATCTCAGAGGAATCGCAAGCGTGTATAATGGTGACATCAAGACTTCAGAGGTGCTATCACGCAAACCGATACATTGCCATTTGACATGGACCGCTAGTACTGTATCGAGCGAGTGCCTCTCTAGGCTGCAGGCTGCTCGAGCACGCCTGATGTCAGATACATCGGGACGTGGGCACGGGCGCATTTACTGCATCCCAATTGCTTTCAGAAGAGAGCAGCGCTGATCAGCTTTCAGACTGCGAATGGAGAGGTCAACACTAACTTTGGATACCCACAGCCAGCGATCTCCACGTAAGCCAGCTGAGAGTCTTCCGAGTTCGTCCACCCGTTCCCTGCGTCGATATCCGGTGCTTCTGTGAAAGTCGGGACCGGTAGCGTCTTCATGCTTCCTGTTGGTGTGTACGCTGGCAGAAAGCCTATCTGGGAGTCGGACAAGGATGGTTCCATCACGTTGGGCGGAAAAGCATGTAGAACGGCTTGCGTAGGGTCCAACATCCCAGCTCCGGCCTGTAGGAGAGTCAGTGAACATCGGGCATCCTGATGAATAGGTGCACTGACACCACCGGTCGCTGTAGTTGGGAAACGTCCATCGAATGGTTGCGACGACTCCAGAACAGAGGCACAATGCCCTACCGCTTCTCTAGGATCTATGATAACGACCTCAGTACATTCTGATGTGCACTGATTGTAGCACCAACCTTTCGGAATCCATCCTCGTTCCAAGCCCAGCTTGTAATTCCACATTGGGCTTGAGCTAGTCCCCAGAACTGTCGAGTTGTCGATCTTCCAGGTCCAGAAGAAGTAGTTGGTCAATGCATCCATATGAGCGAGCGACACTTGTTTGAGTATGTCGATAGTTCTTTGGTCGTAAGTCTGAAGACACGACGATGGCTGAGCCGAGGAAGAACTGAGCTACTCTCATGAGAAACCTTACCTCCCATGCATTCCAAAAAGCACAGTCGTAGCCGGCTGGTTCTGGGTTGAATCCGTTCAACCTGGAAGGAATTCGTCAGGTGCATGCTCGCGTTCGTTGAACTCGGAATTCCAACCAGTGTCCACAATTATTGATGGCCGACGAGAACTCTCCAGCGAGCGTTACCCCAAATGCTGACTGAGAGCGGTTAGTGCCGGTCGCCCAAAGCTCACTGTTGCACAAATCAGAGGATGCAATGACAGCAGATCATACAAACAGCGCACCATGGTTTCCTAGCCATGATTTCCGGCCTGTAGTGTCGTAGATTGAGAAGGCGCAGCAGACTTCGGCGCAGGCTGGAATAAGACTCACGGACTGTGATCATCCATGAACGCCAAGTACTGTTCAAGTAGGTGAGATGCATGCGACAAGGGTCAGATATCTACGAGTTCACTTACTGGATGCTGGTCAATGGCGACACGATCAGAGCCAGCGAGGAATCTGGGATAGGGTATTCGGTTTCGTCCTATACATAGATGACCAAACGCACCCTTCCCAATGCAGAGGCTGGAAGATCAAGGTGGTCAGGCTGCGATTAAGACGATGAGAATACACGCCACGTACACCCTGGAACCCATCATGTATAACGATGTAAGGTCCTTTGCCGGCACCTAATCCGCTGGGCCACAGTCAACACTAGAAATCACGAGGGAGTCTTGCTTCTTACGTTACTTCTCGGATAGCCTGATACGCAGCATGATAGAAGCTTTGGGTAGGAACGGGGCCCACTGTTCCGAAGAGGATCTCATTCACAATTCCCAACCTGTATCGAATGGATTAGGGTGGCAGCACGCACAAAATCGCGCGCCACTTACATCGGAACTACATCTCGATACTGTTCTTGACTGATGAACTGAGTAATAATCTTGAGGTAGGTTAAAGTGCGCTGGGCGTTTGCTATACCCATTGTGCCGTGCATACTGTTGAAAACCGTCAGAGGTGCATCGTCGCGTTTCGAGGGTCTCCTTACAAGTTAACGGAGCCGACTGTGTGAGAATAGTTCAGGATGAGTGTAGAGACACGGGATTCACAGTTGACCACACGTACATTTGCCCGAGTGGTTCTAAGCGTCATGTCAGTTGCGTTGAATCGCTGAGAACAATTCCGTTCTTTACCCAGCCATTTTGACTGCCAGGCAGCGAGTGCAAATCCAAGAATATTCTGAGACCGTACTTTCTGGCCCAGTTTATCCTGTTACGCCGATGTCAGTGTTGGTAACGCAACAGTAGTGTAAACATACCCTTTCAGGAAGTAGTTCCAGCATGCACCAGCTAGGAAAGGCTCGTCGCCCCTCGTCTCGATGGCCCAGAAAGGGACCGGAATGCGGACCCAGTTCAAGCCAGCCGCCGCAATCTCCGCAAAGTCAGCTTCCGTCTAGGTGACGAGTCGACAAGAGCTACAAGTCAGCCAACCGAAAGCGAACGACGACGACAAGAATAACACACGATGAATGTTGAGTAGTGCTTCTCAAACTCGGACTCCGCTTCGTCGCCCATGGCCAGAATCAGCGTCCACTCGTCGCTCACTGTGATATTGTTGCTGTTCGTCAACCATTTCTCGTACAGAGCAGGGACAATAAACGGCTCCGTGACCAACCACCCGCTACAAGTAAATCGTCAGCAGTCTGGGGAGGGTGACAGGTTCTGAGATTCGAGAACGACGCCACTCACCCTAGATTCACACCTCTGGCCACATCCTCGCCCCACACCCAGTTCTCGCCTACGCGTTTGCTCCATTCTTGGGCCTGACCGCCGGGAGCGAAAGGATCGGTAGGATCGTAAGCCCAGCTTCCGCCAAAGGGGTTAACGTAGATCATGCTGGTGCCATCGCCGAGGGTGAGTTCAGAGCCATTATGGCCTAGTATTGCTCGATCGGTTGTGCCCAAGTCCGGGTCGGTGTCGGACTCGCGAGATCTGCTACGCTTTGTTAGTAGAAGCGGCACCGTTATTGCTGCTGCGACCACGATCAGCACAACGATACCGATGAGGCAGTTACGTCTCCCGTGTCGTCGAAAGTGCTTAGGCGGACTCCGCGACTGCATGTAAATGGGCATTGGCGGACCACTGTTATGATACTAAAGCCTTGAGTTCAGCCTGTTCGCTCCGTCGTAGGATGCCGGCGCACTCACTGGGTTCAAGGAACCCGGATGCGCAAAGAAAGTTCGATGGCCATGAGCAGAGTTCTGGTAGCTGGAGCTTGGAGCAGTCTGTGCGTAGTACGCCATGAAAGGCAGAACGAAGCCGTTCCGGTTGAGCAATCCATTTCGAGCGTGGCCTCTTCCTAAGTTGGTTGAGCGACAGTAGGGATCATCCACGGGACCAGGCCTACTAGGAGGAATGAATTCGGCAACGCCGAGGCAGTTCCGAAAGAAGCGCTCAGCGTTCGAGCTTCAGCTAGTGTGGACATGCATATACTCTATGTACTCTATGCTATCTACCAATCGCAAAGGTGATACTAGTTCTACAGGTAGTACTGCTGCTGTCTTGAACATTGTTATCAAGGCCACCCAGGCTAGACGACACTGTAATGTAGATTCGGCGAGCGCTTGCCAATCACACACTCTACGCATCACCGGAGTCAGACTCGGTATCCTCGAACGGACGTTCGTACCGCTCCCTAGTGTCAAGCCTTCCATGTTTCACGATGAAGCACTCCTTGTAATAAGCGTAAGCCTGCTCCGCCTGGTTCCCATACGCCATATACTGCTCCTTGATCAGGTTCTTCGGGTTATGGCCGTTGACCCAGTCCACAGGCTCTATGAACCCCTTCCCTCCAGTCCTCTTCAGACTATCAACAGTGTGCCTGTTTTCACGCCATTTTTCCGGAAGCATATACGCGCCGTTCCCATCCTTTCTCATAAGTCGGGATATCTGCGGGCTGGAGTCGTCCATGCTGTCCATGGTCCCGAGATTTACGACCCGGTCGCAGAGGAAGAACATGGTGGAACTGTAGAATAAGGGTTTGGAGTGGAAGAAACACTTGACGTCGATGTCCAGGGACAACTCCTTGCAGAAGTTTTACAGCACCCTGTCGCTGCCCTTCAACCGGGGAATGAAGTCCTGGATATGTCCCTGGAGTGCGGCGGTGTTGCTGAAGGGATACTGATGGTTGAGGTGGTATCCGAGGACGCCACCGAAGGGCAGATATTCTGGGTTTCGAGCAAAGCCAAGAGTGAGTTGCGGATGATCTGTAGCCTGGTGTCGGAGAGCGCGGTGATGGATGGAGTCGACGGGAAGCCGGGCAGACGGGGAAGATGACCACTTCAGGTTATACGTCAACGTAATACGACATCCCGACGTGACTGGGAGAACTTCGTGCTCAACATCGCTGTAGAACGCAACGAAGCCTATCTTCGGGTTTCCGGCTGCATCGGATGTCAAGGACCCAAAGTCGACCTTCCAGCTTTCCTCGTTGTGACGAAGGAGGAGTTCGCCTCCTGTGTGAGGGGTGGGGAGAACGATGACGAGGGAGCCGAGTAGATCCTCGGAGCGCGGTGTGTCTTGGTGAGCTTTGAAAAAGCCTCCCACGCCTACGGTACGTGCATAGTATCAGTCAATATCCGAACGGTGACATGAGGATAGGGCCTACCGTAGGTATTCGGTTTACAAAGCTCCATTTCGAGAGCGGCATTTTCTCCGTCCGCAAGTATATCTAGCACCTGCCACAAAATCGCAGACAGCTCGGGATGCTGCAAGTTCGACGAGAAGCGCCCCACGTCCATCTTGCCTGCTTCCCGGTATGACTCGTTCAAGACGTCCTGGTCGTTCCTCCCGAAGGTCGCAGGGTCGCATGCAGCCTTGAACTCCGCGATCGCTTTGTCGGAGACAGGCTTGGAAAGGTCGAGTTTTCTGAGCGAGTGTGGCTTCTGTTCCATACGTTCATTCCCGGGAATTAGGGAAGAGACATTGTACGTACCTAGACTAAGAATGCTAACGTCTGCGATATCAGTGAAAATAATTAGTGCCGGATGAAGCCAGACTACATGGATGTGCGGTGAGATCGGGGTCACTCTCCGAAGAATCCTGTAGCGACTAACTCCGTGGCTAGCCCTTCAACCCGATCCGGAGTTCCGGTCAAGAGACTAGCCTTTCGTTCAGACAAGTGATGCTAGATCCATGCTTGGAGGGAGAGGTCCATACTCGTAGTGTTGCCGTTTGATTCGGATCAGGGAAACGCTAACGCAAGTGTTAGTGAGTATTTGAGATGGTTTAGAGGTCTGTAAGACAAGGTAAAGCTGAGGGCGCACATATGTCTTTGAGTGGGACGAGCTTGAGCCAGGAGCCCTTAGTATTCTAGCGTCAACGAACTAGTGATCGTCAACTAAACGTTCTCGAACAATTTCGCCCGCACGTTGACTCTCCGCGAAACCGTCCAACTGCATACAGGAAGTGTGAGTATAGAAAACAACCGTGCAGAACTTCCATAGATTGGGTATACAGACGCTCACCGCGACCAGATTGTGGAAAAGGACATAGAAGGGTGGATGGAACATCCATGTGTGCACAACCGTGGGATGCACTTGCTCGTTCACTAATGGAACATGTTGATATCCATTTTGAGGGCTCGCGTATTAGCTGGAGAAGTTGCCGCGTTCCTTGCGTAGGTGGATATAGGATGAGATGACGAAATTTACTACATCAAGTAGGAGGGATGCTGAGGCGAGACTAGTGGGAGTGTGTCCGATACTCTACATGGATACATTGTGAGATAATGACGATGATGAGGGTAGTGGAACTTACCTTATCTGGTAACTTGAGGAGGCCGATGATAGAGCCATACAGTAGTATTCCGCGGTGATGTAGCTACATCTACCGTAGGATATGCCTGGTCTCGAGTCTACCTGGAGCCACTCATTCCTTGGTTAGTCTTCACAAAAAGTCGCCCGAAGGTAGACTTATGCAGCTGCGGTGGGAACTTGGGGTCACCCGACCAGGCACCTGGAGCCACTCATTCCCTGGCTGGCCCTTCATCCAGAACCGGAGCTCTGGGTGAAGGACCAACCTCTCAAAGGAACAGCAGAACAGAAGGCACGCTTGGAGGGCAGATACTCGTATGTTGCTGTTCGAAGCCGCTTGAGGGGAAATCTATAGCAATCGCTGGTTTATAAGTAGATTATATGGTTCATGATTCAAAGACTCTGTGAAACGTATAGAGTGCTCATCTGAGCGACCATGGTCTTGTAGCAAGATGGTAAGAGATATAGCTGGAGCCTGGCATACCTTTCTGGTGATGGTGAAAGAAGGGTTGTGTTGAACGAGATCCTGCAAGCCGCTGTTCTTCTGGCGCTTTCGGGAACTCGCAGCAACACATCGCTTGCATTGTGGCCCAACCAGCACTGGTAATGTCGCAGATAGCGAGAAGGTAAGCCACTGAGCAGCGCCTGACCCCATTTGAGCTGGCGATTGTCGTAAAGACAGCAAAGTTGTCGAACAGCTATGCTCGTCCGCGGAGAAACCAGTGCCCCAACTTGAGTGGAGGGTTGTCTTGTATTCATTCAAATGCCAGAAATCGGAAAGGAGATGGATTAAGCGGGGTGTATAGGTATAGAGACTACTGCTTCAAGATTAGACAGCGCCATACGTAGTGCGTTGGAGAGGAATCGTTGTCGTGCGATAATGCAAATGTGCCATCACATGTGAGGGGGTGGAAGGAGGCAAGTGGCATCGGCGCCTGGATTCCAATGAGAAGTGATCCGGTGGCCGGATTGATTCCGAAGACGTTCTCACTGACTGCTTGAGACTCCGCGCCTTCCTTCTCGTTGTACTCCATGCCATCGCGTTATCAATTACACTTGACTATCCACGACTCCCATTCTGAGCTCTGCAGCAGCAAGAGCTGCCTCCCATGCAAATCATCATACCCTCTAGCCTTAACAGGATATCCCTGGTTTTACATCTTCACACGTTCGAGGAACAAGAAAGTAAAGGAAGTGCGCACAACTCCTACAAGCGCACCAGGCGACACAAATAAGTAGCTAGCAACAAGGGCCTTTGTGTCTCACATATCTTCCTCGTTCCTTCTTCGTTCAGTGCTTCCAGAAAGCAACCCGCTCTTGTGGCGATCGAGCTCGCTATATTCAAACATATTTGTTCACATCGCATTCCACTCATCCGAGGCTCATTGTGGTCATGGCCCTTTCAGACATCCATGAAATCCTTCGCAGCGACCAAAAGATTGTGACCTTCACTGGGTTTCATCAGTCTGCCACAGGAAGAAAGTCGACGTGCGGATGGGCGGCGTTCTGCTTCGCCAGTGTTCTCTTCATTAAGCAGCAATCAGGCTATCACGGCCTAAGTCTGCTCCATAGTATGGCTACTCGCGAAGCCCTCGAGGTGAGTCGATACCCCCACCTCTGTGGTCAGAAGTAGCTCATCTTCGTACAGGATTGCTTCAAGCTTAGCTCTCACTGGACTAGCAAGTCACAGCTATCGGTCGACTACGTCGAGAAACTGCCTATCTTTCGACACCTCCTTCATCCACTGTGGCGCCGTCCTGAACGCGCTGGAGACTGTAGCTTTCCCGCAATATCGCACGGGTTTCTGCAAGTTCTGAAGTGCGTGTTTCTCCCGCATTCGTATATCCCGCTATCAACTCACTTGCACACAACACAGTCGCCTGGTCGCGGATTCTCGCGATATCTGCTCAGCGCTGGTGATCACACGTTCGTCCGACATCATCACCGTGCTCAATATCCCCGTCTCGCCACAGCAGAATATCTTCATTGTTCTGGACTCCCACAGTCGCCCTGGCAGCGCGAGCCTCGTAATCAACAAAACCGCTGAAGGTGCCGCTCTACACCTCGGCCACCTCAATCAGTCGTCGCTTGCAACCTCGTTCTGCGCTCGTGCTTACACTGACAGTTGGGATTACAGCACTCCCCAGGACAAAGCCCGCCTCTTTGCAACTAGCGCGACCATTCTAGAGAAGCATTAAAAGGATTCCGACGGCCAGCGTAGACCCGCAGTAAGTTATACTGCTATTCCACATTTACCCACGTACGAATTCAAGTCTCCTCCTGGATTCCCGCCCAAATTTGTTCATACACCCCCGACTCCTGCAGTCAAAGTCAAAGGGCGCGACCCCAGGAATGGGCCTGGTCTCAACGCACGATGTACTGCGAACGACCTCCATCCGCTTGCACAGTCGAGTTGACATTCCCCCTACAGACATACACACCGTACCCGATCCCATCGTCATCCTACTAAACACGAACCTACCCCCCCTCCTCGCCCCACACACCCTCCTCGCCCGACACGCCAGTCGCTGCAGCCACGACTCTTGCCCGCGATGGGTGACAATCTACAACAAGCACGAGGCGCGGACAGTGCCACTGGCCGACTGGCGACTGGCGATATACGGGTGCGGCTTCTAAGGCACTTTATCCAAGTTCAGTGGGAGCCGGATCCTTTAGACCAGGTGCGTTTGGGCGTTCACTCCAACTCGTCACCCCCGCTTAATATCCGTCCCCATAACCCCAGTTCATCCCTCTTACTCGCACGAGCTCCGAGCCCCTCGCCGCCAATGGTCCGTTCCTCAGCAACGCCTCTACCCACGCCTTCGACGTCACCCAGGTCTCCAGACGGCAGCGCATGGCGAATGATACTGATAATGTGCTGGTCCCTGCTCTGGTCCGCCCTGTTTCCGTCTCGTTCACGAACTAGCAGGTCTTCTGCCAATGGTCGAAAACGGATCCCGGTTGGATCTTCTCCGTCATATGCTGAGTCAACCGCGTTGTCTCGAGGACGCACTGGGAAAGTGACCGTCGCTGACTTTCGTCGCGTCGATCGACGCATTTGTGTAAGGCAAGTCTCCTCTCAATCCCCTCCTCATTCTTCCCTGAGCTCATCTGTCCCTAGGTCAATTTCTTTGATCCTGGGATTGTTTCCAGGCTATCAAGGCCGTAGAACACAGCAGGAACCATGGTCGCAACGCTCATTGACATATGCGCTGTCGATCGACGCCCTTTTGCAAGGTGCCCCTCCGCATCTTCTCCTCATTCTTCCCTGAGGTCGCCCGTCTCTGGGTCGCATTCTGTAGGACTGTTTCCAAGTCATCCAGGTCACAGAAAGCGCTGAGAACGATGGCGGCGACGCTTGTTGACGTCTACGTGTTGATCGACGCGTTTGTTTACAGTCAGTCAATCTATAACCCCTCCTTGTCCGGGTCTTGCATCCTAACTTGATCTTCTCTCAGTCAATTTCCTTGCACGCTGAGTTTATTCATAGGTCAAGGAGACTGTATAACACGTTGGAACGGTGAGGACGGTCATTGTCGCCGTCTACGCCTTGATCGACACAGTATTCCGCGGTGATGTAGCTACTTCTACCATAGGAACACGTTCTCTTCACGACGCATCTGTCGAGCCGTGTTTCCTTCCGGCAGCCAAACGCCCTTTGGCTTTGCCGTCAATAGGTTTCCTGATCCAATGCGCATAAGCGATCTCTCGCTGGTGAGATTGTTTCCCATACGCGCAACGTTCTCAAGCTAAAGTACGTATCCAGATCGTCTTTCGACTGAGTTATGCACGATGTGGACATTCGTTTGCAGTAGTAGTTGTTGTCGTTCGTGTTGACAATATGGAGATACACAAGACGTGAAGCTTTCGAGTAATCGCCGGTCAAGCCCAACTCGAGTGGTCGAATCAGAATCCCGAAATATTGTGTCGTGTTGTCAAACCACAGATAGATTAGCCCAGCCATCCAAGGAACCCCAGTGCTAGCTGCCAGTGGTCGGAGGTCCAGGCCCGATAACAGACGCCGAAACACTCACAGCATTGACCAAGTTCCCAGAGGTTCCGGTCATCCTCAGTTTTCTCCGACGATATTGGAATCGACCAGAAACTCACTCTTACTCTCTTCGCTATCGAGCTAGAAGATTGCGCAACGAAATAACTCCGACTTGGCTGCACAGTACTCTTGAATCGCTCAACGTATGGAATCCCAACCGCAGAAGGGTCGGTCGAGGCGCAGGAAGCGGGATTGGCTGGGGAACATATTCCGTCCCAGCCGTGACCCCTCCTCTGCACCTTCGGCGGACGCTGCACCCTGTGTGTATCCTGCGACCACTGACGTCTCCTTAAGCAATGACCTGGCCATCCCCGTACAACTGGCCAATGCTTCGGCAGACACCGAGGACGTTTCCCTGGAAGGTTCCCGGACCTCCACTAGCATTTCTGTCAGGCCATCTGATTCGACCGCTGTCGGTCCTCTCCCTGGCGATCCCCAGAACAGTCCGCTGGTCAGCCAAGGTACGGTTAGGTTTAGAATCTTCCCACGCGTTTTTGAATGCTGACGAACCCAAAGCACCAAGCGACACGGTCGCTGAAACGCTATGGCCAGATCGCGGGCTGGCAAAAGCTGATTCTTCAAAGCTAGAGGACAGTCTGAAGGGCATCGTTCTCCTCATGCGCAGGATCAATCCAGCTCTCGATGGCACCCCCGCCAAAATACCGTTCGCTGCCATTCTTTCTATAGCGAACGTATTCGAGGTGCGTTCCAGTTTGCGTATGACAGTTGATCAGCAGTAACTCATGTATGTCCTCCAGGCAATGGAGAAACTCAGCGAAAGCGAAGTGGAGATCTACAGTAGGCTAGCAGATCGTCTCGAGATCCTCAGACGTGCGCTCGCGAAGTCTGAAGAGAAGACTGAATCTCAAGCCCGACTCGTTGATTTCATCGAGTGCGTGTTCATTTATTTTTTCCATCGTCCATCACTGAGCAGCATCCTAGGTTCCTCGACACAATCGGTATGGAGCTGGAGAAAGTCCGTGGCACCAAGACATGGCGCAAAGTTTGCCAGACTCCCGAAATACAAGCAGTGATCCAGGAGCTCGATAGAAAGCTGTGTGATAGGACTGATCTGTTTCAAGTACGCACTTTGCTGACGAGTGGCAAGGTTTGTGAAACTGAGGAGAATTCCAGCTTGATGTCTTAGTAGCGCACGAAGCCAATACCAGGAGGATGCTTGACGACCTTTCTGTAAGTTGACAATTCTGGCAGCTATTCAGGCGGCACGAGCTTATTGGCTGAATTTCCAGATTCGGATGGTGGGTCAAGCCATTGCCTTCGCTCTCCCGCTTGACAGAACCTTACTTTTATCGCCAACTAGGAAACGGTACTAGGGTCACCTCGCGGGCCTGCTTCGACGGCGCTACCTCGCTGTCCATCCGCCTCCCTGAACTTTGTGGGACGAGTAGAAGAACAGAAAATCATCTGGAATTTTTTTTTTGGGCCTGAAGTTCAGCTTGACGAACGTCGGATCTTCTCCATCGTCGGGATAGGGGGTTGCGGGAAAACACAACTCGCCCGCAGGTTCATGAAGGCAGTGTACAGACGGTGAGTCTGTAAGCGCCGTGCCGAATGTGAGCGATCTCTAACCTGAGACCACAGATTTTCAGATAAGCGTCTAGCTCATCTTGTGTTCTACATCGACGGCACCACGCAAGCAACCATAGAAACCAGCCTGGTCTCGATAGCCAAAGCAAATGGTCTCGACGAATCTAGCGAAGCAGTATTGGCCTGGATGTCCAACCTGGATATGGAGTTCTTCATGTACATTGACAACGCCGACGATCCCACCATCAATATGCGAGGCTTCTTCTCAAACTCGGACTACGTGCGCGTAATCATCACCACCCGGCTTTCCGAGAAAGCACATCACTATAGTCAAGGCGATGGATCCATATTGAAATTAGGGTCTCTCAGTGAAGAAGAGAGTACCAAGCTACTTGCGAAAACAGCACGCCTATCCGAGGAAGCTGTTGTGCGCGACGGGAGTCTGATTGCAATGTTAGCCAAGGTAAGTTGAGCCCACATCCTTATATACCTCTCAGGATCTTGAATGATACATTCAGGAGCTTTATCATCTTCCCCTTGCCGTTGCCCAAGCCGGCGCATGCATATCGAAAAGTGGATGGACCGTACACCTCTACCTGGAGAAATTCCACTCTCTTCGAGCACTTCTCTTGGACGGACGCAATGACAAAGTAGAGGCCACAGCCATTGACGACTACCCTCTCCATTTTTATACAACCTGGAAGCTCAGTTACGATATCTTACCTGAACGCGCCCAGGCTCTGCTTCGACTCTGTTCTTACCTTCATCATACCGGGATCACAGAGCAGCTATTCCATGATGCATACCACAGTATTTCCAACAAGATATTCGCCTCTCCCTCTATTCTATTCTCCTCCCACGAGCAGAGTGCCTACGTGAACGCTAGGAATTTCCTCCACCAATTTGTTGGAGACAAGGGTTGGAGCACAGAGAGTTTCACATGGTGCATGCGAGAAGCCTGCTCGACATCAATTCTATCCTTTGAAGGGACTGAACACTACTCCATTCATCCGCTTGTACACAGTTGCCTTCGTGGAGTAGAGAAGGAATCGACCATGACCGCCTTTGTCCTTGCCGCCAGCATCATTTCAACAGGTGCAGTGACATGGGTACGATTGGTGAATCATATGCAGCACCTCTTGACATGTTGGACCCATGGAGAGCGTGCCCGGGTACACCCCCAAATACTGGCAAGCTTGGGGAAGGCACTGGATTCCGTCGGCTTGCACAATGACGCACTGGAGCTTTTACAACTAGTCCTGATCAGGAAGCAACTTGATCTTGGCGCAGACCATTCAGGTACCCTCTCTGCAATGAGTAACCTTGCCGGTACTCTCAATGAACTAGGTCGATATCACGAGGCGGAATTGATGAAGAGGGAGGTGCTGGAGCAAACACAGAAGAAGCTAGGACATAACCACCCCTATACCCTCTCCGCAATGAAC
>ML178867.1:73236-101627 GCA_004369125.1 Pterulicium gracile
GACGAGGCGGAATTGATGGAGAGGGAGGTGCTGGAGCAAAGACAGCGGAAGCTAGGACCTGACCATCCACATACCCTCGTTGCGATGGAGCGTCTTGCCAATACCGTCCGTGAACAGGCGCAATGCCACCAGGCGGACTTGTCCGAGAAGGAAGCTCCATCTCACCACAGCTCTGAGTCTACATCTCCAAACCCCGGCTCGGCTTCACCCCGTTAGCTTGCTAAAAAGCAGTCTTTCACAAAGCGGCTCTTTCAGCGTCCACCCCGGTTGGCGACATGACACCGGGCCCGTGTCATGACTTATGGTTTTCTGTATGTATGTATAATACATTGGGCTGTCTCCCTAATATGTGTTGACTCGTAGGTGATATCTGGTGGTCTGGCTTCTTCTTGCGGCAACTAGGTTGTATGTACGTAGGAGCACAGCGGAACCGGGAAGTGATAATGAATTATGCGCAATGAGCTACTAGCCGAGGTTGTAGTGAGCCACAGCTGAGTCTTTGAGCAAGCGGAAAGGAGAGATAGATCGAATCAGAGGTGATCATCGAGACTTCAGCTGAGCAGAGGATGAGTGTTGAAGAATGCGTTCCGAGAACAGTGACCTGAAGAAACTCAGTCGTTTAAAACTCACATCGACCGGGCAGCGTGGGCAAAGTGGCAATGAACAGCGCCGAACTAGGAAGCTACTCACAAACGCGCAATGCTGGACTCCGCCCGGTAACGTTGAACCTGCATCACCTACTCCGCGGACAGACGAACAACGTCCGAACACTTCTCCTCCATTGTACTTGTCGAAATGGCCTGAGCCTTGAGCCTTGAGCCACCAGCCACAATGCTTGAGAGTTGCGTCGGCATACGCCAGCAACGTCGTCAGCCTGTGCTTCCCAGCGAACAACTGCACGAGTTTCACTAGGCCTTTGAGGACCTCCTCGAAGAGAGAAGCGGAGAAAGACGCGACATAGAACTCCAGTGCTTGACCTCAAAGTCGAGACGTAGTTGGAGGGTATACGAGGGGACGATGCTCAATCTGGGTCATGGTCGTGTTATAATCAGCTTTGTACATGGAACGAACGATGGTTGGGATAAAAATACCTGATTGACAGTGACAGCCTCAATCTCCGCGTTGAGCAGCGCCATGATCTGCAATTTGTTGAAGGTGCTCACCCCAATTGACTCCATAAGCCCAAGTTCCTTGACCTCAATCACCTTCTTCCAAACATGCATAGTTACCGGTTGCTTATGTTCGTGCACCGTATACGCATCGACGTAGTGTAGCCCGAGCTTCTGAAGTGACCCGAGAAGTTTGGACTCGACAATCTGACGTTTGGCTTTTAGTAAGGCTTTGAACTTGGTACTGAGGAACGACTACTTTCTGTCCGTAGAGGGAGTGGCCTAATTGAGTCTGGGAAGTGCAGATTCATGAGCCAACTCATTTCCGTGAGCTTTGGCGCCTTCGAGGTGGATGAAGCCAACTTGGAGCATGCCGGAGACGCATGATGTTGGGAGCCGCTGTGGACGTCTGGCACGGCTGAGAGAGCTTGTGATGCCGTGGAAGAGCGCTACATCTTATGGAGGTAAGTTGAGCATGATGAGTAAGGTATGAGACTGGTACGAGATGAAAGTTGAATGAGAGTTGGATGAAAGCGCGAGTTAACTGCAGCACGGTCATGTGCGGGAGCCTTTGAGTTGGGAATACGCGCATCTCCTTGAGTCAGAACCTTGACTGCGTCTACTCACTTAGCAACACAATCTCCGACATCAGCCCACCACAAGAGACTAACTCTCCATATCCTATCTCTAATGCCACGGGATAGTATTCCATACATGCGCTTCATCAGGGGCGAGAAGGATACCGGCGTTACCGCTCTCGGTCCTCTCCACCGCTCTGCTCTTGCGCACCTCGACAAGGTCATTGCCAATTCCAAGCTTCTCATTGGCGCCAACGCAGATTAAAAGACAGCCACGCTCGATGGCAAGCCATGGGGTCAGCCCGAGGCCTTCTACGCTGCTCAACGTCACATTTGCGCAGGTGATGACTCTCATATCAAGGGAGTACTTGTCGCGATGCTTCAAGGCTCTCGCGACACCTGGCCTCGGTTCATGTCCGAATTTTTGAATAGTGGTGCGTGCGCTTTCGAAGGCTACCGATGCGCAATTAGAGCGCGCCTGGATGGACAAGACTAACGTGTTTCTCACTAGCAGTAGAAGTTATCTCTCACGCACTGGAGGCTTCACACGCAGATATATACCAAAAACCACATTAATTCCCATATTCACAACAAACGCCGACGGAGTACAACCATATCTCTCGACCCGATGCCTGGCACGTGAAACCCCAACGCGGGGAACAAAAAGTCCCAGGCACGTCCTCTCTAACTTCCATCACAGCATCTGTGGAGATGAATGAGCAGAAGCGCAGGTAGAAAAAGATCGGAGAGACCGAGGCTCACTCCGTGCATATCCAAGCATAAAGATGGTCCAGTTTGAAGAGAGCACCTACTCGTGCTCGGGATGGTTCGGAGTCATTCTCCACGCACAGTGCGCGCAGAGAGAAGTAGAGCCGGCCAAGACTCACTCCCACCCACGTCCAAGCTCTCCGCGTATAGCAGAGGTGCAACTCTGCGACTCTTTTGGGGTGGAAGCTCGTCTGCGCAGACGCTCTGAACCAAGCTGGTCGCGGATTCGCACAAGGAACTTTTAGTTTCTAGAGGCAATCTCGATTAATATGGTGGAATGAGGTAAGACTCAAGGGGAGAGAGACGTACGAGACCTTGACCAGATGGCTACGCGTCGTCTACGAACGCAAGATCAGTCAGCGATGAACCGGAAGAGAGGAGAGAAGAAGCGTACGGAGACAAGCCACGACGCGACTAGATCAGAATGAGTAGGATTTGTGGTAGTTGCGGTCGGTTGAGCCCGGGTACTGTATCCCCCGCCCTTTATCCCTAGGCTAGGATCGAATCGTCATTGTCAGCATCGGCAGAAGAAAATGAAGAAGAAGAAGAAACTCACAGAGTCCCCGGCCGCCCGCACCCAAAGCCCCCAGTTCCAAGTATCGCCCCCAGTGCCAAGTAGCCCCCAGTGCCCAAACAAATCCCCCAGAACCCATCTCATTGTGTCATCCTTTGTCATTCATATCTCTGTGCTTTGTTTCCTCTTCCCTTTACTGCCAGGCCCGCCGACGCGCCCTTTTTCTTGCAGCGACATTCGACGTGTTCGCGGCCGTTTGAGTCTTGATTAAGGTGGCCGTTTACGTCCCCATATCGTCGCGTACCTAAATGCGTCTTCGTGCGGGGGTGCCTTTGGAGGTGAAGGGATGGATTAGAGTGTTGGGGGAGAGGGGGGGCGGCGTACGAAGATGGCTTGATCTGTGGGGATGGGATGTCAGAGACGAGGAGGAGGGGGGGATGGAGAGGAGGGTGGGGACGTACAGTTATTTTTAATGTATTCCTTGGGACGTGGAGGGGTCTGTAGGGTGGGTGGGTTAGTAGGGATACAATGAAGAGATGAGGATGTGGCGAGCAGGATAGAATGTGGCGAACGTACTTTTATTATCCAGCCCGAGCGCGAGGACGAGCATGCTCGAGTCCTTGATTGGCGACGCTCGGGCAAACTCAAGTATCGAGGCTCCTTCAAGTCAAGCGTCGAAGCTTCAAGTCAAGCAACTTAAGGCACACAGCACATGTCTGTGGCGAGAGAAGGTCAGTCTCGAAACAGATATCCAAGGAAGGATGGACGTACTCCGAGGGCGGAAACATTGTCGACAGTAGGTTATCTGTGGCGAGCTGCGTTAGTTGCGTTGGGAGAACCGGAAAGTGTGGCGTACTTACGTTTTGTGGCGAGGTCGATGAGGACTGTGGCGAAAGGTGTCAGCACTGTGGCGAGCACCGGCAAGCGGTGGGTTGGGTAAAGAACAAACGTACATCCAAGGCGTTCGAGGACGCGAGTTGGGAGTCGTGTTTGACGAGTCTCCAGTGTGGCGATAGCTTCCCAGTCGGAAAGGGCGGCTAGGTACTTAAGCAGTCTCAATCTCAATCCCAGATGGTCGACGGCGGAGGCCCTTGAGTATCGAAGGGCGAGTGGCGATGGTGGTGGAGGATGGAAGGAAGAAGATGTTATAAATCAGGCGTTGGATCCCAAGTTCTTATACTCTAGCCGTGTCGGTGGAAGACCACTGGCGCCTCTTGAATTGCGCTTCCACATTTTGCCTCGTGGTGCCAGTCATGACGAGATCATACTCCTGGTCTTCTAGTGATCATCTCACCACTGATGGATGCTAGGCTGCTGTTACAATTAATGGTCCTCGTGTTCGAGGCGGTCGTGCTAAAAATGGAGGTGAGATAGGTGGTTGCGTCACGGAGCCTGAGTCGACCCGGAGGTCCTGGACGTCGAGTTTCGATGACGCTGCGAAAGGCAAGGTGAGATGAGCAAAGCTGGATGTACGAAGCTCAAGGAGGGACGCACAAAGAAGATCTTTGCTCGAGGCAGTGGGCACAGGAAATAATGCCACTCAGGTGCCATCGTGTGTGAATTTCTCCGAGTCTTCCACTGATAGATGTCCGGATTCATTCAACGTTTTTCGAGGAAAGTGGCTCTGACCCCAGCTGGGTGGCCCCGGTGACCTTGTTCTATCACCTTGGCGCAAGGCGTACCCCTCCTTAGCGTGCATTGGGCGATTGCGTTGTCCTCAAACCTCACCACATCCGAGCTCATCGCAGTGGCCACAATCCAAAGCTTAGGGAAGGTCGCGAAGTTGATTAATTAAAGACCAATACTGTAACACGTACGGCTGTGTGTATGTTCAACAGCAAATAGCATCGCCAAGATATCAGACTTTCATCCCGGAAAGGAAAAGGCCCAAACAAGGACCCATATACAACAACATGGATGAGAGACAGTCGGGAGTGTAAGGAGAGGCGACATCAATCAGTTGACTGCAAACCCTCGAATTGGCCGCGGCTAAAGGCTAAGCTCGCGCAACCCGAGCTCGGGGGTTTCTCCGTCTTCCGCCATCGCCCTCCTGCGTGTGAACCGCGCCCTATCCCTCTTTGGTCTTTACTCGAGCTCAGAGCAGAGCTACAGAACTTTATCAAACTATCACGAAGGTAAGTTTGCGATTTTGACCGGTTTGCACCTACCGCCATTCCACATCGATGACGATGGACTCTAACTCACCATGGCACTCAGGTTGAACGACAGTACCCATATACTACTCACGACTTCGACGCTGTCAAACGGCCTCAACACTTCGACGAGCCAGCTACTCCCAGAACCTAGATTTACCCACAGTCATGAGCGAGATCGTAAACGTCGTCGTGGCCGTTGCCGTCATCGTCTTCATCTTCAAATGGGCCACCTCATGTACGATGAACTCCACTTAGAACATGCACGGGATACTAACCAACGCCTTTTATAGCTTCCACCCCGTCCAATGACCCAGACAATGTAGCAGCGCGCGCGTTAGGATTCAGGCCGAAGAAGATTACGGACGACGAGGTCGATACAATTACTGCCATGTTTCCTGATATTCCAAGGTATGCAAGTCTTTCCCTTCGTTTCGCCCTGTTCTTGATCCAACGGTCCTGCACGCTATCTTTTCCCCGTGACATGCGAGCTCTCACACACACTCTCCAGGCCCAACATCCACTACGACCTAATCCGTACCGGGAACGTCGAACGAACATCCAACAAGATCCTAGAACGTGGATTCCTCGACGCCGTATGTCCTCAATCTTCCTTTCCTCTTCTATTACCTCTCTCGTTCATGTACTGACGTTCATCTCCCAGCCCCCACCAGCGTACTTCACTGCATACCCCAGCCAACCCAGCGCCCCTCTCCCCGTCCGACTCGCCACAGCCTCAGGATCATCTAAAGCCAAATCCCAAGAAACGTTGATCTCGCGGTATCACCTCCAGACGCGCCTTTCTTCCGATGGCTCAAGTTCGAGTCCAAGTCCAAGTACTGAGATTAACTCAGGTCTGTACTCCATCTCCAACTTTGGTCTGGACTCCAACTTAGGGCTAAACTCGAACTCAGGTACAAGTCCAGCGGCGGCGGACAATCACCCAGAGATGCTTCCCGGTGGCAAAGCAAAGTGGGAAGACAGCGCTGAGAAGCGGGAGGCGAGTCTGAGGGAGAGGAAGGCGCAGATGGTGTTGGCTGCGAGGAAGAGGTTCGAGGCGCAGCAGGCGCAGGCGAAGGCGTAGGACCATAGGTGCGGATCGAAATCAGCGAGAGAGTCGATACTTACTGTGATTGGTTGGTAGGAGTCTTTCGAGATCAGACTGGGTGTTATATCGAGTATGGTGTTTGGTATGGATAGAAGATAATACTTGATCTCCCTTTGGCTGTATCTATGCATGCCTTACCACCATCGACCCTTCGCCTGAGTGGCACCGGCTTCTTGCCACCTCAACAGACACATCACCAGAACGCCTCGCTCACGTCCATTGAGGCACGAACCGCCCACCCCCTTCGTGTGTTGCCCAGTCATTGATCGCAAGAATCCCGTCCTCGACCCTGGGTCAGGAGGGTGGGAACGCGACCTAAGTTCTTCCAGCTAACTGGCGCAATAGTTATGATGATGGAGATGAGGCGAGGGAGGCGGAGATAGGGGTAATTGAGCCGGTGGATTGGAGCATAATCCGGAGAATTTGATCAAGGAGGGGTACATTGCGTCTGGATTCAGGCGGAGAGGGCGTATGCGTATTATAAGGCGTGTTTTGTTGTGAAGCTGGGGAGGCCGGGGGATAGGGAACGGTATGAGAATCCTCTCGAGAAGGCTGATTCAGATGAGGAGGAGGATGATGGTGAGGAGTACGAGGAGGAGGAGGAGGACTACTCGGACGAGGCGTAGACCGCGCGTATGAGGGGGATGCCTAAGAGCGTTCACCCCGACTTGTAAGCTTGGAGATGAGAGGAGATGTATACTGCTAACTTTAGCAACAGTAGCGAAGAGTACGTACTAGTATCAAGAAGAATGCGTCGATCGAGTCGAGTTAAACTACTAGTGGGTTCTCGGTCTGAAGCACTACAAAGGAGTCTCGCGAGCCGAGCATGGGCATTGTACGATGGACGTATCAGGACATTCGCAAAGATACACATGTTTCGAGTCATGAAAATATACTACTACAGCAGTGTTGTACAATTATCGCTCAGATACCTACCATAACAATAAGTTACAGGATATGATTATCACAGAGCCCGCTCAAGAACGAGGTAGCGAACTAATCCTCAAACTAAACACAGATGTCAAGTCAGAGTCATGGTTCAGAAGAGCAAGGATAAGACACTTACACAATCGCCACAGGCCGCCCTGTCCCCAACACAGACACGACCGCTGTCGACCACGCTGATAACACCGTTGATAGCGTTCTTCTCCTCCGATGCGCATCCCATGAGGTTTGAGACTGCATTTTTCACGTCTGCCCACAGTGCGCCATCCCAGTCAGTGTACACACAGCCTTTCAAGTAAATTCCACGTCAGCAAGGTATGTAACCAGAGGAGAGAACACTAGTACTCACATCCTCCCTCGCAAACGGGGTTCCATGCCTTGTTGACGCCGTAGTGGCATGTGGGATTCCAGTCTGGGAACGCGGGCCAGTTGTCCAGAAGTTTGCGGCAGTCGGCAAGTACGGCGTCGCCCGTCGTTCCACAAGTAGGGCGATTGGAGATATTTCCCTGGCGAGGCAGGGCGGTTGCTCCGGTGCAAAGAATCAAGTTAAGAGCGAGGGCGGAGGCGGCGATGAACTTCATAATGTCGGAATGGAGGATTTGGACGGTAGTTGGTTTATAGGCGGCTTGGAATGTGGAGGTGTGTGAGGTTGCGGTGTGGTTGATAATGCATCGTAGCAGTCAAAGTGTCTCCTTATATCTTTGTTTAAAGTCCGGATCCCCTCACCGCCTTCGTGGAGAGGTGAAACGATGCTGTTACCAGACGGAACTCAGCGATAGATCCTCCAGAGCTCACCTTGGTACATATCCCTCGGACTGGCTTATTTGTGGTTAACGTCATCCAACTCCAACGAATGTTCTTTGCACTGCCGTTCGCCGCCCCCAGATTGTGTCCGCAGGTCCGCTCGTTGATGCTGCCAGTGGGGCCCCGGTTTAGCTCCAAACACTCCGCGTACTGCCGAATTCAGCCTTGAAACGTCCCTCGAGTGCGATGCGCGACGACGGGAGCCGTGGGTATTATTGCTTGTGGAGACTCAGGGACGTGTATTTGCCAGATGGATTGCTTGCGAACACTAGTGTCGTCTCTTTGGTACAGCAAGTCGGAAGCATAGCGAGCGCCAATGGTATGTGGTAAATCGGGACCCACACCGGAGTGCACGATATGTCAATAGCCCCTACCCTGGAGTACGAAACGTTCCTCGAAAGCGAATGTGCGACGCGGGAAGCTGTGCTGAGTGTGGGAGCCTACTTATTGCTTGTGGAAACTCAGGGCCGTGCGTTTGCCAGATAGATTAGTTGCGAACATACATTTGTTGCTTAGAGGTGTCTCTTCGATACAGAAATTTTGGGAGCACAGCGAACGGCAGCGGTATGTGTTGGGTATGTGGGCACCCCATACTAAACCCCATGATATGTCAATGACCCCTAGAGTAGGTTAGTCTTCTGGCTGAACGGCGAATATGATGGTTCGGGAAAGCGGAGTTCGACAACAGCATGCTCAAGAACCGTGGAAGAGCGTCATAAGCAGAGGCGTAACGGAATACTGCATCTGAAGCTGGTTGAAGTCGAAATACTGTAAGCTTGACTTCGAAGCAGGAGAAGGTGGTGAACCGCGTCTGCAAGGCGTCTGTGATCATTTCCTGTATCTACCGCCAACCCGGCCCGCTTCCTCACCTCGATGCTACCCTCAAACCTCACCAATCTGCACCTTTCCTAGACGTATAGTATGCGCGCTGAGTCCATATGGAGCCATGGACCCCAGGCATCTATCGTTGAAAGACTATCGATTCGTAGTCTGAAACGCCTTGAAGAATGGCCGTCGGAGCTGCTCTCATAACACGCAGTATACGGCTGTGGCACCGCCCGACGCCTGCTCCATTTCGAATCAAAGCGCATCTCTCCACATCCCCAACGCAATCTGCTAATGAAGATCCACTCTCTCCGACGGATTATATCCTCTGTTGCCTCCACTCTAGTAGGCTATGTTTCTCCATGACGTCCACCGAAACAGGGTACACACACCAAAGGGCTCAGAGCCTATAAGAACCTTGGACGGCGGACTGGTATCTCCAGAAAACAAACCAACCCTTCCTGCTCATCCACTTCACTCTCACTCACTCTCACCTGCTCACTCATATATATTCCACACTAAACCCCCACGACATCGACATCATGATCTCCTCTTCCTTTGTTGCTCTTGTTCTCGCCAGCAGCGCCCTTGCTTTCCCCAACCTCGTCGGACGCGGTGACGCAGTCTGCGGTACGACCCAAGACGCGGATCTCGCCGTCTGCGAGGGCCTGCTCGCTAACTGGCCCGGCGAGCTCGTCGAGTCTAACAAGGTTTGTACCCTGTCACTCCCACCGTTTGTCTCTGGCATCCACTAACGAGTTCCTTGCAGTGTCATTTCGGTGGCTTCTGGCGTGGTACCAACGTCGCTTACAACGTCGTCTCTGCCCCTGGCTGTGAGTAATGTCTTCTTAGCCCATCTCCTTCAAGCGTCTCAATACTGATACTCATATACCCAGGTTCTGTGTACGTCGTCGGAGCCGGGAAAGAACCCCTAGCAGTGAAAGAAGCCGTGCAGAGTCTCATGGGCTGCGCCGATCGCAGCAAAGGCAAAGTCAACGGGGTTACGACTCTCGCCGACAACACCTTTGTCTGCGTCGGCGGTAACGACGGCTGCGGAGAGTAAGTCTACTCCATATGCTCTTCCCCTGTTGGTCGTTTGTCTAACCATGGTCACTGTAGCTGCTTCGACGACTCCGACATCGACCACCTCGACGACCGAAGACGCCACCTTCTCGTTTCTCGCGACCCTGCTCCTCCCGCTCCCGTGGCTGAAATCGAAGAGCCAGTAGTAGCAGTGGCGAACCTCACCCGCCGCGGCGTCGACTACGGCAGAGTCGTCAACATCGGCGGAGCCATCTCCTCCATCATCTCAGGCGCGAAAGGGCAGGACGACCAGAAGAGGGAGAACGTCATCCGGAACATGGTCGATGGGATGGCGGCGCACGTCCCTGGGTCGAACGTTGTTGCGTGCCATACTAAGCATGAGGCCAAGTTCGATGGAGAGCAGGGGAAGGACTGGATTCATCAGCACTTTGAGGTAGATGTTTCGCTTGGGGGGACTATTGGATATGAGGTGAGTCGAAACTCGATCGTTTAAGTTCTGCAGCGTACTGATTGAGAGTTCTTTCTAGCTGTACATGGGCAACAGCGGCACCTTCAAGCGCCTTGGCGATGGTGGCTTCATTAACTGGGGCTACAATGCTGTTCTGGCTAAGGACGCCGAGGAGGATGGATCCCTGCTCACCTTCGCTGACCGCTCCTAATTTGGAAGCGACCGGCATTCCTTATCGATATCTTTATTCGCTAAGTCAACTGTTACAAGTTTACAATTCCTCGTTGCTTAATTGCCTCCCTATACTCGTACTCACTGTACCTAATATCTAACAAACCAATCCTGTACATATTATTGTATTCCTACCGAATATCCATTCCTTCGGACATTGCTTTACTGGTGATCTTCTTGAACTAACTCAGTCTCCGACCTACTGATGTGGACGCCTGTTTGGTGACCACGTTCAACTGGCTCTTTGCGCATTGCAACAACGTTTTGTTCCTACCAGTCATCCGAATTCTTGATCGATCTGAGTCTGGCTGATATGGCATCCTCAGAGAGCACGATGAGTGCTATCAGCACTAAGGTCAGAGGATTAACATGAACCCTACCTGCTTAAATGCATGCATTTCTATGACACGCCTCACGCTTTCTTGACCGCTCGAAATGTCAACGACGCTCTGAAAGGGTCCCTGGTTTCTCGCGCTCCTGTTGTCAGCAGTACTCTGTCTGTTCCCCCCGAACAATGCTCTCTATTCTACTCGAAGAGCTTAGACGGGCAGGCACGGTATGTCTTTCTCCATCGCTATTCGCCCATCTGTGCGTGCTCTTATATCAGTCTACGTCTTCCAGGAAGTTGGATCTTTCCAAGCCTGTGCCCGACGAGGGGCTCGCTGAACTCCAAGCCGCATGCGAGCCAGCCACCTTTGGAAGAGACGACTAGCACGTCTTGGACGAGTCATGCCGCAAAGCAGGCAAGATGGACGCTGGTCTGTTTGCAGCAAATCTACAACCCACCACGATATCCTTGATCCTGTGGCAGGTGGAGGAAACATTAGCAGAGGCTCAAAATGCCGCCGTCGACATGGAGCTATACAAGCTGAACGGCTATGGTAAGCCCTGACCCCTTCTCCTGTGCAACACATCACAAAGACCAAGTTGTTGACGCGCACCATCTCTGCATTTATAGGTGTTGGCGGTTTCTTCAAAGCACACAAAGACACACCGCGCTCTGAAGACTTCTTCGGATCGTTGATCATCGCCCTGCCGACCGCGCATGAAGGAGGAGAACTTGTCCTACGCCGTAAGAATGAGAGTTGGAAGGTCGACTTTGGGTCTTTGACTGCCGATGCAGCCGGCAATCCGCGGATAGGCTTTGTCGCGTTCTACAGCGATGTCGAGCACGAGGTCCTCCCAGTCACTTCGGGATGTCGCACTACCTTGACCTACAATCTCAAATGGGTGACCTCTCCCGGACGTCTACCCTCCTCCATCCAAACGATTTCCGATAAGAGGTTGCAAATAGTGCAGTCTCTGGCTACGATGCTCGCGGACTCCGAATACCTACCCAACGGCGGTGTCCTCGGATTTCACCTCCACCACCAATACCCCTTTAGCACTAGCAACGCGCTCAAAGGGCAAATCAAGGATGTTATTCCCTGGCTCAAGGGAAGTGATAGAGTCTTTTACGACGTATGCAAAGAGCTATCTCTCGACATCGAGGCTAAATTCCTTTTCCACGCGGATACCTACACGCTCTTCCTGTGCGACCGAGTGGTGAATCTTCAGAACCTGGGTCAAGGGGTAGAGTCTTCAGATCAGATTATAGACATCTTAAATGATGAGGGAAACGGCGGCACCCTCATCCTCAACGAGGATCGTTTCCGGATTCTCGGCGCGTCTGTGGAGTACAGGGCAAAGGGAGCGGGGCTGGGTGTGATGGAACCTGTGGACTGGATTAACAGGCATGACGCGGAGAACTTGATCAAGGAGCAGTGCGTTGCGTACGGCAACGAAGTGGAGACAGCCTACGCCTACTACAAGGCGTGCTTTATTCTCAAGCTCGGGAGGCCTGGCAGTAGGGAATGGTACGAGGCACCACCTGATGAGACCCAGGAGGAAATAGCGGCGCGTCGATATCGATAGCGACCAGTGAACTCCCGAAGCTCGTCACTTGTGGCGCTTTGGAGGCGAGGTAGCTCTTCATGAATCGTGATAATAGCAGTAGTCTCGAAGATAGTATGCTGTGTATTACATGCCAGTTTCAGATCCACCAAGTCACTACCAGAACGAGAGGTTTACGCCCATCAACACGTCGAACCAGATCCCGAATGAAACCGTTCAGGCACTGGCATGAAGGTAGTGTGCTTTGGAAATTGTAGCAAACGACGTTGTGGTTGGAATTCAAGCTTCAAGTTCGAGTCCAGCGCGTGGTCTGTGGTGGTCCGCTTTCAGGGCGGAGCGACAGTGGATGAAGGAGTTGCTGACAGAAAGGTAAGTTAGTTTCTCGATAGTTGATCATGACCCCCGGACACGACGAATCGCTGGTCCAGTGCGAGCTAGGTTTGAGCATTCCTATACATAGTTGAGCTTCTTTAGGATCCGGTACACAGAGATGGAGATGTTTACTCACTTCGACCGCTTGAGTCGAGCGGGAACTTAGGCTGCTAGAGTAATAAATAAATAAAGTTCCTCGCTGGTGATGACCAGGCGGACAGTGTGCGTCGTGTAGAAATGGTGGGGTCACCCTCACAAGGAACCATAATGCACCTTCATCTGTTGTAGCCCCTCAACCAGAACCGGAGGTCTTTCGAGGGGCTAGCGGGTCTGGCAGATAAGAGCGAAAAGACCACTTGGAGGATCGAGAGGAGTCGACACTGGGCTAGTCCTGGCTCAGATAAGACTTGGGAGAAACAGACACATGTTATGAATCTCTCGCAAGTGGATATGAATCTCTCACAGACTTGGGAATGAATCAGTAAGAACAAGATGTGACACACTGGAAAGACCTCGAGCTCAGACATCTGCCCGCGACACGATACCCAGCGGTAAAGCAATAACGTTTAGGCGCGCAGCGGGCCCAGAATGAGTGTACCGTTAGGAATAAGGTCATATTCAGACAGATGCGCGCTGATGTGCGAGGTCGGGTGGGCTGAACAGTATGTGATTCGAGATGGAGGAACAGAAAGAAGACGTTCTTAGGTTCGAACAAGCTTCGAAGGAGAAGGAGAAGCGCCTTGTAAGTTGTCGGAATCAATTTGGCCGCCGAATCAGTCTCGATCAGTTCCGATCAGTTCAGGCACCGATGCCCCTTGTTTCCTTTCCACCTCCTCGATCATTCCTCGATGCTGCACTCTGCACGTCTACACTATCTAAGTACTCGACAAGGGCTGTTCTTCGAGGCAAAATCCATGGCGCTTCTACCTCTTGTGTCAGCAGTCTATGATTGAATCCAACACTCGCTCTCTCTCCCAATCTCTGGGAAATAAATAACGCGAATCTCCGATCACGTCGGCGACAGAGATTCTCTCAGATGGGCCGACGTAAACGCTCTGTAAACGACGGACGCCAGTCATACGAGATCAGCACTCGGCGCTCAGGTTTAGTGGAAGAATTCAGCCTTCTGCTGTCTGTCAGTATACAGCACCGTCTGAGCTGGTCGAACCACGAAAAGCTCTGGCGCTGCGACGATCCGAGGGCGCCTGGAGACAGCACGCTGAATTACGCCGGATGATGTTCCAGCACAACCGTGATTCTTCACCATCACGGGAAAGGTACGCCATATACACTCCTTACCATGTTCCATAGTAGCATACTTACTGCTGTACGACGCGTAGGGACATAAATACCATGAACTGCGAGAAAACCAATGCAACCCCTTCTCTCCCTAAACGTTCCACAACACGATGTCGAGACGAGCCCCTCATTTCCCAACCCTTTCAACCCTCCTCACATTAGCATACATCTCTCCGTCATACGCTCGGCCGTCGTCAACATTTGGGGAGCAGCCCACTTGGGGGTTCGGAAAAGGGTTAACCCCACTCAACATGACCACCCTCATCGTCGACCTAGTCCTCGGACTAATCTTCCTCTCACAAGCATACAAACTACTCAAGCTTCTCATACCCCGAATCTCAACCCCAACAGGCCGCCTCCTCCTCCCATCGATCATCATCTTCCTCTTCTCCGCCATATCCATCATAGCGCACTTCGGCATCCATGCAGCATGGGTTGCGATCGCACGAACGAACTTTATAGGACCGGGTGTACCTGTCTTGACCGCCGGATTCTTAACGTGGCTTAATCATACCATGTATGTCGGAGACGTGCTCATCGTAGCGGGGTTTCTCTACCTCTGCGTATACCGAGCAGCCGTTATCAACGGCGCTGCCCAAACACAGTCCTTCGCGATGAACGATGTCGCAGGCGAGTCACAGGTGCACCTGCAGGCCCCGAGGTTCACCTCGGCCACCGGATCGACATCGTCTCAGGATTTGCACCAAGCTGCATCACCTACACCATCGACAGTACATCCGCGACTGACTACACCCACCATCGTGAAAGCCACCTTGGATACTGTGCTCGTGCTCGGCTCCATAGTCCCTTTAGCGTTCATGGCCAAAGCTATCTCCATCCTCTCCGATCCTAACACTGTGGACTCGCTCTCTACTACCAGTAGAGGGACGGTCATTCTGCTGCCTAGGTTGGAGGCGGCCGCTAGGATGTTCATCGACTCTTCACGAGCGTACATCGGGATATTCGCTGCTCTATCCATCCACCTCGTCATCTCTTCCCTGCTAGTGAAGAACGCTGCCGACAAACGTGGGTTATCCGATATCGTAAGCCCCCACCCCCCTCGCTACGTTGCTCCTGCTCCCTCTAACACATAGCTTACAGACAGCCCGAACGCTCACCAACGTCGTCTCCCCCCTCCTCCTCATCTGGACCACCATCCTCGTCATATTTCACGTCCTCCTCCACGAGATCGCCCAGAAAGACTTGATTACGGGCGATAGAGCGACGCTGTTCACGACGATCCGCACGGGGGTCTTCCATTTCCCGTTTTATGTGCTTTTTCATAGGTTGGTTGGGATGGACCGTGCGCCTGAGTCGATGGTGAATGGGGAGGGGGAGAAGAGGATGATTGGGTATGAGGGGATGAGGGAGAGGGCGTTGAATTCGTAGGGTTTGGGGGTGGTTTGGTTTGGGCGGGCGTTTTGGTTTGGGTGGACGTTTCTGCTGTTTTGGCTTTGGCTTTGAAGTTCTTGGGGAACGTCATGTTCGTGTATACTGGATGAAAAGTATCGCTTATATCCCAACATACCCAAGGACGCTGGTGTTCAGCTTCGGGCCCGACTAGTTTTGCCTTGCGCAATCCCCTTCTCATGACGGTGGCAGATATCCCCACGAATCAAGCCTGCGCGTCCTGACTTACACCGTCTCGATTCCTCGAGCATCTGAATCCGTATCCCATATCCTGACATCTATGTCTCATTTCCCCCATCCAACTCAAACGACCAACACCTCTACCTAGTCTGTCTTTAGCCCACTTATCTGATGACAGGTTGGCCTCTCCAGTAGTCCTCCGGGGCTGGTGGAAGGGCCGGCCACTGATTAATGTCTCAAGAGGCCTCGGAGGGGTAGGTAAACCTCCCCCAGAATGATGTCCTGTTTTCCTTTGAGCCGTCTCGTGTAGGCAGGTGGCTCGATAGTCAAGTTTCAATACCAGTACAACTAGGCTATGGTCATCATTTAGTTAGGTTACTTTTCCCAAAGATGTACATGACACCTACGTATGGATAACGGTCAAAAGCCTGAGCGCCAAAGGTCGTCGACATCTCCTTTAGAGCGACCACTCAGCTCGCGCCGAAAGACAACTGCTTCAAGCTAGGCTCTCCGAGTCATCGTACGCCAACGGAGGGGCTCGCTCGAGACACATACACGCAGTCTGACTCTCTGTCTCGTTTCACACTGGCAGTATCACGCACCTACGAGCCAACACCTGCCCAGGAGCTCCCCTGCTCTGTTCGAGATGGAAAGTATACAGATATCTATCCTCCAAGCGTGCCTTCTGTTACGCTGTTCCTATGAAAGGCTGGCCTCTTACCTCTGGGTGAGCGGTTGGCTAGGGAATAAGTGTCTCCAGGTGCCTGGTCGGGTGACCCCAAGCTCCCCCTCATTCGAGTTCGTTCATCGGCTACCCCTCATACGAGTCCTATCATCAGCATCGCATTTGTGTGTAACTTTTCGTCGAGGTCGCGACGGAGTGATACAGGTATCTTGCAGACCGTGATTGGGAGGTACAGAGCAAGCGACGCGGACCACGTACAAAGAGGCATCGGTAATGAGGAAATTGCATGTTATTGACGGGAGCGAAGTACGTGCGCATCTACTGATAGAGAAACATACTATGTGCGGTGCGTCTAGCTGTGTGAACAGTGAGGACGTTAAGTACGGTTCGGACAGATCAGCACAGGACCAGCACTCACCCAATCCGCCCCCATCAACATAATTTCCCCCGTCTAGTTCTGAACCAGGATCGAAGAGCGCGTGGATGAGCAATGCCGTGTTGAGGGACAAGCTTTCGGTACACGCCGTCTACTATCGCAGGAGCATGGTCGGATGCGCCTGCCGCTGCGTCTCTGGCGACCTGAGCGCAGTGGGTGAGGGAGCTTGGCTCGATGCGACTTCTGTGGTCCTGTCGTCAGCAACCAGACTCTCGACGATCATCCTGCTGAGTGCTCTAGCCTAGCGGTTCAAGGCGTTGATGGATGCGGCTATTCAGATGAAGTGAGGTTCGCTGTCGATGCGAATAACTCTGATGAGATGAAGGTCGTGCAGCACAAAGCAAAGGCATACATGCCTTCTGTAAGCTCGACACCTCGAGATAAGGAGATGCGAATCGGTCGTGAGAAGACCAAATACAGGTGGCGACGCGTGAAAACATCGGCAAGTACGTTTCGAAGAGGATTCGGCAGAGGGGATAGGTGTTCGTCGAGTGCTTCTTTTACCTCACCTCACCGTCCGGCAGTCCCATGCGTTCGCGTCTGGAAGCTTGCCAGTAGTCTCTGTCCGAAGAATCGCTTGTACATTGTGGAATTAAGCTGAACAGCATGAACGATGGTCATGATGCTGGTGGTCGGGAGCAACAAATGTGATCGACCGGCCACTGCCACGGCTGTTCGAGATCTGCATTTGATGACCAAGTACCGTGCACTTCACCCATAGCATCCACCATCTAGCCAGGCGCTGTTCATAAACCTTTCCCTCTCTGTACTCTGTAGTTTCTTTCCCTCTCGCAAAACATGTCCTGGAAACTTGGCAGCACGAAAAGTACCAACCCATCTTATCTTGTGATATAGTTCGCGTTCCTCATGGAGCTTTAGAACCCAAAGATGCCAGCGCCAGGGAGCATTCGGTTACACCCATTCCATCTCGTCCGACGACTCCCAGACCGCCCAATGGTACAGAGCAGCCAACGTTTCGCTCCGGAATGCTGGCTGTCCGCATTTACTCCGGTGAGCTCGTTCAATGGAGCGTCATGCAGTCGACTCATCCCCTCCAAGGAAGAGGGCTGGCACTCTCATCCGGGATTCCCATTCCAGAAGCGATACGACAAGCGGTTGAATCTTCTGCCGCGCGAAAGTCTACAAGCAATCGCGAGAGCATGCAGCGCAAGCGGAACTGGTGGCTTCCCTATGTCGTGTTGGAATTTGATAAGAACGAGATTTTGATCGACGCTCTCGGAGGAGACTTGTCTAATCCTGTTTGGAACCACCATGCCAACTTGTATGTGATGTACATACCCATTTTCGCGACCCCCTTCGCTGACCAAATGAATGTAGCGACGTGTCTCGTACCTCCAACATCAGCGTCTCCGCGTATCTCCGCACTGTATCCTCCCAGACCCAGGATGATATGGGAAACGATATCCTCATTGCGAGAGTGGATTTGACTCCCCAGCTCGATAACCACGTATGTAACGGCATCCTCCAACGATTTCAGAACGCAGACTAACATCTCACAGCACTCCTCTGATCAATGGTACAACGCCACCGCTGGTACAGGATCCTTTCACCTGAAGATCGACTTCGAGCCGCTTCAAGATCAGCGTTTGACCATCGAGGCTTTCGATCTCCTGAAGGTTATCGGGAAAGGCAGCTTCGGGAAAGTGATGCAAGTACGGAAGAAGGACACAGGCCGGATCTACGCCTTGAAGACCATCCGAAAAGCACACATTGCGCAAAGACCGGGCGAAATAACACATATCCTCGCAGAACGGACTGTACTGGCTCTTGTGACCAATCCTTTCATCGTCCCCCTGAAATTTTCCTTCCAAGTGAGTCGCTACTGTTGTCGTTTTGGTGCCTCCGATCGCTCATTCAAGCCAGAACCCAGACAAGCTGTATCTGGTGATGTCTTTCGGTTAGTGCAGATCTGCCTGAACGTATAGCTCGCGCCGACCTATCCACAGTCAATGGCGGGGAACTGTTTTATCATCTGCAGCGGGAAGGAAAGTTCAACCAGGATCGGAGTCGATTCTATGCCGCTGAGCTTCTTTGTGCACTGGAACATTTACATGGGTTTAACGTCGTCTACCGGTAGGCTTCCTTCGCTTAGGTCATCAGCTATGTCGCTGACGTCTTTGCCCACAGCGATCTCAAACCAGAAAACATCCTGCTCGACTACACGGGTCACATCGCTCTTTGCGACTTTGGACTCTGCAAATTGGTACTGTGTTCATTTGTCCCAGTCCTATTTGCGTCTAATCCCAGCTCTAGAACATGTCGGAAACCGAGAAGACGAACAGTATGTTATGCCGAATCTGCACCGAGCTTTACTGAGGCGCTCGTTTCAGCCTTTTGCGGCACTCCTGAGTACATCGCACCCGAACTACTGGAGTCGCAAGGATACACCAAAACCGTCGATTGGTGGACGTTGGGTGTTCTGCTGTACGAGATGATGGTACGACCTATCTATATCCAACCAATCGAACGATCTCACTAACTGCCTTCAGACCGGGCTGCCCCCTTTCTACGACGAGAACGTCAACACAATGTACCAACGCATTTTAACCAATCCTCTGGTGTTCCCTCAAGAGATGCCATCAGAGGCGAGGAGCGTCATGACAGGACTATTGCAGAAAGACCCTACCAAAAGACTCGGTCTCAACGGCGGAGAGGAGATCAAACGTCACGCATTCTTTGCTCGGTACATCGACTGGAACAAGCTTTTGGCCAAGCGGATACCGCCTCCGTTCAAGCCTAGTGTCGTAAGCTGCCCCCCTCGCCTTCATCGTCTTGGGATATCGAGAGCGCTGACTCGTGCTGTTTGGCAGGAATCCGCGCTTGACACCGCCAACTTCGACACCGATTTCACTAGTGAAGAGGCGCAGGACTCTGTTGTTGAAGACACTATCCTATCAGAAACCGTGCAGGACCAATTCCGAGGATTCACGTATAACCCTGCGAACGAACACTTGTCAGAGAGCGTTAGTTATCCTTCGGGCATGCGCTGAGTCGAGTGGAGGGCAGAGCTCGCTACACGTAGCGAAGTTATTGAGGTCACACGTCGATGATGCAGTATGTAGCTATCCTTACTTTGTTTATCCCCCTTCCAGCCCGGTCTTTGGTAGCGGATGTAGAGCGTTTCTTCGACTTTGGTATTCACTTGTACGCCACCTCTCGTTTCTCGAAGGGTTTTGCAGATGCTTGTATATCGAGTGTGATCTAAGCTCTTATAACCGGTTGCCCGCGAACGTTAATTGAACCAGAACGGGGATATGTTGCACGCTGACTGGTCTGGGGTACGTATGTACAAATTGTCTGTCGTTTGATTTCGTGATAAGGATGCACGTTCGAAAGAGGGACGCGCTTTGTACTACAGGTAAATCAGCTGCACACCTTTCTGCATCTCCTCGGCGTCCGCGGTTGCCGATTGATCATGAATTCGTTTGCTCCGTCCTTCCCCCTTCCCACCACTTTCCAGCCTTTGGAATTTCCGAGGCAACTTTTGCGCTCGTCTATAAAGAATCTCTGGATAATGCGATGCGTTTTCATATACTTCGTGTACTCGGGGAGTGGAGCTCAGCGCTAGCGGATCTCGTCGCCCAGAAACGCGCTCAACATGCGCATTGCTGTAGCTCATAAACGAGCATGCAACCTGGTTCCGCCGGTGCCGTTGATTGCCTTTAGCTGAAGCGCTGGGGTCGATCTGGCGGATCCCCAAGACCAGCACGATCATTGACAGCAGCATCAGCGGCGGCGGTGGAGGACGACTACCTGGAGATGCTTCCTGGTCACACGGTGGAACTTGAGTGGCTTTCCTGTAGACACCACCTCTGGCGAAGATCTTCTTTGTGCGTTCCTTTTTGAGTTTTGTTCATCCAGCTTTGCTCATCCAGCTTCGCTCACCTTATCTTTCGCAGCGATTGTAACTAGATGACCAGAACTTGAACGAGTACTTAGTCTGAGTACTGAGGCTCCGTGACGCAACCACCTATCTCGCCTCCATTTCTAGCACGACACGAGGACCATTATAAGTAACAGCAGCGACCTATCCATCATTGGTGAAATTATCACTAGAAGACCAGGAGTATAATCTCGTCACGACTGGCACCACGAGGCAAAATGTGGAAGCTCAATTCAAGAGGCACCAGTGGTCCTCCACCGACACGGCCAGAGTATAAGAACTTGGGATTCAACGTCTGATTTATAACATCTTCTTCCTTCCATCCTCCACCACCATCGCCACTCGCCCTTCGATACTCAAGGGCCTCTGCCGTCGACCATCTGGGATTGAGATTGAGACTGCTTGAGTACCTAGCCGCCCTTTCCGACTGGGAAGCTATCGCCACACTGGAGACTCGTCAAACACGACTCCCAACTCGCGTCCTCGAACGCCTTGGATGTACGTTTTGTTCTTTACCCAACCCACCGCTTGTCGGTGCTCGCCACAGTGCTGACACCTTTCGCCACAGTCCTCATCGACCTCGCCACAAAACGTAAGTACGCCACACTTTCCGGCTCTCCCAACGCAATTAACCCAGCTCGCCACAGATAACTTACTGTCGACAATGTTTCCGCCCTCGTAGCACGTCCATCCTTCCTTGGATGTCTGTTTCGAGACTGACCTTCTCTCGCCACAGACATGCGCTGTGTGCCTTGAGTTGTTTGACTTGAAGCTTTGACGCTTGACTTGAAGGAGTCTCGACACTTGAGTTTGCCCGAGCGTCGCCAATCAAGGACTCGAGCTTGCTCGTCCTCGCGCTCGGGCTGGATAATAAAAGTACGTTCGCCACATTCTATCCTGCTCGCCACATCCTCATCTCTTCATTGTATCCCTACTAACCCACCCACCCTACAGACCCCTCCACGTCCCAAGGAATACATTAAAAATAACTGTACGTCCCCACCCTCCTCTCCATCCCCCCCTCCTCCTCGTCTCTGACATCCCATCCCCACAGATCAAGCCATCTTCGTACGCCGCCCCCCCTCTCCCCCAACACTCTAATCCATCCCTTCACCTCCAAAGGCACCCCCGCACGAAGACGCATTTAGGTACGCGACGATATGGGGACGTAAACGGCCACCTTAATCAAGACTCAAACGGCCGCGAACACGTCGAATGTCGCTGCAAGAAAAAGGGCGCGTCGGCGGGCCTGGCAGTAAAGGGAAGAGGAAACGAAGCACAGAGATATGAATGACAAAGGATGACACAATGAGATGGGTTCTGGGGGATTTGTTTGGGCACTGGGGGCTACTTGGCACTGGGGGCGATACTTGGAACTGGGGGCTTTGGGTGCGGGCGGCCGGGAACTCTGTGAGTTTCTTCTCCTTCTTCAATTTATTCTGCCGATGCTGACCAGGACGATTCGATCCTAGCCTAGGGATAAAGGGCGGGGGATACAGTACCCGGGCTCAACCGACCGCAACTACCACAAATCCTACTCATTCTGATCTAGTCGCGTCGTGGCTTGTCTCCGTACGCTTCTTCTCTCCTCTCTTCCGGCTCATCGCTGACTGATCTTGCGCTCGTAGACGACGCGTAGCCATCTGGTCAAGGTCTCGTACGTCTCTCTCCCCTTGAGTCTTACCTCATTCCACCATATTAATCGAGATTGCCTCTAGAAACTAAAAGTTCCTTGTGCGATTCCGCGACCAGCTTGGTTCAGAGCGTCTGCGCAGACGAGCTTCCACCCCAAAGGGGTCGCAGAGTTGCACCTCTGCTATACGCGGAGAGCTTGGACGTGGGTGGAAGTGAGTCGTGGCCGGCTCTACTTCTCTCTCTGCGCGCACTGTGCGTGGAGAATGACTCCGAACCATCCCGAGCACGAGTAGGTGCTCTCTTCAAACTGGACCATCTTTATGCTTGGATATGCACGGAGTGAGCCTCGGTCTCTCCGATCTTTTTCTACCTGCGCTTCTGCTCATTCATCTCCACAGATGCTGTGATGGAAGTTGGAGGACGTGCCTGGGACTTTTTGTTCCCCGCGTTGGGGTTTTTACGTGCCCGGCATCGGGTCGTTCTTGCGAGGGATATACATGATCTGTACCTGGTCGTTTGTCGAGAATATGAGCGAGAGATGTGGTTTTTTTGGTATCCCTCCGTGTGATCTTTGTGCGTGAGCGGGAGCATCGGCTGCCGATCGCCCGAGAGTCCAGCTCTCTCTGAAGTCAACGTCAACGAACAGGATTTGGTAGGGAGTGAGGCTGACTCGGAGCGCATCGTCTCAGACAGTGCTCTGTGCTTGTACCGCGGGTGGGGTTGAGCTGGTCGTAGTTGCCGCGAACGAGAAGCAAGTATTGGAAGGGATTGCAGCCTGATGAGCGTCCAGTTGTGATGAGATTCAGCAAGCAGAGATATTCTACTACAGTATGTCCGTAAAGCGCACACTTTCGAACGCAATAAAGAGCGGTCCGAGGGGTGCTGAGAATATGAGAACGGCCAACAAGCAAGCACAAGGCCAGTCCACGAGCAAGAAAGAGAACAACAGTAACTGAACAGAGGACTCGGAAGCACTGCCGAGAACGACGTCGCGCCTCCTTCCACAGTCCGAGTAAAACGCACGTCCCGGCGCCATACCAGACAGTCGCGCCTAACCAGCTTCTGAACCGAACAAGCTCTGCACCATTGCACGCGACGCGTCTCTTCAAACCTAAGTTACCTAACCCCGCCGAGCTGTGCTCATAAGTTTCAAGATTCCCCGTCCACTCGTCTCCAGAGGAAAAGTGGGATCATGCGATCTGAAACGCTCCCAGCACTTTTTGAGGTGTTATACCAGTGATAGAACGGCATAGGCAGGCACTCCGGAGTCCGATGAATATTGCTCAGCGTACGTTGAGGACCGAGGCAGACGTTCAAAGGGCGGCCCGCGTCCGCGAGATCGTGAGACTCCCAGTGCCTAAAAAGCTTCATGCGACCTTCGATAACGCGTAAACCCGGATTCACATCGTATTTGGTGGGTCGCCGTTTGATCTTGAGAGGTGCGTGTGGTAGGGTCTGGGGAGAGAGGATAAGAATGAACGGTGTGACTGAGGCGAGGCGAGGCTGCCTCAGCGATTATAACCATTATATTTTATTGACTTTTATTCGATCATCTCATCACGGCCAATCTCATTAGATACAGGATTCGCTGTAACGCTGTGAGATGGGACGCAGGTCACACACAATCCGGCGCACCACCTGGTCGCTTTGAGAGCTTGGCGAAAATCTACGGTCGCTCCCCTCCTCGTCTTGACAGGATTCGTTGTTGACTCGAAGATAACTGGCCTTGGCCGTCCGATCGGGAGTCAGACACTCGTTGAGGCAAGCTTGAAAGGTTGTATTTATCTGGCCTGTCCAAAGAGTGATAGCGCGCGCGCGGTTATCATAGGTTGTTTAGACAAAAAGTACATCAGTGCTGGGTCAGAGAGCAAACTGGACTGCGTGTAATGAGCTTGGGGTCACCCACCAAGATATCTGAAGCGACTAATCCTGTTGTCAATCCCTCAGGCAGACCCGGAGGACTGGTCGAGGGACTGGCATGTCTGCAGAAAAGCGAGCCAAAGAACACATTGGAGGGTCGGTAGATAGATCACTAAGTTTGAATTTGGAACAAAAAGGGGGAGAAGAGAGTCAAGCACTGGTTTATGAGCTAGGTAGGGAGTGGTGATCTGTGAAAGTAGGTCTGAGTTGAGCCTGGTGCGTTTGAGAGAGAGCTCCCTACATCGATCGACCCTTCATGATCAGCGAGCTTGGATTCACGGCGGTGGTGCTTCCTCGATAGAGGGCGGCAAACAGAGGCAGACGGAATGTCCGCCTGAAAAGGAGGTGTGAGAGGACTGTTGCTGGAAGAGGCTATGGGAGGATATTTGGGCGGCTGTGTATCGTCAGCTCTCGAAATTAAGAGGGCAAGAGAGTGACTGGACTCATGCCTATGCTATGCTCCGACAATAACATTCCCAACCTTGTCACTATCTTGCGTCTCAGCACGACGCTCCTTGATCATGAAGAGGAAATCGGAGTGATCAAAGATCCCCATAGTCGTGGGACCTTCAACGGATTTCAAGGACGGGAAAGGAAGATAGAGCAGCCTCTGATAGATTCCTCTATGATGAGTATTGTGAGTGTGCATCTACACCGGTACCACAGCCAGGGGAGCGAGCGTACCTGTCAGTTCGCTGTGACATATCCCGTCGAGGAGAGTTCTTCATGTTCGAGAACAGAGCTGCGCAAACACACGGTTCAGTATCGCAGCAAATATTGCAAACATTGTGACTCACAGTCGGTGGACGACTTGCTGCACCAGGCGCTCGTCAGGGCGAAGTCATAGTGTTCGGAGAGATGGCGATTAGACAGGACTCGGGCGACGTCGTTGAGAAGACTAGTAGGAGGGTTAATTGACGTCTACGGCCGGCATTTGGACCAGCCAAGATGGAGGCAATATGGGTTGCAAGCTGCTAAACGCAGGAGGACTGCAGAGTCGCATGAACTTGATGATGATCGACGGTAATGGATAGAAACACGGTCACGCGGATGAGCTAGACTCGACACCAGTCAGGATGAGCGACGCCGCCGACGCGACCACTCACCCGGCTCAACGCAACTCAACTAAACTTCATGCCTTTGAGCAAAACACACGCAGGCCTGTGTACCAATATTTCCATATTTCGAGCTGCTACTACAAACATAGCTTCTTCAATTGATTGATCTGCAAATGGACCTGATCATATATTACCAGTTGCGAGCGCTAGCGTGGTAAACCCAAGAGGAGTCGGAGGAGACTGGAAGGTTATGCATAAAAGTATCGCTAGGCTAGGTTGGTAGATGCGCTTAGGTTCACCCCCTGAGGATTGTGATGCCACTCATTCCGTAGCCCTGACCACACTATCCGCTCGACAAGAATTTCTGTCCAATGTAACAGTTATGGCGCTTCTAGCTATTGCGGCAGAAGTCCATGAATCGAACCTTCACACATTCTCTGGCAATTCCTGGGAAACAGATACTCACCTCCGAGATTCTTCAAAGGGGCCTGGCTGCTCGTCTCGCGGTATCGCCTTCAGATGCGACTCACTTCGGCCGACGGATCCCCAAGCCCGGCAGCGGCACAGACAGCAGATGACCACCCGTAGATACCTCCCGGTGGCAAGGCCTAGTGACAAGACAGCGCTGAAGAGCGTGAGGCGAGTTTGCGGAGAGGATGGTGTTAGCTGCCAGGAAGAGGTTCGAGGCGCAGCAGGCGCAGGCGAATAATTAGGGACCAGGGTATCTGTGGGTTGAGTGCGGCTGAATGACATAGGTATGGTTTAGAATGCATTGCTCACGCTGTATGCTGACCTGGGATGTTCTGCTACTAGCGATCTTCTGTGCCCTGAGATGCTCGGGTTATTGGCGTGGGTACTAGTATGTCGACGACTTTGTGTTCGTTAGGTTCACCAGATTGTTATGCAATACCTCCAGGCCAATTGACTTCCCACCGCTGACGTTCTGGAGACTCGGTGTGCGGTTCCGGCCACTTCTTTGTGAGAGAGGCAGTTCTACGGCTAGCGATTATATATTGTGTTATGCGAAGTCATTACGGCTTTCCTGACGTTGACACCATTCCTGCAAGTACGTACCCTTTGCGATCGCAACTTCCGTTTCTCGACCTTGGATGGCCACACCCAGCCCAGGATACTACTATGACTTCGTTAAGGTCAGACAAGAGCCCCGTCAGGTTCCATGACCGCCGCCTGCTTTCCATACTACCACTCTCACATTCTACTCCAAATTCACAGTTCACACGCCCCAAGACGACCAAGGCGGCTAGCTAGAAAACGACAAAGGCCTCACCTACCCACAGGCCGACTAAGACCTCACCTAGCCTGAAAACGACAAAAACACCTACATTGAAGGTCATCCGTAAGCCCCCAAGCATCCCTCGCTTCTCGCGCTCCTGTCGTCACCAGGACACTCTCCGTTCCTGCCGAACAGTGCTCCCTTGTGTACGAGAAAGTAGACGGGAACGCAAAGTACGTGTGTCTTCCTACCCGGCCTTTACATGTCAGCTTCGACTAACGTGTTATTTATATGTGCACCGCGCAGGAAACTCGATCTATCCAAACCGATATCCGACTCGACAGACATCGCAGAGTTCCAAGCTGCATGCGACCCGGCGACTTTTGGACGGAACGACGTGGACGTGTTGGACGAGTCGTACAGGAAAGCAGGCAAGATGGACGCGGGGCACTTTGTGATGGGCTTGCAGCATACTGAGATGTCCGCGATTTTAAGGCAGGTGCAGGATATACTTGCGGAAGGTGGTGGGAAGGGGGGGGGGGGGGGGGGGGGGGGGGGGGGGGGGGGGGCGGTTGAGATGGAGCTTTATGAGCTGAACACCTACGGCAAGTTGCTCTGTTCTCGTTCCACTGCTCGCATATTTTTTAAATGATACTTACTGTGCAGGTGTGGGGAGGCTTCTTCAAAGCAAACAAACACACTCTGCGCTCTGAAGACTTGCTCGGCTCCCTCGTCATCGTCCTTCCCTCACCTCACAAAGGAGGCGAGCTCGTCCTGCGCCACAACGACGACAGCTGGAAAGTTGACTTTGGTTCCTTAACCCCAGATGCAGAGGGCAACCCACAAATCGGCTTCGTCGCATTCTACACCGACGTCGAGCATGAGGTCCTCCCCGTCACATCGGGCTGCCGAATCACATTAACGTACAACCTCAAATGGTCGACCTCGTCTCCTCGGCTTCCCAATGTCGATTCCATTACCACGCTCTCCGATACCAGGCTCCACAGCGCCCGCAGCTCTCTCCTCGCACTGCTCGTGAACCCGAAATACCTGCCCGCTGGTGGGGTCCTCGGTTTCCACCTAAACCACTAGTATCCCTTCAGCAACGCCACCACCACCTCCGGACATATCCAGGACATCATTCCCGGGCTGAAGGGCAGCGACAGGGGTGCTGTACGACCTCTGCCAAGAACTATCCCTAGCCGTCGACGTCAAATTCCTCTTCCACTCCCAGCCGTGCGACTACAGGCCAACTATGTTCTTCCTCTGCGACCGGGTCGTGGTGAATCTCGCCTCGAGCATGGTCAGCATGGAAGAGACGGGCCATCTCGCAGATACTCGGGCTTATGGGCAGGGAAGGCAACGGGACGTAGATTCTTCCGGACACCTGGCGCACGGATGACTTGTACACCAAAGAGGAGGAGGCGCGGGAGGCGGGGAATGAGGTTATCGAGCCGGTGGATTGGTTGAATGAGCATAATTCGGGGAATGTGATCCGGGAGGAGTATGTGGCGTATGGGAATGAACCGGAGAGGGCGTTTGCTTATTATGAGGCGTGTTTTGTTGTGAAGCTTGGCCCTGAATAATAACATCTCTTCCGCTTGCCTCCGTCCCAAGCCTGTACACCTCGCCTGAAGTATGAGTCGATTCTAACAGGAGCGCTCTCCGGTGCTTCTTCAACAGTAGCTTCTTCAGGAGCCTGAGGCAAAACATCCATGCCCAAATGCACGTTCAGCTCCCCCACCCTCCTTCTTATCGGCTCCGCTAAATCCTCCCTCTCCTGAATATGCTCGAACACAGCCGCCTGCAACTCCATAACATGCATACACCACGGATGA
>ML178867.1:109235-148007 GCA_004369125.1 Pterulicium gracile
GGGGAAGTGTGGACGGTGTTCGTACTAACGCATCCGATTCCTTTCTCGTGTTCTGTATCTCGTATAGTTCTGCTCTGCCTTCGTTGTGTCTTGCTTCCTTCTTTGTACCATCGTCCTTCCGTTGCTCTCCTCTTCCTTCTTTGTACCATTACTCGCTCGTTCGGACTCGGGAATTTCCTTTGTATGTTAGCATGTTTCGTTCGGTCGACATGCGTGTACCTTATGTATCTTGAATGTACAGTACTTGCTGACTTCGACGATGCCAGGCGCTTTCGGTCGGAGTTCTCAAAGACGTGATGGTCGGCTTTGGCATCGATAATGCAACGAACGTGCGTTGACCCATCGTAATTCTCGAAATATCCCATAGTGTATGTATTGAAACCCAGAAACCCAATACATACGACGAAGCTGATACATGATAGGAATGCTTGAGGGGTCCGATGAGCGGTGCGCAGCCGGGCGGCTGCAGCCGTCGCATCTCTTCCTGCAGCCATCACCTCGTTTTGCATAGATAACAATACACTGGTTCCTCTTTTCAACTATCGATGGAGAAGTATACCAAAAATGCGGATCCCTTCTGAACTCACCGTTGGCGCGACGCCGACAGTACGGACGAGGGGGACAAGCGGCATTCAGAATCACCAACCCTCCGGAATCATCCTTTCTCGACGCAGCACGCTCCATTCCAGGCCGGAGAAGGTACCTCGAACAGTGTTCAAACTAGATGCCCACCTACTCTCGGACTGGGTTCATGACATTGTACGTTTGGAAGGTTGTTTTATTTGGTCTGACATCCTGAGGATTCCAGATATCCCGCCTCACTGTCTGACGCACATCCAAGATCTTCGTAACTCGCGCCTATTTTCTTCTTAGATGGTCTGGTATTGCCAGTGAATGAGTATCCAACCCTGCAAGTCCAGTTCCCTAGTTCCACTGTTCTGATGAAAGGCTGGCTCCTGCAGGCGGCAGGGCTACCCTCGAATGAGTGCGCTCCGGAGGCCTTCCAGGGTGACCCCAAGCTCATCTTCAATACCCCTCCGGATGCCACCACCATGGTCCTCATTGCAGCGTCGTTTTTTTTATACCTCTTTCCTCCGTCAAATGCATGGCTAATGCATCTCAACTCTGCGTATTCGTAGCGAACCGGTTGCGGATCTGGGAGCAGTCCGCCCGCTCGGTGGTGGGCTTGGCCTAAGGTTCTCCTTGGACCGTCCGATCTGTGTGGCGATCAGCGGAGGCTTGCCGTCCTCCACAAACAACCACTTGAACTTCTTCCGGCGAGCGTGATGACAGAACTCTTGTCCTTGAGTTGAGTTACACACACCAACACCAGTACCAATAACGATGATTCACATAGCACTTTCAAGGTCTACAAACGAACTCATGCTCGGTCCAGGGTGGTAAATTCAGGGGACAGCGGGCTCGCCGATCTGTACGGCACGATCACTCGAGAGTCGAGTAACGCAGTGCAATATGCTCGGAATGGTTTTCCTCCGAACCGTACCCGCGGTGCAGTATGTGCTCGCACTAGGTACAGATCTAGCGTATTAAAGGGTTGGAGTATATCTTACCTTGCATCCATACCAATAGTTGCAGTACTTACTGGTCAATGTATCGCCAACCGTCCACTTCAGTAACTGTAAGAACCAGACATTAATACTACTCGTACGGTCTAGATACCCGATATCGTGAGTGCCGCCGTATAGCGAATTTCTTCACATGCCAGCGGACGGCTTAAACACTGCAGACTCACGGTGACGTTGGCAGAACGCATAATGAAAACGTCGCTTGAACCGCATCCAGCCAGCCAAATTATTGGTATCTATTTTTGCATGTGGAACTGCTTCCATCGGCCTTATGGTCTAGAAGTATGATTCGCCCTTCGGGTTGCCGCGTAATCCGCTTACGTAAGCACAAATGGGCGAGGTCCCGGGTTCAATTCCCGGTGAGGCCCGGTGTTCTTTTTGCATGTTTTATAAGGTCTTTTTAGGCTGCAAAACGTTCAAGTTACACAAGAGCAAGTAACAGGTCCAAACGATGCTTATACAATTTACTACGACGCCGTTAACCATGCTGTATGATTTTTTTCGTATCACTTCGAGATTTCCAATTCAGTAATTTATATCCCCATACGCAAACTACTCGAGTACAGCACCTCACGACGTCGACACGGGCACTAATATAAGAGAGCGATCAAGCGCATCGATTGAGGTTAGCCGACAATCACTGCCAGCTGAGTAGCCCATTGTCTAGCTAGACACAGCACAAGTACGACTACATCGCGCTTGTCTTGTGCTTGTCCCACGATAGTCAAAATAAGTGTCGTCAGTAAAGCTACGCTTAAGAGTATCACGAATTCATTGTGAAGATCTCCCTAGTCACTCAAAGCTCGTAGCTTTTCTTGAAATCCACTTAGTCCCGCATTTTCAGGTCTTTGCAGCACTGCTTACGCTAGCTCGAAAAGAGATAGGACGTCCAAGATTTCTGGAGAATGTCAGTGTATGCGACCGAACGCCGCAGGAAGTCTGCGATAAGTTCCTCTCACAGTTGAGGTGTTGTATCACGCTCATCTGTCTCCTTTCTAGTGAATGGGCCACCGGGAGATGTTAGGCTCGAAGCGATTAATCGGATTATTGACATAGAGACGTCGGGCGAATTATCACACGTGTCGGCCTCGCTCTTTGATTTGTGAAGATGAATGCAATAAGAAAGCTTGCTACTAACGTCATCCAGACTCAAGCCAGACTCGGAGAACATTGATTGAGCTTGACGAAGAGAGCAGTGGCTTGAAGAGACAGATATTTAAATGATGTCCCCCCACCAATATCCACTGGTGACTTGCACCGTGGTACAGCATCGAGCTGTGTATACACCATACGACCATTCCAAAGGCCATGCATAGGGTATCACTGGGCCGCTCAAGAACTACAACCCAAATGTCCTGTTCCCAAGGCTATGTATGAGTGCACAGCTCTCGTAATAAAATGAAGAAAAAGAACTCACTCTTCACAGACCTCCACCCCACCCACACTACGCTTCCTCGCCCAATCTACCTTCCCCACCCCAGCCTCCACACTGCTCCCCAGTCCCGCTGGGCCACAAACAGCTATGATCATCCCCTGGTACCGTGTCTCGTCCTTGCCACTGGCGAGTCCCCTGTTAGGCTTGACCGTCTGGTCAATCGTCTCGGTGATGACGCTTGCTATATCAGGCCTATTGGGCCGCATTTCGAGCCCTCCGAGGTGGATTGTATCAAGCATGGCAAGGGTTTTGGGGCTGGCGCGAGAGGTACCGGTGTAGTAGATTGAGACGTTGACGGTGAGATTCGACATAGGTGAGCACTGTGCTTGCCGTATCAGGGACGTGAGGGTAGGAATCAAAGGGCAAACGGACGCTGGAATGGAACTTTTTGAATAAGTTGGATCATCATCTTGGACAAAGAGTAACATACCGGGATCTTTGATGATCCAGACGACATGCAACACTTCGACTTGGTTCTGACCTTTGACCTCACAATTGAGAAGATGTTGAGCTGCAGACAGCGCGAACGTAATGCCACTTCCGCCAGCGATGAGAAGAGCGGCAGAGTAGCTGCTGACCACAGTACACCCGAGTCCTCCTGCGCGAAGAAAGTGAGCATCGCGATGATTGATAGTAAGTTTAAAGAGCACTCACCGTAGGGCCCTTCAACCATCAGACGCACTTCCCTCCCCACCTCCCCTCCTTTCTCAGCAGCCGCAATCCCTGCACTCGCCAGGTTATACAGCTTCCGCGTCCAATCACCAACGTCCTGGCAGATCAACACCATCCCCTCCTCGCTCTCGCTGACACTAGCAACAGTAAACGGATGGACCTCAAAGCACCCGACCCATCCCATGCTCTTTGATAGTACCTGCACGCGGACGTGTTGCCCCGCGCGCCAGCCGGCGTTGATACCGGGAATCTGAATGTGGGTTGCGTTGAGTTCTGGGAGAGCGCGGATAGTGGCTTTGGTGAAGCGGGTCTTGATGGAGCGTAGGATTACGCGGTCCAGACCGTAGAGACCGCAGGCTGCGAAAACGTAGGGGATCATGATGGGTTGGTGCTTGTAAATCTGTTGAGGTGGTGTGCCTAGTCAGTCATGGGCATTTCAAACTCGGATGTTGTAAGGGCGTACGTACCGCAACGAGGAAAAGGCTAAACCCAACAAAGTGAAAGACGAAGAAGAGTGTATGGAAGCGCTTGCGCATGAAGCCGAAACTTGAGAGATAGACGAAGTTAATGGCTGCGAATCCTAGCACTCCCCAGATATGAGAGGGTTGCCTCATAGAACTGGTGAAGGTTCCTTCGAGCTGCCATCTGTAGACTACCCAATACTTTTAGTCGACAAATCCGAACCCTTGTGGCTGAGGTAAAACTCACAGTAGCCAAAGGAATGGAAATTCACAAGGAGTACCAGTATCCTGCCCACGAAGCGATGGAAGAAGTTGAGCTAGAACACCGAGTCAAAGAATATACGCATGGAGTAAAGCGTCACAACATACCTTCTCGTAACCAACAGCCGCAAACATCCCAATGATGTTGTTTTTGGTCGCAAGGGCGAAAACAAGGGGTACTTGTGACATGGCCACGTATCCGGCCCTCTTTGAATTGGTGAACAAGTTGTTCTTGAATAAGGACGCGAACAACATGATCCCGAGGTAGATGGCGACAATGGCGAGTCGCCCCACAGTCATCTCCTGAGAGTAGAAAAGCCTCGTGCGCAGTACGCTCGAGAGAGGCTGCAACGAGGGGAAGGTAGAGGCGGGTCCGATGTGGCGAGGCAGCGTCTTGGGGATAGATTGCATCCTGGACATGTCGACAAGGTTGATGTGGGAGTCGTCCGACGCCATATCATTGGGCAGAGTGTTTCGGGGCCAGCTTATCGGTAAGGTGCCGGGCTTGTAACCCTTCAGCTTGTACGATTTGGACCGTGGCGAGACCTTGAGACGCTTGTGTCGGAGGAGAAACCCATCTTTCCATGCGTGCCACCTCGAAAGACGGACCAGCGTGCGAACGAGGCGAGGGACCGATAGGAGCCCGATGAGAGAAAATACGACGAGGTTGACGTGGAGTACGAATACTGCGGTGCCCTCGTTGTGGGGAGGCAGGGTGAGTAGACCTGTTACACCTGGTGAGATAGAAGACCGAAGGACTGGGTCAGCGGCGGCAACGGGCCCGCGAGTGAATGCTGTCAAAGACATATGTTTGAAGTCTCAAGATATAAAGAACGAAGGAAGCGAAGAAATAGAGGGAAATAATGAGCGAGATGAAAAAGAGTGTGAGCCTATCGAAGCACCGCTAGGAAGGAGAGAGACAGAGATGAAGGAGCAGAAATAGTGGTGACCTCAACCATAACTTGACGCAGCATGCGTATCCAGAGCTCACACGCGTCTGACCCCTGACCCCCCCGACCCCCCCTGACCCCTAACTTGACGCAGCATATTTATCCAGAGCTCACACGCGTTGCTAGTAGAAGCAAGCCGTTGCGTAGGCTCTGGACAGGGAAAATGGTTAGCTTTGCCGGGAGAAGTTGATGGTTGTGGGGGTGTTAAGCTTCGTGCCATGCTCTAGATCGAGCGCCCTGGGATAACAGTTATTGAGGTGGGCAATACGATGGTAGCAGTGAATGGCATTGATACGCTCCAACACTACAGCACTTTCAGAGGGGCAGGAAACGAGGTTTTGAAGGTGGTCGATGGAGGTGATGGTATGCAGCCCATGGGCAAAATAAGGGCGCCAAAGCTACTCGAACTCCACCAATCATTACTCCAACTGACACCGCTGGCCTCTTATCGCCGTTGAGATAAAACGGGCGAACACTGCTGAATGGCTTGGAGTGGGATGGCGTACGGGGCGTACTTCATTACCCCATCTTCCCGAGACAAGCTGACCCTACGATGATAAGAACTCTTCAGACCAACCGTTGAAATGACGACGGGTACAAAGAACTCACGGAAGACCAGCGATGTTCATTCCACCCACGTACTCCCAGATAACCTCTACCTGGGAACCATCCCCCACCATGACCATCCTCTGAAGCTGATCCACCAACGCAAAACCGTCCGCATAGCCAGGACAAAGGCATCTCGAGTTGCTCCGCCGCCATGTATACTGAAATCTCGCATGCTCCCTCGTCATCCCCACCACCTCATTGATGACCTGTCGCAGGTTTCCAAGAGACACGAGAGCTCTGTCATGCTCGTCGTCTTCAAAGGATAAGGAGGAAGAGGAAGAAGCTCCCGGTGGACTGGTCGGCCGACAAGACAGCTTGAGCATCGTCGCAACTGCACCGAGAATCACCGCCCGATGGCTGAACGAGATCTCCGGTCTGCATCTACTCCCGTCCTCTCCGAAGTATCCTATCACCAGCGACACAAGGAAGCTCCTTAACGCGTCTGGTTTCCAAAACTGTAAGAACAAATCCAATCGATTTTTGTCCAGCTGAAGGTGGGCGAGAGCGACATCGGCCATATGGGTATATTTTGAGTGCAGGTGTTGCTCTGGGTACTTGAGCGGGGCAGTTGAGGAGGAAACCGACCATGGCCAGCGCGACCTCTTCTTCCCGGGAGTAGCAGGAGAATGACTCGAAGCGGGATGGCTTGACCCAGCATGCGATGTGCTAACAAATACCCCACTAACGTCTGGAATACCCATGAGCCCGCTCAAGAACCCACAGACCATCCACATCCTCAACCATCCAACTCTGCCTTCCTTGCATGGATGCGAAATCTCGAAGATCTTGACCAAGCCGTCGCGATTGAGGAATGCTTGGGAATAGGCGAGTGCGATGGTTCGGTTGGGCGAGGTAAATAGGAGGTACATGATCTCGTACACTCTACGCTGAGCACCTGCGTGGCTGAGTACAGGCGACGTCGGATCGACTGGCAGATGTTGGGTTGGGGGAGGTGATTTGGAGTGGTACTCTGCGGTGGGCGAGACCGACGTGGCATCTGAGTGTGATTCCGCAACTGCGGAAGGTGGGTGACTCGTTGGCGCGCAGCTAACGAGCCATATCAATCGGTCCATGAACCCTTCCACCTTTCCGGGGTAACCAAAAGCCTTCATAGACGAGTGTCTACGGTCAGCGAAGAGGGAGTGAGTGAAAATGATGTGGAATACTTCCAGGATCATGTAAATGGTGGTGTGAGATATGCCTTTGATGTTGCAGTCTCGAGAAAGGAGACGATGGAGGTGCACCATAGTGGTCATGATGAGAGGCTGTACGACGTCTAAGCTGGCCTGGATTACATGACTGTGTGGTACTAGTGCAGTTCCGCCATTTTTCTTCTTTGTAGCTTCCCCCTGAGCAAGGGCAATGTACGTGACGAAGCTATTGACGAAAGTAAGGAGCTTGGAGACAATGGAGGGTAATGCCATGTCGAATTCCGTCGCCGGCACATTGGCGTCACAGCAGCGCTCCAGCAGTGTGTTGACCACGCTGACAAACATGTAGGCGGGGATCCGTTCACGGGGAGAAGGGACGGGACGAGAGGGAGACAGGAGGAGGAAAAGATATCGAAGGATGTGGTGAGCCGTCGGATGGTCTGGGTTTGTCAGCGCAACAAGTGGGTCCATGCATTCTTGTGAGGTGACCGGGGAAGTCTGGAGGCTTGCAAAGACGAAGGAAGGTAATACGCTGAAAAATCGAAGGCCGTGGCCAGTATCAGTGTCCACTGGCACACTCGTTTGAGCGGCTGCCAAGACATGTCCAAAGAAACCCTCCCACGCGACCCAGTGGAGTCGAGTGGTAGTCTCTAGGGCCTTGTTGAGGAATTGCTGCATCTGAGGGAGATCGAGCTGAGTTTGCGGGGACGTTGCGCTGCCGGAGAATCCCACGCCCAGAGCTACTAGAGGATCCTGAGGATCCCATCCGTCCTTTCCTCCACGTAGTCGGCCCCCGATTAACTGGTCTTCATGTCGTAGGAACCACGAAGGCAGCTGCTCCCTCGCTCGAGCTAATCTTTCCAATTTCCGAGGTTTGACGTCAGTCGCGTGTCTGCCCGGCGAGCTATAAGTCTGACTGCGCAACGCTTCCAGAACGGCCCGATCGAGCGATGCTGATTCCAAAATCTGCTTGGCCCGAAAGCCGCGAGGCAGGCCGGAAATGGCCTGAACGACAATGCTGGACACGGAGGGATTGGATGAAGATGTATGAAGCCATACAAGTGCTTCTGCGTCGATCTCGTCGGTTGCATCATTGACGGCCGTACACTCTTTCCTCTTCAGGTTCGTGGATGTGAGCGTTTCGTGGAAACGAGGGCGGTTTTGATAGTGGGGCTGAAAGCGGAATGCCTGATCCTGCAGGGAGCGCAGTCCAGCAATGATGAAGACGTAGGTCCTGTAGAGTTGAGTAGTAACCGATGTGGTGTACGGGCACTGCGGGTCGAAGAGCGGTGCCGTATTGAAGCCGATGTAGGCGAGAAACACGGCACCGGTGGTGACACCTACGATCCACGCAATGACCGTATTCTGGGAGGTGAGGAGAATGACCATTCCTGCGAAGAACAGCAGCAACGCTGCGTGGAGTAATACTGGCAGCCAGCCGATGATAGACGGTACGCGCCATGCCTCAAGGCCCATATACCGGAAATGTCGGATTCGAGCTTGTTCATGGGCGGTGCCTGATGATACGGAAGTGTAGTTTTGGATCCATTGTTTCACCAACACGCACATCAGTGCAGCGGATAGGCTGAGGGTGAGGCTGGTGAACCAAAGGGCGTTGACCCAGACATCAGCATGGCTCGGAAGGGACAACGATGAGGAGTCGGACGCTGCTGGAACCGTGCCTGTGGGAGTTCCGTCGGATAAAGCTCTCTGCAGTCGTATTTGCTCTTCCAGCAAGGCTAACATGAGAATGGCAGGATTCGGGGAAGACAGCGAGCCCATCGTTTCAACGAGGAATGTCGTGACGACAGCGGAGAAGAGACCTGCCTTAGAATATGCTCAGATATGTTGCAAAGAGATAAGAAAAACTGCGCGAAGACTCACAAATACGAGTAGGACCTCTGCACTCTGATTCCATCCAGTCGTCAGCTCCGCGTCGAACTTGAACGCTTCCTGGATGTAGGTTCTCCATACGCGCGCGTTGGACTTCATCTCGGCCCCGTAGGCATCTTCAGGAAACCTCTGCTCATAGTCGTATGGGTCGGAATCTGACCATGACGCGTCAGAAGCAGTTCCTTGTGCGAATCAAGCAGGGCGTACAGACTGACTTTGGACTCTGCCACTGCTGCCTGACAGACCAAAGAAACCGTGGCGATACCCAGGTGTTTGAGAAGCTTCAACTTCAGCTTCGGAGTGCATTGTGAAGCTTCAGTCTGCTGAGTCTATGCTGCAACGCAGCTACGTAGACATGTAGAATCTGCAATGATGATGTGATTTGAATTTCGTGGTGGTGGAACGGAGAGAAGGGTAAGTACCCGATCAATCCAAACGCCGAGCGCTGGGTCGAATTTAGCGCTCGCCGCTCCTTGCCCAAAGTACTAGCCTCAAACAGACTAGTACCAGGATCACAAGGTCTCTTGTTCCAGCCATGACTTGAAACCTCCCATTACTCATAAAGCGTTCCTTTCCTTGCTTCTTTCGCTATCCTCGGCGACTCAGAAAGCCGTGTCGTTCGAGACAATCCGTCGTTCGACTGGGACATCCGTACCTCGCTTGCGCGTCGTCCCGCCGAAAAGTACAAGATGATCATTCCCACATCTCCTGCATCCACATGCAATGATGAGGGTGCCTTGTGCGGGTTCTCTCGATCTGTAATGGACTAGGTCTACCCCGACATCAAGTCGAGTGTTACTGCAACCTGCCCTTTCTGTCGTGAGTGTCTCGTATCTCTGATATTCTGTATTGAGCTCACATACATACCATCCGAGAGGCAAGCGGAAGACCTACGTCTCTATGTGATGCGGTTCATAACGCCTGGTGCTCCGCCACCTCTCCTTTCATCAAGATCTTGGTGAGGATATCTCGCGTTCGCACTTTGTCGCATCTAATATCTATCCTCCCATTTGGATTGTTTAGGGACACGCGTTATGCAGCTAGAGCGGCCCATGCGCCTCTAAAGCTGAAGGGATGGAAGTCCAGATGGCTCAGATGATCAGTAGAGCTCGTCCGAATCCTGAGCAAACATTCCGCGATCATCTAAGCCCTGAGAACTATGAGCACGTTCCGGACGCTTCCAACGGAGCTTGTGCTTCCTGCCACAAGGAGAGTACGGAAGGGTTGCGCAAGTGTTCCAGATGCCATGTCACTTGATGTTGTAACAAGACGTGCCAGACGGTGAGCCGCTTGAGCCTCATTTTTTGCTTTTTTGAACAGATGAAGCTGACAAGATATTGTGTAGGATAACTGGAGGAGGCACAAGACGACGTGTCGCTGGTTTGCTTGAAGGATGTGATGGAAATTTTAGTTCTCAACGGAGGAGACTACGAAAGTCGCTTTGCGATCGATTGCTCATGAAGACCTGGACGCCGAGCGACTCGGTCTCGGGCCTCCCTGATTATTGGCCCTCGTTCTTTGAATCTCGACCTCTTACACAGCGGTTCTCCTAGTATCAGGTGTATGTGCTCTCTGCTCTGTAGAATTCGATATCTCCACGAGGACATCCTGTTCATTTATCGCTTCTCGAAAACTGATGTATGATTACTGGGCTCCCAAGTTCAACATGATCAACACGCTGAGCGACAATGGACTTTGTGCTTTTCTTCCTGCCTCCCACACCTCACTTCCTGCCCCACAAATATGCGACTCATCAAGGAATCATCTACGATAAAGCGGAGTATGTTCGTCTCGCTCGCGAAATCGCCAGCCATAATCGACTCTTGGAAACCAGCACCCCGTTACCAGAGGACACCGATACACCGAAGGAGGAGAACAGAGCGCTGCAACAAAGGGCGGGTGATTTGCACTCGCTGAAAGCCAAGATTCTCATCACGATGTCTATCCAAGATGCAAGCCCTTGGTTTGTTACCCGGCCAAATCCAGGAAGGGGTTTACCTGGCTTTCTCAGCGAACCATTTACCCGCACTCGCCAACAGGATGCGGGAACTCAACCCCGGAGGTCCCCGCCGTGTCATCTTCGAGAACCTAGTCCAGATTCTCTCCTTATTGCCAGGGCCGGAGCGCAATCGTAAGCCTGTTACCAGCGCAAGTCTCCTTATCCTCGTATTGTTCTCTGCGCCATCCAGCCTACTTTCGTCGTTTCCTCAGATCAAACACACACATCCAAGGAATCCCCAGCGACATAGCCCTGTACAGCTCAGGCGGCCCCAGCCTATCCATCAAAGCCCCCGGCGACGTCTTCGCCCTCATCTCCACCATGCTCGAATGGTGCGACCCAGCCCTATCATTCGATCACAAAGCCGCTGCCGCGCCTCATCCTCGCCAATCTCTCCGGAGCAGAATGGGCGAGCTCATCGCTCCGGAGAACAAGAGATACCTGGTTCTGTTTTCGAAGTACAATCAGGCGGAGATACGGAGGGTGCATAAGCTGTTGACGGAGTGCGAGCGCGCGGTGGGGCCCGAGTGCTTTGATAATATCAGGGAAGGGTTGGAGAAGAGGCATAGGGAGGATATTTGCCCGATGCCATGCGGCTCTGAGGTGAGCATGGTGTGCACGCAGTGAAAGTTGGTTAGGTATTGCGGGAAGGAGTGTCAGACGCGGGTGTGGAAGACGCGCAAGTTGGTTTGCCACCGAGGACTTTCTGACGATTCTTGCTTGCCCTCCTCTAGCTTCCGAGGAGCCCCCCTCCACTCAACCTGCCGTTCAGCCTGAGAGCTCGTATCAATGCCACCTCATGTAATATCACTACTGCACTGTCAATGTAGACGTTTTCTCAGGTCACTACGTATGTACCATCAGTCACCTGCAGTTGTACCTAGTACTTGAGTACTCTCGGATTTTACGATGTTGGTCATGGAACATTTCATGGTCCGATCTCAACGTGTTGGCAGCACGGCCATCCGTTCGATACACTCGGATTATATCCTTGTGCCCCATGGTCCGTGTATGATATTGGATCGCTTGTCGGAGATGTTTTTTGCACCACAGATGCTGCAGCGATTCATTTACTAGTGGATGAGAAAGATTGCGACTTTCTGCCCGAAGCTTCTGACCGGTGAATGGCACCTGCATGTTCTCGGTGTCCAAGCACATCTCTGCTTTGAAGCATACTTGGGCACACCAACTCTCGCTATCCCCTGATCTGCATGATGTTCGCGCCCGCCGACCATAATCTCAATCATCGAAGTCGAAGGCAGAGAGATCAAGCTCTCGGATAAGACACGCGAACGCGTCGACATTGCAAAGGAGATAGCCAAGAATCTACGATTGCTGGACGCCGACTCACCTCCGAAAGCTCAGGATCTGATTGCGCAAGAGGAGCAGGCGCTGAAAGAACTTGTGAGTCCCCCACTCGACGATTACGTTCGGTTCTTCTCCTTGAAACACTGTTGATACGATAAGGTCAAAGCGCTGTAGGCTGCTTCCAACGACCATCGCCAGAATGTGTACAACGCGTTCTCGGCCCATCATCTGCCAGCTCTTGCGGACGCGCTGCGTCGCATCGATCCTGACACGCGCACAATGTCGCTGGCAAACATGATCACGGTGATGAGCGTACTCGACCCGTTCTTCGAAAGTGAATTCCCCGAAGCTTGATACGATCTTGCTGGTCTTCCGAGACTGACTCTATCTCGTTCCGAGCAGTCTACTATCGTCGGTTCCTGCGCTCAGACACGCACATGGCTGGCATTCCTACGATCATAGCACGGGCATTCATCAGCGGTACTGCCTACGCCTCGCCCCAAGAGCGCGCGTGCGTTGCTCGCCTCATCTCTCTCACGCTACCGGAATGAAGTCCAGAGCTAGGCGATGACAAGGGGGCTTCAGTCGACGCTGCGGAGCGCACACAGATCGTATCAATGCTAAAGCCTATCATCAAAGCAAGCCCCGAAGGTCGGCCCCCCAGGAAAGCAAGAAACATGGAGGGCAGCTGACAGGCAGCTTGAGGCGTTGAGGGGTCTGCTTTCGCACATGACGGGGGCGAAGATTTCCGCGTCGCCTGCTTTGGGATGGCGCGTATTGGTCCGGCGGGGTTCTTTCGTCAGATGAGAGGCGTGGGTATGTCGCCGGATGGGTTTTGTGTTGAATGCGGCGCGAGGGAAGTGCACAAGGAAGAGAAAACGGGTGATTTCTTGCCAAAGGGGACGATGCAGCAGTGTTCGAAGTGTAAGCTGGTGGCTTACTGTGGAAGACAGTGCCAGATGAAGCACTGGAATGATGGTCATAAGTTTAGATGCTTCTTGGCCCACAATCTGAAGTAATGGTCTGAGGTAGTACAGTCGAGTCGAAGTGTATACAATAAGTGTCCTTTTTGTCTGAAAGAAGCAGACCAGGCTTTCCAGAGGCTATGGCTGCCAAACTCCCAGAGCGAAGATGCGCCTGTATGGCGTCAAGGTCGAGCACAAAAGACACCCAGTGACGCGGTCATGTGCCTCTGCAAAGCGAAATGTCGCTTACCTCATTTAGACTTGTGGTTGCAATTTCGACTTGTTTCTGACCTCCATCATCGCGTCGACACGGCCCCTTCCCTAGCCCAATCCCAGTAAATGACGCTATTTATCAAAAACTCGTGTCTACACGAAAAAGGAACACATTCACATCGCAAACAGCCTTGCTGCCGTCAACTTCCTTCTTCCCAATAGCCCCAAATTTCCCAAAGATGTAGATATTTCAGTCGAAGAGGACGACATCATCCAACGAACGGTACACTTCCAAATTTTCTTTTTTGCAATTTTCTTGACATGGCTTACACAAGAGCAGGTTGATGAAGTATACTTACTTCCGGACGTGGCACGAGAGGGAGTTTACCTTGCCTTCTCTGCGCACCACCTGCCAGCACTAGCAGATGCGCTTGAGCCGACGTTCTGAGAGGGTTCGGCCAACGAGATCAAGTGTGTAATTCGTCCTTCTATGAACGCAGTGATGCGAAGCATGCTGACTTGGAATCAGACTTTTACTTGTGACAGTACCACCTCGCAGTAGTCCTGTAGCTGTATCAGCAGAGGACGCTTTTGTTACCTACTTCGTCAAAGATCTGCAATACATTTACTCCTTGGGGTTTGTCCGCTCTTGCCCACGATAAGGCATGCCAGTTCGAAGCTTCCCATTACATCGCCTGGTCTCGTGTCCATCAAAATTTCCGGTGGAGGACCTCAGACGCCCTAAATACTCTCTAACGATGGTGCTCGCACTTCCCCAACCCAGCTCCTCCTTCTTACCTCGGCGCATCTCCAACCTCGTCCAATGTCAAAGTTCCTTCTTGATTACCCTTCCTTCGTCCCAAGACCCAACGAGCCCATCATCTCCGAGTTCAATCGACTCGCCGTACACAACCAATGGCAAAAGGGCGCGGACGAATGGAAGAAGAACCGGAGGCTCTATATCGGCGCTGCCGTTCGCGAGGAGTTTGCTCTCGCATTTGGAGTCGATCAAGACTCCCTTGAGGGGTGGAAGAAGATCTGTGTGGCTGTTGGGGTGATCTCGGCAGCTGAGGTGGACAGTCTCAAGAGTGTGTCGGATTGCGAGAAAGTACGTATTGTATAGCCAAGCGGAGGAGCATGTTGACTGACTGAATGCTGTGATTAGAAGCTCGAAGGCACCTTTGTTAACCTGGTGGACCTCACGGACTCGCTTAGGAGGGGAGACGAAGTCATGTCTCGCCAGGGCGTACATAAATCCCGGAAAGCGTTGTCCAGCTACATCCAGGCAACGTCAAAGTACTTCAGCCTCCAAGAGGCGAAAAAATTGCCCTTTCTTGCACGATTCTTGATCAAGGTCGGATAGGCGATGGCGACGAATCGGAGAGAGAGTGGCTTCAGCAATGGACGCTAACGTTGTCAATATGACCATGCACGATGTGTATAGTAAGCCATGTCCTGGCGGGAGATAATACACGTCTTATGATTTCTATGTTACACGACTGCGTCTCAGTAAAAACGTACTACACCCTTCAGCTTCTTCCAATCCTCTCGTCTCCGCAATACTCCCAGTCGTCTATAGCTATCTGTTAGTACTACAAGTAAATCTCGATCCTTCCGCTACTACTCCCAAGCCGTTACGTTCTCATTCTACAAAGATATCTGAACAGGCAGCGACGCCACCAGGAGAATACGCAGACTCACCATATCCACCACACGCACACCCGTGAACCACTGGCGGACTTTTTTGTATCCGTCCCAAGCGTCCTGAAAAGACCGCCGCGTCGTCAGCTTCGACTCCTTGGACACAATCCGCGGTGCTCATATCATAACGTAAAATCTTATCCATACTTTTTGACACGTTCCAGAGCAATACCGTGTCATCTGGCACACGGAACACTTGAGCAATGGACCGTTTACGGAGTGCGCCTCCTTGCTGCAGGTCGCGCATGATCCATCCCGGGGGAACGTGGCCGGTCCGTACGTGGTATTGTCGAGATCAACGTTCGCTGGCTCTGAACCCCCTGCTACAGCCTGTGCAGCGCCTATGGCACTCATAGCGCACACCTGATCATTGCACGGACCGCGCATGCTGCACAGTGCGAACATCTTGAGAGTCTTCCTTAGATACATGTACTTGAAGCTGATGGAACGTATGTGATACTCACGTAGACGACCACCTTGGGACCGGGACTGGATTTGCCCATAAACTGTGTTCCTTTGGGGGGAAGATGCAACCAAGAGCCAAAGTTGACGAAGTTCTCGTACTGCGCGGGTTTGCCTGTTGTAACGGAACGGACTAACCATCACTCGCCGTGACTGCGTACTCACTCTCTGAGGCTTCGCCTCCTCCTCCTCCCTGTACTACCTCTCTCGTGTTCATTTTAATTACCACACATGTTGACTGCTGTGACTTGTATCCGGCTCACCATGATTTATACGGGCCCTAAGCCGCGACTCTCTCTGACTGTACCAAAAACCCATAGCTATATAACCTTGTAACGACTGTGTTTGTAAAATCAAGTTACCTGTAAGACCGTTCTCTTCTCTTGTGATAAATTGGACCTCTTGTGACCGGAACGATCTCTGTTCCGCCACACCTGTTATGCAAATCCAGCGCTGACGGTGAGCTTGGAGTAGGACGGACTCGAGCATGAAGCGTGCGACGCCGATCTGGTGACCCGATAATGACAAAGGGAGGACTGACCGGCAGATATTGCAGTCGGCATGGAAGCTATGCTTGATATCAGCAAAGAACTGCAAGGTCTTCACTCGAGCGTAGATTGTGAGCTCGGAAATATCGGCGGCGATGGACTTTGGCTTGATGGGAATCGTCATGTCAGACTCGAGGCGATCTACGTCGCTGTGGCGAATTCCTTCAACAGAGAAACTTTCTGAAGTCATTGCAGCGTGAGATATCGTTAGGTACGTAGCTGGAGGATGGTGGAGGCAAGCTCAGGCGCAGATGGCCGGAAGCAAGCCGCAAACAGTCTGATCTCCAGAGATAAGTATTTCGAGATGTTCACTTTGCAACCCCGAGCAATCACCGAGGTTTTTGACTGGCGAAGGACTGGCAAGTTCGAGATTATACACATTCCATTAGGTCGTCAGCTCGAAGGATCAACGCGACTGTGGTCGAGCACGAAACATCAGTAGTTGGTCTCAAAACAAACCCCCTTATGCTTCTTCCAGTCCTTCTTCTGACACTTCGCCCCACAATACCTCACCACCTTACACTTTGAACACACCATCTCCCCCTCCTCCATACAAACCGGACAATTGTCAATCCCCATCCCCAGCCGTGCTCTCGAGTACTTCCTCATATCATCATAGTAATACCCAGGGTACGGCGCACTCTTCGCGAACATTTCCCCGGCCCCCAACATCCCCTCAAGCCGCGATATCTCCACCTGGTAGTACCGGGGCAGTTCCTTGAACCTCTCATTCTCCATGAGATTTTTCGTCTTGACAGCTGGGGCTTGACGAGTGGCGGATGGAATGCAGGCGACTGCGTCGTTGCCGGGGGTTACGTCGCACCATTGGAGCATGGCCATGATGTGGGAGCAGATGAGGCCGAAGCCGCTGGGGCGCTTCATCTCGACTGTTCCCTCGGCAAAAACGGAAGCAGTGAGATCTGGAACTCCTTGTATGTGCTCAGAGGAGCGAAGGTACACTGCAATTGCGAGAAGGAGCTCGATGAATAACGCTCGTCCGAACTTTGAACTCGGCCGAATGAACTCACGGTTATGTTTCCGCTCAGGAAGCAAAGTCTATATCTGCACCACATTAGGGAAGGCGATCGGCTGAGTCTCGGGTTTGAGAGATCGTATGGATTCTGCGAGCGCCGAGAGGTGGTGTGCTGAGAATGCGAGATACATCTGCTCCTTCAGAGCAGGTGGCAGTCCTGGGATTCCAGAGTTCAACTGCGAACTATTAGTAAGCTCTATCTCGAATAAAAAACGTTCAATGTCAGAGAGCGTACCTATTCATGTGACGCCTTGTTATCTTCCTCTGTGACGTCTGTGTTTTCTGGAAGCGGATTGTCGAGGAGGTGGTTGAATCGAGCGATTGCGCGGGCAAAGCTGCTCAAATCTTCCAAGATTGCCCCTTGTTGATGAGGAGTGCTGGCCATTTTGATTTATGGAGAACCGGATGGAATTACAAGGGTTTGAGTAGTCAGGCTGGCTCTCGTTGCAATGCAAGCGTAGAATGTGGAGGTTGGAGCGCAAGTTTGCCAATTTTACTCACGCTTGTCTGTCAATCACATTACCGCGCTTTGACACGGTCACGCTACATCACGTGCTGATGCGAGCCTGAAGCTGAAGCAAGAACTTGACTTGAAGTGCGCTGCGCGTTCAGGCGGGTTACAAGGAGAGCTCAACGCGCAACAGTTCATTCATGGCAAAGTGTTTCGTTACAAGGCGCGAACGTGAGCAAAGGTGAAGTACAGTTTGGGTCGATGCATGGATATACGTGTTCATTGAATATACAGAACGCTGCCGTTTCGAGAAGCCGGTCTTTGATTGTGGACGCTACCTTTCTACTTCCAGGTGGTCGTCTGTCCATGCTAAAAAGATACATCAGTCTTCTGCCAGTATCATCCAGGGAGACGTTGCACCCACATTATCGACTACCCTCACCCCCGTGAACCATTTGCAGATCTTCTTATGCCTAGCCCAATCCTCCTAAGTAACACTTGCTCGTCAGCTTCACCAAAAGAGACTTAATGCACGCGCTCAGCACGTACCTGATGACAACCCGCTGTACAGTACTGAGTCATCCTGCCAACCGCCCCGTCTCCATGTGAGAAACCACGCACGACCTGTTCCGGGGGAGCATCGCTGGTTCGTGCTCCTGGGCATCAATGTTGAGGTTCTGTGGGTTCAGTGCGCCGAGTTCAATTGTCTGCGCAGCACTTGGGACACCTAGAGCCTGGACCTGGTTGCCGCATGAGCCGGCGATGCTGCATACCGCAGAGATCTAGATTTCAGAGGACGCCCTGTCAGCCCCATGGAGAGCTGGAAAGGTACTATGACTCAGGCTCATGCTCACGTAGACAACGGTCCTAGGGCCGGTGCTTGTAATTCCATTCAAGGCGTGCCTTCAGGGGGAAGATGCAGCCAAGAGTTGAGGTTGTAGAAGTTTTCCTGAGCGGTATTGAGCCTGGAATTTGCGCGCTCATCCTAACGCGGATTGAGCACCCAATATCCGTCTAGCGAGAGGCCGTGTATCTACTTTTAGGGAACTGTACGTACCCAGCTAAGCCCACATACTGCATAGAATCGACGTCGAGTTCCGAAGCGGTCGATTAAGCAGTCGTTATCGTGACCTTACACAGTCCGGGAATCCTATACACATTACTAGCCTGCTAGCTGGTAAGGAACGAGACGACGTGCACCCTCATACATCAAGAAACACACTCATAATCAGGATATCGCATCCACCAAGTCGGGCGACTTGTCGAGTAGAACGTACACCGGAAACGGAGTCAAATGGGTTGTGGATCCCACTGTGACAGTACGCGTTGCGGCGCGGTAGTGATTAGACCAGCGGTAGTAAAAACGTATCATTGCAATATCTACCAACGGGCGAAGTTGTACTACATTTCTGCGGAAGGACAGCCACCTCGTCAGGACTTAACAGGGAAGTGCTTGTACTGTTACCAGCTCGGTCATTTCATGCCGGAATGTGCACAGCGGCGAGCAGACCTGTTAGGTAAAAAGATAAGGCTTGGCAAGGGCAATATGTTGGAAACGTGGAACGGAGACGCTATACCAAGGTATCCGATGGGTACATCATCACAAGAGAGGGCCAATGACCATCTACGTCGATATCCATTAGATCAACAGAAGACAGCTATGGTCAATGTCGTGATTTCATTGGAACGATTGAGCGAACTCGAAAGCTCGGGTGGCCTCACTTACGAGGAACTCGAGGCCCAGCGAGAGGGTTTTTGGTGAGTTCGAGGAAGGACTCAGCGCCTACCTATACGAACAGGGGAAAGCCTGGCCCTGAGAACGTTCCTGCACATGAAAAAGAGAAAACCGATAAAAATAGCAAGACTGAAAAAGAACCGTTGAATTATGAACCTTATTTGAAGTCGGTGAGCAAAGTACCGCCTGTTGAAACGCAAGCAAAGACGCGAGGAGACGATGACAAGCCAGTCGGCGATCACTCCAAGATCTTACTTGAGAAGGCAACTACGTCGCAGCATTGTATGGAAAGTAAGGTGGAAAAGCTCGAGTCTAAGCTCGAGGAAGTGTCTAAACAGTTGAAGGAAGTACTCCGCCAAGTACTTTGTCCAAAGAAGTTACCGCCCTCACGGTTAATTGAGAACGTTGGGAAGCATGTCGAGACGATACCGGAAGAAGTGTTTTATGTAGATGATCCGGTGGAGACATGGCTTCACTTGAGCAAGCAGACTGACACGATCGACGATCCGAAGATAGTTTGGGTTGCGTCGGAATCGAACAACTTGCGCACTGTATACCCGTGAGAGAGGAAAGCCAAGGACTAGAGATTCGGCGCCGATATGGCACGATGAGATGCCACCTGTTGTCGAGGGTTTTTAGGCTTCGAGGAACTGCTTGAGAAGCAGGGAGAAGTGGGAATAACCGTCGGTACAAACATGAAAGGCGAGATGAAGATATGGTCTTATGCAGAACCTTTGAAAGGAAGAATGTTCACAAGAGAAGAGTTGAAGTCACAATACGTGTTCAGCCGTGTAAATCACTATCCTATCGATCAGAAAGACGCATACACAAAGAGAGTGGTGCAGTCGTTTCTGAATACGGGAAGTAGAGTTTGTGAGCTCCCTAAGGTTTTCGAAGAGACAGTCGGTACATTCTATAATAGTATGGAAGCGAGCGTAGAAGAGAAGAGTGAGCAAGTAAGGGTCATCTTTGCCGGGAAGAAGTACAAGCCTGTCGCAGACAAAGTACACCCTATCTACACCGACTTGCCTGATGAATATAGAATTCACCGCGAGATCACGGGCAATCCGCTAGAAGGGATGCCACCTCTAAATCCGAACCCACCGGCATGGAAGCCTGAGGGTCGGTACACTGAAGAGCGTCGCGACGCTATGGACGCGGCACATGGAGATTTCCTGTGGCCGGCCGAGAAAGCTATGTTACATGACTTGATAGGGGAGCAGGACCACGCCTTCGCTTGGGACGATACGGAGAAAGGTCACTTTAGAGGGGATTTCTATCCTGGCTTTGAGATTCCAGTAGTACCTCACAAGGTATAGGTTGAGAAACCAATTCCAATTCCGCCGGGTATTTACGAGCAAGTATAAAAGGTGGTAAAATCGAATATCGATGTAGGAGTATACGAACCTTCGAATGCTTCCTACAGATCAAGATGGTTCTGTGTTGTCAAGAAAGACGGCAAGAGCTTGAGAATCGTACACAGCTTGGAACCCTTGAACGCGGTTGGTTACCATTGCACACTCCGGACTACCACCAGCCACCGACGGCTTGGCTGAGCATTTCGCGGGTCGCGCCTCTGGAGGAATATGTGACTTATTTGTTGGCTATCATGAGCGCAACGTACATCAGAGAAAAGTCTCGAGACATGTCGACGTTTCAGACACCGTATGGACCAATGCGATCGGTTAAGTGACCAATGGGCTGGACGAACTCAGTACCTATATTCCACGATGACGTAACTTATGCTTTACAGGCAGAAGTACCAGAGTTCACGATACCATACATCAACGATGTACCTATTCGAGGTCCCGCTACGCGCTACGAGACTGAAGAAGGTGACTTCGAGAGGGTTCCCGAGAACAATGGCATACGCCGATTTGTTTGGGAACATATGTTGAATGTAAATCGTATCATACAGCGAATCAAGTATGTCGGAGCGACGTTCTCCGGACAGAAGTCGATTCTATGCGACAATTATATCACTGTTGTGGGGCATAGATGCACCTACAAAGGCAGACTACCGTCGGCAGAGAAAGTTGGAGTACTCATGGAGCTTGTAAGAACATGTCAAAGAGTCAGTTCCTAGGTATCTCAGTGATTTTCCGTGTGTTTTTGAAAGACTACGCTAAGATCGCCGAGCCTATATCTAAGCTACAACGTAAAGACGCGAGCTGGGAATGGGGAGAAGACCAAGAAAAGGCCATGCAGACACTCGAGTAAGCGATCAGGGATAGCCCCGCGCTTAAACCATTGAATTACGCTTGGGGTTCTAATATAGTACTGGCCGTCGACACTTTCGTGGAAGGCAGAAGATCCTTTGGATCCTAAGAAGCGGTACTATGCGAAGGTTCGCTCACTCACGCTGAATGCAAGAGAAGCGAACTTGTCGCAACCGAAACACGAGCTATTTGGATTGAAATCAGCCCGGGCTGATTGCAAGTATTTACTATATGGATGTAGGGAACTTGTAGTCGAGACCGATGCGAAACACATCCTTGGAATGCTCAATCATCCTGATATGGGACCTAACGCGACCATGAACCGCTGGATCGAAGAGATCCTCATGTATCACTTCAAACTCAGACATATCAAATGCAAGGGATTCCTGGTGGGCCACCTATCAAGGAGAGATCCGCAACCTGGAGATAACCATTCGCGAGGGCCTGAGCCCGAAGACGATCAAGTACGAGAGGAACTACAGTTCGAGATGGCTGAAGAAGGAACTAAACCACCCTTGGAGTTTGCGGACTTCAAGAAACAATATCGATACTCGAGGAGGTTACTCCAACACCGTCGACGAAACTATGTCGGAAAGTTTAGCCGCTTTGATAGCTCACGAGCACTTCTGGGAGTTGGATGACGCCGAGTACACCGAGACACACCGCACCGAGAAGGGCAAGATCTTGGATCAACGCCTGAGTCGAGTCTTCAAATGGCTGAAGACTGGAGATAGCGAACACATCACAGAGACGGCGTTATTCAAAAAGGCGCGCATTCTTACGAGTCAGTAGTCACTTCTTTGTAAGACCACAGCAGCGATCTGCAAGGCAGCACTAAATGTGATGTCTCCCCTTCCTCCCGCGCCACCACCTTCGAAGACCGCAAAGAAGTTGAAGCCGCGCACGGCGAAGCAGGTCAACAGGGCGACACCGCCGCCCCCGCGAACGCAGATGCTGATGTCGACTACCACTATGTCACGTTCGTTCCGTCGCATCAGGTGCGTATACTACCATTCCTCCCTCAAAGTCGGGTTGCTGACCTGGACGCGACTACTTAGGTCGGCCCAGACGGCACCCGCAAGATCTTCGAGATGGACGGCGCAAAGAAAGGGCCCATCTTCACCGGCGTCCGCATAAGCGATGGCGAAGACGCCTTGGACGCGAAGGTCCTGCGACTCGTACAGGCACATATTGAGCGCGAGGAAGAGGCGGCGAATAAGGAGGGCGGGGAGGGTAATATTGTGTTCAGCTTGATGGCGCTGGTGCACACCGCCTAGTACTTCTTACCATAGCGGCATTCTCGCGAGCGGGTTTTGTGAAGGATGTTGGTGGTGAGGTTCAGCTGGATGTCTATAAGTTGCCAGTGTCTGATTCATTGTACAGTGATGTACGCTGGAACAAGAAATGAAGAGGTTGCAGGAAGTTACTCGCGTCGATGTACCAGTAGATCTACCAAAGAACAATCAACACGGCTCGCATTCTATGTACTTCCCCGTCCACTGGGCTAGCCATCAAGTTGCAATCGTGTGCCGTATGATAATGCAGTCCGTGCCACGTCCTACTACGCTGGCGCCGAGGGTGTTTCAGAGACTAATCGGCCTCGACTCGCATAGGTCCCGGGAAGGGTGCCGGCCCAGAAACCAGAATCACTGTTGAGGGGGAAAGGGACTTATGCGGAGCTTCGCCTCATGGAACTGAGCCAGACTGGAATAAGTGCAGAGGAGAGAGACGGATTGGGTGTCATGTCGCTCCAAAAGTGCACAACGACCGCACCCCCAGGTCCCGTACCGTGACTCGGAGCTCAATAATGCGGACCCTTCGCGTGATCTGCGTGTTGCCCCAGAAGTGCGCATTCCGGAATGTACGCCCAGAACCCCCAGACCTCGTGCGATGTATCTTCAGGCCGAGATGGAGAGTGCAGGAATCATTGGATTTAGTGCAGATGCCGGAGAGCCAAGTACGAATAACGCGGTGCCTTTCACACAGAGATAAGGGTGAAATTCATCCGCCAACGGAAACGATGGGTTGGATGTGGAGACTCAAGGCGTCCGTCTTCAATCTCGTGCTGGTTGAGCTCACTCGGTGAAAACCAGAGAGGGAGATGGAATGCAATCGAACGAATAGCATGGGTCTACAACATCATAACACTGCTGGCGTGGTGTTTATTTTTGGTATGAGAAGACGTTCCTGAGCACTGGACACCAGACATCAGCAACGGAACAGGAAAGAGAATAGGTGCAAGCGACTGACGTCCAGCCTTGGTAGCCAGCCTGTTCAACGAGTCGTCGCTCTCTCCCTGCGATCGGACCTGTCCACAAAGGGCAAAGGTGGTGGTGGTGTTGAGGGCACGGCCGTCAGCGTCAACGTCGGCAACGCTGATCTGCACGGAGGCGTGATCCTTGGAGGTGATCAGGCGGTCTGGAAACACAATGATGGATGTTGAGTTCGGTCTCTAGAGTGAAATGGACAGATAAGGGATGCAGGCGTACTGGTGGCAGCGCACTTGCGGGGCACGTAGAGATCAACGAGGACACCCTAGCGAGCGGAAAGCGGTCAGTATCACTGTGGAATGTACATGAGGACCGGGAGTTGACTCACGGCGTCGTTTTCCATGATGAGAGATTGGAGAGAGGGTTGGAGGTTGGAGGCGTTGGCGGCGGCGATGAGGGGGGAGTTTAGAGTTCTACACGCAGGAGAGCGAATGATGTGGTGGCGTGGGAAAGTTCATCAGGTACTGTACAGCTGTGTTGTCAAGTGTGTATTAGGTAAGCATTTTCTCCTCCTCCTCGGTGTTGCCAGTGGAATTCGCCAAGCCTCGTACACCTTCATGGGTAACAGACAGGTATCTTTTGTTTATCCCACGTAGCAAACAAATGGAATGCATGCTACTCTCCTCGATGAAACAGAACAGCTCAGCTCGCAACAAACTCTCAAGATCTGGCCCCTCGCGCAAGGACCCGTGGTCCAGGCCTCCTTGGAATTCGCTGAAACTAAACTTCCACCACCTCGCCTAAGCAGAGTTAACCCTCCGCATTCAATTTCTCGCTTTCTGGGTACCGGCCTGTACCGGCTCGTAGCGATTCTCTGAGCTTACGTCCAGATATCAAGAAGTCCTGGCTTTTGTATAGACCCAAAGGAATGGAGACTTTGCACAAAGTTAACCGTGCACGATCACCGGACGACCTCGATGCTGACAGGCGGATCAAAAGACTTTCGGGACCGCTTCATTTTGCAAAACGCATGGTTCCTCCTTCATTCACACCCCCTTGTGATTGTGCACAGACCTATTCCCACTGGCAGCCCCACAAATAATCACGATGAAGCGAAGAGCTTGGTAATTATGCTGCACGCAATGATAGTATCATGCAGATCTGACCGTCTATCTCGCAGCCATGATGTTGGAATAACTCGAAGCGAACTACTCATCCCAAGTCGCTGCCTGCTTTGCAAGTTGGGAACTAATCAACCGAAGTGACAGTAACCGTCACAGCTCTACTTATTTTCCGATCGAGCGCAATCTGTCTCCTATCCCCCCTCTCCTTTAAACCACTTTGGTCTATCGGATTGTCCCTACTTCCCTCCTTCCTCGAGGTCGCTCTTTCGCTCTCTTTCCCCGCTTTCTGGTGTTGTTTCTTCTCTCTTTCCACTTGCGAATTCACTCCCGTCGTTTCTTTGGCTGTTCCTCGAATTCACGCAAGCAACCCATTTCAAATCATGGCTACCAACAACACCTCTGGATCTTCTTCTGCCGCAGGACCGTCGACCCCAGCTGCTGGCGGTGGAGGTCGACCTCGCGGTCCCAAGATGGAAGAAGAATTCATGGTCCACATTAACCTCATTCTCTTCGGTTTCATCGGCCTATGTGTGCTCTGGCGCGCAGTTGGCACCGCCGCTCGCTTCTCCCAGGCATACGAATGGGGCACTGGCCTACTTCTCAAGAGTCGCAGCGGGGAGCGCACCACGCCACCTCCTCCAACACGATCACCTTCCCCATCCATGACCTACCGCCGCCCTGTCACGCTCAAACACTCCCCCAGCTGGTCATCCCAGACCACCGAGTTCTCACCCGCTAGCTCCAACGACCATCTCGAGAAGCAGGACGACAACGAATCCGACCAGTCGCACACCTACTTCTCCCACTCCCAGCAGCCTATCGTCGCAGTCGGCAGAAACGGCAGCTTCAAGCTGAAGCACCAGCCGAGTTTCAGCACGCCCTTCGCGACGATCCCAGAGCAGCCGTACCATGCCCAGGCGTACAGAAATTCTGGTGCCTTCTCCGCCGCGAACTATCCTACCCGCGTCCCATCTACGATCTTTCGTACCCTGTACCCCCTTGTCTCTCTGGCGCGCACACGCGTTGACTGTGGGTTCACAATGGGCCAACTGTTCCTTTTGGTGTTGTACGCGGTGCTTTTGGGGTATGCTTCGTTCTACAGGAGTAATCCCTTCACGGACCCTGTGAGGACTGGTTGGGTGGCGACTTCTCAGCTGCCTCTCGTCATTGCGCTCGGGACGAAGAACAACGTAATTGGAGCGATGTTGAGCGTCAGCTACGAGAAGGTAGGAACGCACTTCTTCTTCCTTCTGCCAACAACTCCTGTCTGATGCGTACACCATGCAGATAAACTACCTCCACCGCTTCGCCGGCCGCGCCATGTTCTTCGCAATCAACGTTCACGCCTTGGGCTACAGTACGTCCTACCAATCTTCCTTCCCCCAGACCATCTCAGCCAACACCTTGCACTAGTCTACAAATGGTTGCTCTCCGGGACATTCAGCGAGACCGCTATGAGGCCCTCGGTAATCTACGGCTGGGTCGCCCTCGTCGCCGTCGACATGCTCGCCCTCTTCTCCACGTCGTACATGCGCCGCCGGTTCTACGGCATGTTCATATTCACCCACATCGTCGGCGTCCTCGCCTTGTTCGTTGGTGTACGTCTCCCATCGCTCTCTTTTTGCCATCCCTAATCGCATTTCGATAACAGTGCTACCTCCACAAACCCTCCATGATCCCCTACACCCTCGCCGCCATCGCCCTCTACTCCCTCGACCGCCTCATCCGCCTCTTCAAAACCCGCCTGGCAACAGCAACCCTCGCCCCCGTCCAAGGCCTCAACACCACACGCATCTCCATCCCCTCCATCCAAGGCGGATGGCGCGCAGGCCAACACGTCCGAGTCAAGGTCCTCTCTGGCGCGATGGGCGTCTTTGGATGGGCGGAGACGCACGCGTTTACGATTGCGTCTGTCGCGGAGTGTGACTCTTCGGATCCTAGGAAGCAGATGGGAAGGGTGGATGGGGGAGGGGAGGGGTTGGTGTTGATGTGTAAGAATTCGGGGAACTGGACGGGGGGTTTGATGGGGCTTGCGGGGAGGGGGTGTGGTGAGACGGGGAAGATGGAGGGGAAGGTGAGGGTGCTTGTTGAAGGACCGTATGGTGCGTCTCTTTCCGTCTCTTTCTTTGTTTCTCACCGGGTCCTGATCATGAATTGGGTGACAGGCGGACCAGGCAACACGACATTCTCCTCCTTCTCCGCCGCCCTCTTCATCGCCGGCGGCTCTGGCATCTCCTTCGCCCTCTCCTCCGTCTCCTCCCTCCTCGCCCTCGAAAACCTCGGTAGATCCCGCGTCAAAGCTATAGACCTCGTATGGATCGTCCAAGACGCTTCTTCCCTTCTCTCTCTCCTCCCCGAGCTCGAAAAACTCGCACAGGACGCAGCGGGGTGCACGACGCTCTTGAGGGTCGAACTGTTCTACACGCGTGCTTCTCCCGATTCGAGTGGAGGGTACGTCGGGACCCCCGGGAAACTGCCAACTGCGATGCGGAAAATCGAAGGATACTTCCACCCTTCGATATTCATCACACCAGGAAAGCCGTCTGTCTCGAGGATCGTAGAGCGCGCGGTGGACAGGGCGGTGGCGATGGGGAATACGAAGAATGAGGAGGGGGGAGGGGTGAATAAGGGAATGGTGGTGGGTGTTTGTGGGCCGACGAGGTTGGCGGATGGGGTGGTGAGGGCTGTTGATGGTGTGCAGTGGGAGAGGAAGGTGGGCGTTGGGGGCGTGGAGGTGTTTGAAGAGTGAGTATTTCCTACGCAGACCGAGATTTTGGGAGATGCTGACTACTTTGGTGTGTAGGTGTTTCTCGATGTGAGGAACCTTAGATGTACGGTCGTCCATGAGGACGAATGACATCAACATAGACGACTTGATTTTCTTCGGTTTCTCCATTTCGGTTCTTTACTATCTCAATTTCGGTTCTTTACTAATGTTCTTTGGCTCTGGCATCGGCATCATCGATTAGCCCCTTTTCTTCCGGTTTCTGCGACGCTGCGTCGTCGTTCATATGGCCAAGTGCCATAGTGTGTCCTCTCCTGGTGAGGAGTTCAACTTTGTGCCTGGTGCATGCGGAATTCTTTGCCCTTGCTAACGGAATTGGTCCTGTGGAGGAGATGTACATAGAGTATACTGTATGTTAGAGGCATAATGCCGAATTTGTAGCCTTACTTGCATATAGAATCGCCTCTGTGGAACGCAAACATTCGTAGATGCGCAAGGCTGATGGCACGGAGCGCGTGGACCGCGGCACACTTCACAAAATATAGTGCATTCTGATATCACCTGAACGCGACAAAGCTTGCCTCCTCCCCTCGTCCGACTCGGAGCCGCTACTACTCTGATTGGCCTACCACCATCGCCAAATGACATTGAACACATTCACAATCGAAGGATTCTGCTACAGCTCTAGCGAAAGCCTCCAGTTCGATCTGACGATACCCATCGTCCCACCGTCCTTATCTCTGGATGTCCCACGGCTCAATGCGTATGCTCAGGAGAGAGTTAGGGAGTTTATGATTGATGTGAAGCATAGCATTGTAGTTTTTGTGGTCAGTCCCTACTTTTACTATCTTCAGGAGAATGAACGAACACTTATCGCTATGATTGCGCAGGGAAGCCTGCCCGTGAGAACTTGGAGAACTTTGCGTCGTGGCTGCACCTCCCACCTGTCGGGACGCAGTGGATGGGAAGGGACAGTCCTGGGCGAGAACAAATTTATATGTGAGTGGTATGCAAGTCATCCTACCCCTCTCGTCGTCTTCCCTAACGCAATCTTCGACTCCCAGGTCTCCGCGGTGTGCACCATGGACTCGCCATGCGGTGAAGAAGTCAAGAACGAAGCACTGACTACGCCGATGACTACGACTACGAGCCGGGGTTGTACCCGCGGAACGGGTCGTGCGCGTCGTGCAATAAGAAGAGGGGGAAGTTGGTCAATTGTACGCGGTGTAAGATGACGCAGCACTGTGCGGCTGATTGTCAGAAGGTGAGTTGGCTTATATGTGATCGTTTTGGCACGGTTTGGGACTGATGAGGCGTTTATATGATAGGAGGATTGGGCTAGACATAAGAAGGTCTGTAAGTGGTTTACCGGGGTACGTGTGGTCGATATCGTGAGTGTAATCGTCTGCGCCTGCTCGCACAACGCTGATAAGAGCCGGATGACCAGAACGACAATGTTACCATACGAAAGTAGGGTACATGAACTAGCTGACGCTAGTGCATGTGGGTTAAATTGACTTCGCTGCTGACTGCCTAGTAACAACGAAGTGTACGGTGTGTGATGGTAGTATGTAGGCGATCCAGGGTTATCTTTTGAGACGATTGCTTTTTATCTCAGGGTATCTGTTTCTATGTCTTCGCGATGCACAGGTAGAGGAAGAGCACATAGTTGCTGTGAGAGACGTCGCGAAAATAAAGACTTTAAAGCGCATTATGAAATCACCTGACCGCGTCAAAGTCGTCTCCTCTCCCTTCCGTCCAACCTGGCGCGTCATTGCACAAGCATCAGCAACCTTCTTGACCCACCACCATCGCCAGAATGTCCTCTCATTCTTTCACCATCGAGTAATTTTGCTACAGCTCCAACGATCGACTTGAATTCGATATGACCATCTCCATCGAGCCGTCCTACATATCTCAAAACGTCCCGCGGCTCAACAACTGAGATCGTTCGGCCTTGCGAATTGCTCTCGGCCATCTCCCACATACACTGGTGTAACTTCAGAGCTCCGCGTAATCAACACCTTGAGCGTTATGTCAACCGCAAACATCGCCGTCGAAGGATTCCGCTACAGCTACCTCGACCGCCTTGAATTCGACATGGTCATACCCATCAAGCCAGCCTCTCTCACCAGCGATATGCCCAAGCTCACAGAGTACGCGAAAATGAAGACGACGGAGTGCTCGTTTGATGTTAAGCATAGCTTTCGCGCAGGGTGCAGTATTTGCGATAGGCGTCTCACTAAGGGACTCGGGTGGACTCTGGAATCTTGCGGTGTCCAGTCCGCGTGAGGCTTGCATGAGTCCGATGTCGTACTTACGCTGGGCTCGTCCACAGGAGAACTTTTACGACTTCAACTCCTGGCTTCATCTCCCTCCGAAAGGAACACAATGGATGGGAAAACCGAGTACCGGCCCCAAGCTGGTGGCATATATAAATCCAAACCCAACTTTTCCCAGTCCCTCCCGGGCTAATCCTACCACGATAGATCTCAGCGCTATGCAGCGTAGCCGGCTCCTGCGGAGACAAAACACGATCCATGGGCGTCCTCAAGGCCGCACACTCCATCGCGCTAGGCGCTATCAACCCCAAAGACATGGACATCGACGACAAGGTTTATGGGCCGGAGATGTACCCCCGGAATGGATCGTGTTTTATCTGCCATACGGAGGAAAGGAAGCTGTTCAAGTGCTCGGTGTGTATGATGACGCAGTATTGCACGGAGGAGTGTCAACATGTACGTCGTTTCTTGTTGTAGTTTTGGTCGTGAGTCTTATCTCAGGGGGATGTGTAGGAGGATTGGGCGAGGCACCAGAAGGCCTGTAAGTGGTTTACGGGGGTGCGGGTAGTGGGGAGGCCGAGTGCAATCCTTTCGTTCTGCGACGTCGTACAGATCGCTGAAAGAGATTCTGAGGAGGGAGATACGGTCACCTGGAAGTAGAAGGTCGGCTTCACGACGCAAGTCTGCGGGGAAGAGCAGGTCGCACGGTCAACGTAGTAGAAGGACGGCTTCGCAACGCAAGTCTGCGGGGAATAGCAGGTTGCACGGTCAACGTGTATGTCTGATCGCAGATAAAGTCTGTGCTCGTTACCTTCCCTCAGGTTGGCTCTTAGATCGCTGGCCACAGATACTCATCAAGTCTCTTCACTACGAGGAAGCTCTACCGAAGCCAGATGCTGCGAGGTTTCACAGGGGTGATGTTTGGTCTACCGGAAATTCAGGACTGTCTTGCAATTGCGGCTCCTCCATACGGACCACTGCGATTGGGGCATCTTGCTATGTATCGTATGTAGAGTACATACTGAGATGTATTCAATGCACGTGTCACCGTCTTTTCTGCTTTCAGCCATCACCAGTATCGCCGGACTACCTGACTCCATCGTCTCAGAGCTGTCTGTTATAGCTAAATAGCGAAGTGGATTCAGTACGAGGTGGATGGCACGATAACCAGAACTTGTTGAACGTACACCAACATCCGATTGGATCCTCCACAGAGATTTTCAGTTCCGCCAGCGCATGCCATATCACACTCGCTCAGCGGCGTGAGCACGGAATCAGGACCGGGGTAGTTGTCGCAGTCTACACATGGGCAAACACATGCGCGCAGTCAGCCATTGTCTCGCTTCGAGCGATCAGACACAACCGAGCCTCCAGTCGAAGGACTTACAGCATTCGTTTCCGTACTCGAGGCCAGCATGGAACGCATGAATCTCGCCACATGCCGCGTAACATTTACTAGCGGTCATCTGGCCGGGTATGTATTGGAAGTTCCGGAGGGTCCTCCTGACGGGGTTCCTAACAGATAAAAGTCGTCAAATGATGCTACTAGTAGATACATGCAGCTGTAAAAGACGCACGTAAAGCAGCCCACCAACTTGGACGGGTTCCAAACAGTCGGAGCGGGAAATGCAGGGCTCTGGACGTAGATCTGGATGCGATTGGATCCACCACAAGTAGTGCTTCCGTCCCCAGCACAGGGCATGTTGCATTGAGATTTAGCGACGGATGCGGGGTTTCCGCGTATCTTCCAGTCGCAATCTGCGCATGGAAAGGACAGCATAGTATCAGCCTGAGGGTAACATGTTACATAATACAGCAAAATGGAGGCTTACAGCATTCCTGGCCGTATTCGAGGCCAGCGTATGAATACCCGCGCCTGTTGCACTCTTGAAGGCACGCGGTTATGGTGACGGTGGGGCTGTTAAGCATCAGCCCCCCATTCAGGGCACGGATTGGGTTGGTATCGCTGTGAGGCCATCATGGTTGGTAAGTATTAATGGACGTCATTGAAGGAACGAGATGTTATACGAACGCGAAGCAACCGAGGTCGTTCCATGAGAAACCTTGCCGTCCCATGATGGATGCCGTATCTCCCTGAATGTCGTTCGAGGTAGATATCACCTCGCGGGGCGCAGCGCTCGCGATCTAATCAAAGAGCCAACGATCAGCACCTGGAAGATCGAGCACCGAGAGCGTAGATTGGAGAACGAACGGGAGCGATCAAAAGCAGAGATGCGACAAAGACTCGGAAGAACATCTGGGGTCAGCCCGCGCTATCGATGGGGATGTTGATTCTGAGCCGTTGGTGAAAGCATGCCATTTTATACTACGCACAACTACTCACGCGGCCACTACCAACGGGACGTGTCATACGTCTATCGACTCGGAGAACCATCTAGAGCTCTGTTCCGCGTCGACATGACCATGACAGGAGTACGACAACCTTCTGCCCGATGGTTTTCCGCACATGAAGATAGATCAAGCAATGTATGGCAGAGGTTCAAGTATGTACCTCCAGGTACGCAAAGGATTGCAGTGAACCGTCGACGTCAGTTGTTGACAGCCTGAATGGACCGGCCCGGGAGATATCGATGGAACTAGTACCTACGTACATAGACGCAGGCGTCTTTCTTAATGTGAGTTGTGACTGACATAAATGTACGCATGCGTCTTGCCTTGGCGCTCTGGAGCAGCTCCGGAGGATGGTCAGGAGTTCTGGAGGCGTTCCGGGATGGAAGGACATCAACGAAGTTCATTGCGATGAACCTCGGCGAGAGCCCCTCGCCAACTAGATCCCCGCGTTCCTCCAGAACCTATCAAGACTCCGCTGAATACGGCTTGTCTCGTCAAACAGAATATAATAATCTAGCCATGTGACCATCCCTTTATTAGAGAAATCTCGATAGAGCTTTGGATAGAGCCCCAAGGTACGGGTGTTAGGGATGCAGTCGAGTCGAGATGATGATGGCGTGATGAGTGAGTGGTCTTGAGGTTGGTAGGGTTGCAATTTGAATCGTGTTGCAATGGTCCTTTCGTTCACCATGGCCAAAATCTATGTTTTCGTTAACCATGTTACAAGGTGTTCCATGGCACTGTATGGGTAATTTGGGTCTACGGTACGCACCGGCGGATCTCGAGCTCTGTAGAACAATCAAACAGTTTTGTTTGCAAGAAGCAGAGTTAGATGAAAGGAGCACAACGGAAGAGGTAGCTCAGACGTTTCCTTGTGTAGGTACGCAAGGCCCTTAAGTGTGGGTGTTGGGACGAAGGAAGGGTTTTCAAGGGAAAAGATTGACATCTGACGAGTTAGAAGGATGCTGAGATGCGCAGAGGTAGAAGCACTTGAGTTGGGGAAGTAAGGACTGAAACATGAAAACTCCAAAAGGTGTTGTATTCCAAGACTTTGACTACAAAAGCGTCTTGTGCTCATCAAGCTACGACTCCGCGACTACTTTGCAAAACTCTGGTTCAGGGTCAGCATACTTTGCGTCACGGCCAAGGAAAGACAACATGGACGTACGTACACACTCGGTCCTTGACTGACACTGTTTGCGGCGGTTTCGTCATTTGGGACCGGGGAGCTTACCGTGTCTACTCAGCGAGTTCAAGTGAGTACGCGAAAAGCAGAACCCCGAAGGACAACGTTAACCAACTTACATCAAGATTCGATTATTTCCCCCACCGACGATAACAACACGGGGGGTATCCAGAAACATCGGTTATAGTGCGGGGCAAGTACTTAGACAAGGTCCAATGACCGAGAGTGCTGTATCAACGATATTCATTCGAATCTACCACCAGGCGGATGGGTATTGCCAACCATGCCATTCTCGGGAAAAAAGTGAACTCTTATGCAGGTCGGGGGTCAACTGAGAATGTTGAGCGCTGATCCGCGGTATCTCCAGGTAGAGAACACGAACCAGCGACAATCGTAATAGAGAACCGAGTGAAGAGTATAAGAACCACGGCCTGTTCTTGCTCGCATACCTCCGTACTTGAACAACCCCAAACACCCAGTCCCTCTCTTACTCATAGCGCTCCTCAAATCTCGCCCAACATGCACATCACACCCGACAACCCCACCACCGTCGAAGAGCGTTGGGAATTCGCCAACTCCGTCGGGAACGGTCCCAGCGGCGCCATCTTCATCACCTCCCTTAACCAATCCACAAAGTCCGAAGAGTACTCCAAAACCCTGCACCGGATGCTCGAGGGCGCGTCGTTAATGCCACCAACAGATCTGGATTTTTGCAAGCGGCCACCAGTCTCGGACCATCCCAATCTCAGCCACATCTTGGTTCGGATGGACGAAGGCAGAATCCAAGTCATAATGCTCCTGGAGCGCCGTTGCCCACCGAAGTAAGGCTCGCTTGCGCTTCCCAGGATTCAAAGCCGATGCGGTGGACAATAGGCAATACCCAATGGGAACACCTGCTCCGTCGACCTCTGCGATAATCGCGTAGAGTTTGAGATGTTTCGAGTTCGTACGATCTGCGGGGACAAACATTTCATTATCTCTCCTGTCTGATCGCCGCAGATCGAGTCGGACTCACAAGTTGCGTCCATGGCAATCTCCTTTGTAAACTCATCTTTTTTGAGGTCCTTTGCTAACTTCTTGTATGCCCAACACAGCTGCTCGACGCCCTCTTCCATCACGGTATCAAGCACATCAACTTCATCGCCACATTCAGCAAGCAGCGCTCTCGCCGAAGGAAGCTGATCGGCACGTCGTTCCCACAGCACCTGGCTCTTCTCGGTCCACGCGCGATGAACCTGAGCTGAAGTGAGGTTGCGGTACAGTGCTTGAATTCGACCAACAAGTTCAGTAGGTGTGCTGCGCTCGACATTCTCCTCGATGATCCATAGTGCTTCAGGAGGGAGGGCGACCGAATAGTAAGCCTGGTGCTTCTTCTCGTGTTTCATCCTGATGCTGACGCGTTGCCGTTCAGCGTACGCAGAGGGCCAACGAGAGCAGACAGTCAGTGTGCCCTTGCACGCAAATCTCTCCATCGCTGCGTAGCCGCGATGCTTCACGTTCGGACCTGGGCTGGGCTTCAGAGCCTTCGTCTTCTCTTGGTCCTGACAGCAATGTGCGCGCGTCTTGTTCCCAGTCTTCATTGAACGATGATCGTGAACACTGTGTAATGTTTGAGGTGCGTTGGTACAAATTGGACAAACTTGTTGTGACGAACGTGAACCTGTATCCAGTGACGTCCCAGACCTCCTTCATCACCATTCCAACACGCTCTTTGTTGTTGATCCGAACGTCTGCATCCGCAAAATAATAGCCGTTGAAGTCGATCTTCTTGTGCCGGGCAAGCTTGCGCAGAGCTGCAAAGATCTCCTGTGCTGATTGGTAGAAAGGCACGTCTGATTGCGGCTATTTGTTAAACTCTAGTCCCCTGCTGCCATCTTTAAGACTCACTGGATCGACATCATTCTCCTGCAGTCCGCGTTCTGCAGTGGCTGGCACGGTGTTTGAGGGAGCAGCGGAGGTTGAGACATTGGGCGCTACATGCGCTGTGCGCGTAGTCTTTGATGGCGGGACCTGCTCGTTTTCGTCGGTTCGTTTCCGCTTTTCCTGCGCCTCGCTTTTGTAATTCTTCTTGGCAGTGCAACAGCGCAGGCAAGTTTTATTCGGCTTGCCATTGTGACGCTCTGTCTCTGTGTTCACCGTCTGATTATACCGCTCGGAGGTGCACGGGACAAGCATTGAAGACTGCGTCGGTTGTAGCACGTAGAGGAGTGGTGGGGGCTTCAAGAGCAATACATCATATTTCAAACTAAAGCTGGGAACTGCTAAGCGTGGTCGATAGAGCGGAGGCAAAGTTGTGCAAGCACGGCGCGCTGAGAGAAAATTGAACTTGAATACCGAAATTCAAACAGATTCCAATTTGCCCGCGGCACATGCACGTGACAGGAGATGTAGGGGGGAGACGTACGGGCGTTTCAAAAAACACTGTGATCATAGTATGCATCTCGTCAGAACTCTATCGCGCTTGCATCCTCAAGGCCTCATCATCAAGCGCCAGTGGGCCTGGTTCCTGGTTTCGAATTCGTTTCCAGTTCAGGCATCCCGTAGAGCTCCGATCTGTTCGACGACCATCATGTGGCGCTAGTGTAAATGCTCCACAAGGCGGGAGAAGCTGTTTGGCGAGAGTTGGGAAGGTGAGGAATAAGAGCCAGTTATTGGCCGGATGATGCTCAACAGTCATTCCCGATTGATTTATGATCTACCTTGGACTTCCTCGATCCGAAAGGAGCAACATTCAGTGCTCAGCAGGTTCTACCAGGTTCTCACGTCAGTTCCCATTAGATTTAACATGTGCGACGTGGTGTGCGACTCTTCCTTCTCTCCTCTCACGCACCCAGCATGTCTTTTGCGAACCAGAGACTACTGCTAAACCTCCGCGATACATTGACTTCTACGGCGGCAGGCAGCTCAGTCACTTTTTCGTCCAATTGGACTGTTCAGAACAGCGACGGAAACCTTTGTGATTGGTCAGGAGTTGATACATGCATGCCAATGCTCCTCTTCGAAGGACCTCCGGGCACGAATTATCAGACTGACAATGGAACGTCGCAAGCAGAGGTGTTGATTAGATACCCTGGTACGTCCATACACCTGCGCGCGTGTGTTGATAATGCGGGCCTCGCTGACGAACGTGACTACAAGGCTCCAGCATGGTCGAGTTTCAAGTCAGCACCGTCACGCTTACAGATGGGAATTTCAGAGGCCAATGCTACAGTTGGAGGATGGCATATTCCCTGCTCGACCCCAAAGAAAATAATGGCGGCGTTGCTTTCGCGCTGACTAATGGGGAATTCCAGGCCCACGTTCGAGGCCCAGGGTTTGAAGATCATGCAGTCGCAGGTGGAAGCGAGCCCGCCGACTCATCTGTGAGCATAGGTCCAATGAATGTTCTCCTTCCGGATAACTGCACGTTGGAAGCTGGCCGCCCTCCTTACCAGTTTGCTTTCCTCCTCAATTACGTGATCTTTTCGCTCAGTGTCGAGGACAAGATTGACCAGGACAAGGACCTGCTCATTGTTGACTCGCAGGATGAAGCGTTCGTCGAGTACAAGGGACCGGGCTGGATGTTCTCCAGACGAACGGACACAGAATCACAGTATCTCGAGGATGCTGCGTTTAGACTGCGATCAGCGGATACTTCTAGGGAAGGAGACTCCCTCCAACTCTCGTTTGTCGGTGAGTGCAAAGACCTTGTCAAGGTACGAAAGGCCTGCTTGATGTCCGCATCTTTAGGTACGTCAGTCCGGGTGGTTTACCGCGGGACCAATGATGTGGTCATACTGCTTGATGGCGAGACGGCACAATCCCACGATGTCACACGTACAGTCGCACGTTTTTCTGGGGATCCAAGCTTCGTTTATCGAGCTGGAGGTCTCGATGGCGAACGCGTTCACACTGTAAACATTACGGTGACAAGGATCCCACTCGAAGTCAAGTCATTCTTATTTTTGGGATTCATCTACTCGCCTTCGTTTCAGTCGCTTCAGGAAGGAGAGGCGTTGTTTGCCAATCTGACAAGTGCGGATGATGTGCAACCAACGACGTCGAGTGGTGAAGGCGACAATACGGCCAGTGGGGCCACGGGAAATACCGCATCGCTGCTCGCCGGGCCCATTGCCGGATCCATCGGCGGGTTCCTGCTCCTGCTGCTCGTAACGCTCACAGTCTGGCGAAGACGCGCAAGGTCTCAACGCGAAGCCTTGGGCTCGGATCCATTGTCAGAATCGACCAAAGGTACGCCGAGTGTCAGCAACATCACAACTTGTGTCTGGCTGACTCACCTGGTAATCGTAGAGCCTGCGCCTTCCAACAGCTCATCGTCACCTGGTGTTAGCAAATTAGAAAAAGTCAAGTGTTGATTAATTTATAATAGGTACTGACTCTCATATAGGTTCCTGTAAAGATATTTATAATGGATGTTTTTGTGCATCAACATAAAAATAAAGCTAGTTTTTAGAAGATAAAAAAGCTAAAAATAATATTTATTTTGGTTTATTTGTTGTTTTATTTTGTTTGCTCATGAAACATAATTGTGAAAAATCCTGCCAGGCTTGCTCATGAAATGTGTGCGGATCAGTGCATTTGTCTCTATATCCCAGCGGAGCAGATCAAGAACAGTGTAAGTACTAAAAAGGCAGAGGCTTCTGCGTGGAGAAGAAATGCCATTGCCAGCCCCTACCCTGCTTTGTGTCCAATACATCTTTCCAACCAGTTGCCATCTCCTCAAGAAGCTCATTGAAACACTCCTTGTGTCGCAAAGCAACCTCAGGACTTAGTCTCTTTTCTCACTCTTTGATTGCATCATTCCTTTTCATCATTCATGTGATTGTTCATCTATCCTGTGCTTGTTTATCATTCCTGTGTTCATCCAGCCTCAGTTATCAGTTGGGATCACTATGCACTGCCTCAGTTATATAGCATATATAGGTAGATCCCTCAACACCTAGTTCCCCATCTTGACCTCTCTGTCATTGGGACTAGGTGAGTATATACATTCATGTTTTCCATACTTGTTTCTCGTATATTTATCTCTGTCATTGGGACTAGGTCGTGCTCTCGTTTCACTTGCTCTCTTGCTGTAAGACCCCGGGGGATGATCTGCAAGGCAGCACACCAAGTAGTCTAGTAACGAAGATGAATAATGAGCACAATGAGGCCGTGAGCATGCGTACCTAGTAACAAAGTGGATAAAACTAAAGAGCAACATCACATGATGGTTGGCAACACGTAACCCGCGCACGTGCT